>CAUYUJ010001641.1:32500-72500 GCA_963575745.1 Prorocentrum cordatum
TCCGGGGGCCCGGGGCCGGGACCTCGACCACAAATGTGGGCCCCGGGGGGCCCGGAGGCTCGTCGGACCGCCGGACGCCGTCCAAGATCGTTCGCAGGCGGCTTCGGAACGCGCTCCGATGGCTCCAGATGCCTTCCAAGACGCCTGTCATGACACCAAGAAGGTCCCAGAAGCCTCCAAGACGCTCCGAGAGGCAGCCCAAGAGAGGCCCAAGAAGCACAAATCGTGCCATTCCTATGGGAAAACGTATATTTTTCGCATGTTCGCCTCTTGGGCTTTCACCGCGTCCAAGACGGCCCAAGAGGCGCCCAAGACGGTCTACGAGGCCCCCGGGAGCGCTCCAAGGCTGCGCACGAGTGGCCCAGGACGGCCCCAAGACGGCCGAAGAGAGACCCAAGACGAGTTCGAGAGGGGTCCCAGACGGAGAAAGCCAACCTCGAATTCCGAGCTTCCGGCCCAAGAGGCTCCAGGAGGCGCCAAAATGCCGCCAAGAGGCGCCAAAAGGCTCCCAAAAGCACCCCAAGACGTTCCGAGAGGCACCCCAAGAGAGGTCCAAGAAACAAAATCGTGCCATTCCTATGGGAAAACGTATATTTTTCGCATGTTCGCATCTTGGGCTTTCACCGCGTCCAAGACGGCCCAAGAGGCCTCCAAGACGGCCTAGGAGGCCTCCGGGAGCGCTCCAAGGCTGCGCACGAGTGGCTCAGGACGGCCCCAAGACGGCCCAAGAGAACCCCAAGACGACTTCGAGAGGGGTCCCAGAAGGAGAAAGCCACTCTCGAATTCCGAGCTTCCGGCCCAACATATCCCAGGAGGCGCCAAAACGCCGCCCAGAGGCGCCAAAAGGCTTCCAAAATCAGCCCAAGACGTTCCGAGAGGCACCCCAAGAGAGGTCCAAGAAACAAAAATCGTGCCATTCCTATGGAAAACGTATATTTTTCGCATGTTCGCATCTTGGGCTTTCACCGCGTCCAAGACGGCCCAAGAGGCCTCCAAGACCGCCCCAAGACGGCCCAAGAAGCTTCCAAGAGGGCCCCAGGACAGCCCAAGAGGGCCCCAAGACGGCCCAAGAGGCGCCCAAGATGGCCCAAGAGGGCCCCAAGACGGGCCCAAGAGGGGGCCCAGAGGGGGACCACGAACCGCAAGCTCGAGCCTTCCGCCCCAAGAGGCCGCCAGGAGGCCCCAAGGAGGCCCCTCAAGAGGCCCCAGGAGACCCCCAAGAGGCCCAAAGGAGGCCCCGAGAAGCCCCAAATCGGCCCCCAAAATGCTTCGAACCTGCTTCCAGGAGGCCCCCGACAGGTTCAGAGGCTCCCGAGAAGCTACGTCAAACTCCCAGCGAGCGGCCGGACGAGGCCCCCCACAAAATCACAAGAGGGTTCCAGTATTTGTATCCTTCAGCGCTCTCTGGCCTTCTTCCCCCTGCCCCCTTCCCTGCGACTTTCGTTGACTCAAGCTCGCCTCCTAGCTAGAACCTAAGCGCGCGCGTGGTTCTAGTATATATATATATATATATGCATATATAGTTATGTATATACGGGTGTCTGCATACATGCATGCACGAATGCATGTATGTATGTATGAATGTATATATGTATGTATGCATATGTGTAGGCATACATATGTATATATATATATATACATATCGATGCATGCATACACGCATGTATGTATGTATGTATGTATGTATGTATGTATGGCTGTATGTATGTATGTATGTATGTATGTATGTATGTGTGCATGCATGTATGTGTATGCATGTACGTATGTGTGTATGCAAGTATGCATGTATGCAGGCATGCATGCATGTATGTATGTATGTATGTATGTATGTATGTATTTATGCATGTATGTATGTATGTATGTAAATACGTAGGTCTGTATGTGTGAATGCATGTATGTATGTTTGCACGTATGTGAGCATGTGTGTAGGCGTGTATGTATGTATGTAGGTGTTTTTGTATGTATGTGTGTATGTATGTATGTATGTAGGTAGGTAGGTATGCATGTATGTGTGTATGTGTGTATGCATGTGTGTATGTATGTATATATGTATGTATGTTTGTATGTATGGATGCATGCATGTATGCATGTATGTACATATGTATGTATGCGTGTATGTCTGTACATGTGTATACGTGTGTATGTATGCATACATGCATGTATGTATGGCTGTGTGTCTGTCTGCATATATGGATGTATGTATGTCTGTGTGTGTTAGCTAGCGTGGGCCCCTACTGATGTGGCATGGTGCACTATGTGTGATGCGATCTCTGCTGTGCAGTGCCTGTTGTGCAACCTGGGTGCTGCCCTCAGTCGGTGCACTCCGCGTTGCAGAACTTGAGGCTGCCAACTCCACTGCTCGCGCAATCATCCTACCCTACCGCCCGCAGCTCGGTTTGCAAAGCCCATGCGGTGGCGATTGCGCTGGTGGCTTGGCATTGACGGACGCATCTCTGCGGCCGCGCCAGCGTGTGCAAGCTCGCGCGCAGAGTGGCCAGCTCATCTGGCGGGCGCTCCCCCACCCTCCTCCCTCCCACCCTCCTCCTTGATTCATCTTGTCACTCCTTCCTCCCTCCTCCTCCTCCTCCCTTCCCCCATCTCCCTCCCTTCGAGGAGGAGGAGGAGGAGGAGGAGGAGGAGGAGGAGGAGGAGGAGGAGGAGGAGGAGGAGGTAGAGGCCGAGCTGAGTGGGGGGAAGGCGGGGAATGGTGCTGAGGTCTCGGAGTTCGCCCAGGGCTTCGAGAACATCGGGTACCATGTCGGCGGGAAGGACCGCCGCCACCCCCTGTCCTCGATCCGCGACGCCGACGACGACTACAGTGCAAACCCATGCCAAGAAACACCCTGCTTGCCTCCAGGGTGCCCTGGGTTTCTTGGGCTTCGACGATTCTGCCATGGACTGCGCGACGCTGCCACACCAAAACTCCATGCACGCCCTGGGGTCCCAGGGTCGGGCTTCTCGTGGAAGGTCTCTGGCGGCCGAGCTCCTGCTGTAGGGAGAGGGGGGCAGGCGTCTCAAGAGGAGGCTGGCGCCGGCTGCTACTGTACGACGACTTCGTCGACTGCCTCGGAGGCTGCCGGGCGCCTCTGCAGGGTTTTCCTCGTCGCCACGGCTGCGCCTCCGCTCCAAAAAAACCTCTGCCAGGCACTGGGCCCCGGGAGTGGGCCTGGGACCTGCGGTCCTCCTCCTCCTCCTCCTCCTCCTCTCCTCCTCCTTCCCTCCTCCCCCTCCCTCCTCCTCCTCCTCCCCTCCTCCTCCTCCTCCTCCTCCTCCTCCTCCTCCTCCTCCTCCTGTTCCTCCTCCTTCTCCTCCTTCCCCTCCTTCCCTCCTCCTCCGTAGCCATTTTGGCTCAAGATGCTTTGTTCCACAGGGGAACACGTGGATACCGCTAGTCCGCGGCCAGTGCCAGGGCGTTTCTGCCCGACGTTTCTCTTTCAACCTGTGAGCTCCTGGTGGAGCGTATCGACCCACTCCCAGACGGCAGCAGGCACCACGTGTGTGCGATGGCGCCGCCGTCCAAGAAATGGGCTTGGTCTATCTGCAAGAGCTGCAACAATTGGGCGTACGACTGGAAGATCAAGCGCAATGGGGGCTGCTGCGCCAAGTGCGACTCGTTCGTCACTCTCTGGGCGGGCATCCTTCGGCGTCGCGCAAGCCACCATGGGGTGACCAACCTACAAAGGGCACCTACGCGGAAGTGGTGTGCAGGCAGCTGGCCCACGCCGTCTCCAAGCTGGGGCCCGACCAGAGCATGCAGGAGCAGCTGGAGCACCTGCAGACCACCATCTCCCAGAAGTGCGCCCCGCCCAAGAAGGAGTTACCCAAGTCTGCGGCTCTCAAGCAGGCAATCGGCAAGGTCAATTCCGCCAAGGCTAAGCTCGACGGAGTCACCAAGCGACACATGGACGTTGAGAAGGCGCTCGCCAAGCTCGCTGAGCAGGTGGCGCAGGCAGCAGAGGAGGTCTACGAGGCACAGCAGGAGCACTCGAAGGCCCTGGAAGAATACAACATGCACTCAGTGGCGGAGGGCACGGCGGCTAAGCCCGAGCAGGCGGGCTTCCAGGTGGACGAGAGCCTCTTCGCCGACGAGGAGGATTTGGAACAGACTCAGAAGGACCAGCTTGCAAAGTTCAGGGAGGACGCGAAGTCCTTGCAGCAGCTGCTCGAGCGCGCCAAGACGCAGCAGGAGGCTCTGCTCACCATGGCCGAGAGCGCGAAGAAGATCAAGGCGGATCATGCGGCAAAGAAGCGCAGGATCAACGAAGAAGGGCAAGCACACGCACATGTTCCACCACCTGCTCAAGACGCCAAGCCTGAGACACCACTACAGCAACAAGCCAGCGATCCAGATGCAGAAAAGCGTAAGGCAGAAGCGATCGCCAAACTCATCGAGGAGAACAGGGAGCGTACCAGGGCGGCATCTCAGAGGGCGACCACCACTTCACCTACGGCTGGTACGGCTGCTGCGGGCGGCGCTACGGGCTATTCTTCTGGTCGGGCTGGTATTTAGCCCGCCATGGCAGCCGCCTGCAGCGCTGGACTGGCCTCCAGCACCGCCGCCCCCCCGAGTGGTCAGCCTTCCATGGTCTCCCTGGGACTTCGCCCCCGTGTCTCGGGGATCGCACCTCCTCGTCCGCGCCAGATGTGGACGCAGCTTGTCAAGACTGGCGGCGCAGCCAGAGTGAGAGAGCTCGCAAGCAGACATGTGAGACAGCCAAGCCAGCGAAGGTCACCAGTATTTTCTTCAGCAACATCACACAATGGGGCGAGAAGCCTCAGAAGTTCCTCCACGAGAGCCAGGAACTAGCTCAGATATTTGCCTTCACGGAGTCCCATGTGCCGCAGTCAGGCATCGCGAAGCTGAAGAAAGACCTGAGCAAAGACGGATGGAAAGCATCAGTCACGGCAGCAACACCGACGCGACGCTCGAAGGAAGGCAACAGCGGAGGCGAGCTGCTCATCGCCAAGGCGCACTTGGCGACCACAACGTTCGACGCGATGAGGGAGACCATCAAGGCCCGAGGAGGACAGGACCCATTCAGAGGGTTCACGGCCATGACTATCCACCTCAGCGGGGGAAATGTGGTTCTCTTCTCCCTCTACCTGCTTCCCAAGGAGGGCATGCAGGACAGCAACTTCGAAAAGATCAAGGCGCTCTCGACGGTCATGGGGAGCATCACAGATCCTTGGGTTATCATGGCAGATTGGAATATGCCCCCGACCCTGGTCGAGAAGTCAGGCCTCCCCACGCGCCTGGGAGGCAAGGTGATCGTTCCGAAGGTTCAGGTCACATGCGACGAGGGCAAGGGCAGTCTCATAGATTTCGCCATGGCACGAGAAGACATAGCAGAAGGCATCACCATCGACGGACATGCGAGAGTACCATGGAGGACACAGACGGGGCTCTTGCTCAAGTTACCAGGGCGTTCGGAGGCTTGGTGGCACAGGCATTTGGATCTCCCCAAGCCGTTGCCGCTGGTGCTCCCGCCCAAGAAGACCCCCGACCCAGAGAGAAGGCGCTGCAAGACGAAGCAGGCAGCACATCAGAAAAGACTGGCAGAACTTCCCGAGGACTTGCGCGAGGAGTTCAACTGTATCGAGCCCCCACAGACCAACATGGTGCAGCAGACGGTGCAGTACGCGATAGACGAGGGCCAGTGGGAACAGGCCAGTCGCACCGCCATCGGGCCAGCGTTGACCAAGCAAATGCACGAGTTGGAGGCCAACCTTCTCATTCGCAGTGAGCATCAGAGGCTGATGGAGCAGGCGATCACAGGCGAGTGCGCGGTCTGGGTCACCACTCTGGAGGAGGCGATCATCGGAGTAGACATGATGGACGCCGAGCAGGCTGATGCCCACCGAGGTAGAGGAGGTGGGTTTGCAATCAGATGGCAAAGATCGAACGCCACACCAGGCCGCACGCATATGAAGTATCAAGCAGCAGAGTTGTGGTCGATAATGGGAGTCTTGATTACCAGATATGAGTCATTAAGGTCCAACGGCACGGACAACAAGCAACAGAGGCAGTGCGAGAAGGAGTTGTCCACGACCTACCAGCAGCTTAGAAGGATGGGATTGGATCAGATCTTTGGTAAAAATTTGGTTCATGACGACGCCGATGAGCGCATGTTACGGGTGCAGGAGGTCAAGTCACACACGCTGGAGGAGCTTGAGAGGTTGAAGGATGAGATTGAAAACCACCTGGCAATTGCGGTCTCCAGAGGCATCTCCACACAGCGGCAGCAGTTCACTAAGTGGGCAAAGCAGATGTGGTCGGGGAAGCCAGGGATCCTTCACAAGCACGTCAAAGATCCAGTGCAGCCAACATACGAGCAGTACCACCAGAACGCAAGCTCGGCGGACCCAGAGATTCTCATGCACACGAAGAGGCTGAAATGGCTAAAGATCTGGACGGATGCAGTGGACACCAGAGAGGACATCGCGTCGGAGCTGCAGGTCATGCACAGACAGGCCAGAGACGAAGACTTGGAACCGATCACTATTGAGGAGTTCGACTCGGCAATGCAGGACACGAACCCTAACAAAGCTGGCGGTGTGGACGGTCTTAAGTTGCACGACATCAAAAGGGCCCCGCAGAGTGCACGCCAGAAGCTGGTCGACCTCATCAACATGCGCGAGCGGTCGGGCACTTGGCCGAGGCAGTGGACGGCTACACTCGGGGCTGTGGTCCCTAAACCAGCAGGTGGTGAGAGAGTGCTGGGGATGCTACCCCTACCAGTCAAACTTTGGAGCAGGACGAGGGCGTCACCTTGCAGCGAATGGAGCGAGGCGCTGAGCGCGCACTGGGACACGGCCCTCAAAAGCAGCTCGGCGTTGCGAGCGGGACTGCTCCGCGCCTGCCTGGACGAGGCGGGATGCGAGCTGGGCATCTCCAGCCTCACCCTGCTGGAGGACATCGAGAAGTTCTGCGACAGCGTCAGCCTGGTGCTGCTGATGCGCATCGCTGGGGGCATCGGCTATCCAGCAGTGGTAGTGGAAATGGAAGTACTCATCTTCGCGGCGGCCCGCTTTCTCAAAGACAAGTCGTCGCTGAGCGAGGCAATATGGGTATCCAGATCGATAGTTGCGGGGTCACCCAGAGGTGTCAGCCTCGCGAAGGTTTTCCTCCACCCAATCCTACAGCGAGCGCATATCATATCACCGACGGCTGGACTCTGGACATTCGTCGATGACACTGTGGCTCGAGAGGAGGGCACGGCACTGGAGACCCCAGACAAGATGGTCAGAGTGGCCTGCGAGCTCGCCCAAGGACTTCGTCAACAGAGGCTCAAGATCTCGGACAAGACAGTCGTCATCGGCTCGAGCAGAGACATGGCCAAGAGCGTGGCGAAGAGGTTGCAGCAGAACGGTACACCCGCCAAGGCCAAAACATACACGAAGGACCTAGGCCTCGACGCTTCTGCTGGGCGTAAACGAGTTGTTCGCACACTCAAGAGACGAATACTGGCAGCTAAGAGACGGTTCGCCAAGATCAAGAGGCTGAGGAAAAGCACTACCCTGGCAAAAGAAACCAAAGGACTCTGGTCTACGGGCGCCCTGTCCCAGGCCACATACGGATATCAAGCGTTCGGCCTTTCCATGACGGAGCTGACGAAGCTAAGAAGACAGGCGGGCCAGATCGCAGCAGGCTCTCAAGGAGGCAAATGTCTGACGACAACACTTGCAATTGAGATGTGGGACAAGGAGCCAGGTCTGGAATTGCGCAAACGAGTTGTTCACGAGTGGCTGGCGATGTGGCAGATGAATCCTCAGATCCACGCGAGAGTCAAGCTAGCCTGGACCGAGATCAGACAGCGATTGATCACGGCTGGACGGAGGAGGTGGGCCTATGTCAGAGGCCCGATCGCCACGCTGCAGGCCACGCTGATGGACATAGGCTGGAACCCCATCAAGGCGACAGAGTGGGACAGACCACTACCAGATGGACAGTTGCAGGCTTGGCTTATCCCCAGCGACACTGACACGGAGTACACGAACGATTGGGAGAGACTCGCCATCTTGGCAGACGTGGTCAGCGACATGCGCAATTTGTACTGGCAGCAGGCGCCGAAGCACGAGGATGGAGCGGACCTGCTCCCAGGTGCGGATGTATGGAGAGTCAGGGCAGAGCAGCGCAAGTTCCACAATGAAGGAGCTTCAGATTTGGCGGCACTCAACCTGATAGTCACCACAGGTGGGCAATGGACCCGAGTGAGGCGCGCCAGACAAGGATACCTTATTGATTCCAAGCTTTGCCCGCGCTGCCAGCTCAAAGAAGAGAGTTTGTATCACCGCATTTGGGAATGTGAGCAGAACAAGGGGCACGAGGATTCGTGAAGTCGGAGGCGCTTGTGGTACAGGCGGCGGCGCAGCACGAGGCGTCGCCTGCTCTTTGGCTTCGGGGAGTACCAGCCGTTGGGCTCACCACTCCTGAGTTCGATGAAGCGCTCCTCGGCCAGCTGCAGTTGGATTTTAAGTCACACGGCTTCGCCGAATGCACGGAGTCAGGCAGAGTTCACGTTTTCGGCGACGGCCCGGGGGGCAAATATTCTGACGACCCCAGACGGAGACGCTGCGGAGCAGCGATCGTGGGGCTCGTGAGTGATTCGGGAGGCGGGTGGACCTTGGGGGAGACTCTCGGGGTTCCTCTGCCCGGAGAAAAGCAAACGGTCCCCCGAGCCGAAGTTTTAGCATTCTGCCTGGCGTTAGAGCAAGTCGATTCAGAGCTGGGTTTCACATTTGTGACAGATCACAAGACGATCTCCAGGACCTGGAGGGCCCGTTTTCGAAGGCCCAACCCTGTGGGTGCCAACGGAGACCTCTGGACCAGGGCCCGCGTTGCCTTCCAGGCCAGGAGGAATCCAGATGTGGAAGTTGTTTGGTTCCCCTCCCACCAAGAGGAGGCCCCAGAGAAGTTAGACACGCTCGAGAAACTCTTTTATGCCTCTGGCAACGCCTGCGCTGATTCGTGGGCGGGGGGGGCGGCGGAGTTGGCGTGGAGGGGGTTGGTGGGGCGGGAGCCTGAGACGGACAAAATTGATGCCACAGCTTCGTTGATTCGTCGAAGGGCCAGACGTGCCCTGGCGTGTGCAGCGGAGGCCGAGGAAAACACTCGGGCGGAGAGACCCCCTTTGAAGAAGGAGTCGAGACCGTCCAAGTTGGTGGCTGCGGCACACGCCTCGGACCACATCCTCGAGCCATGTGGTCGCAGCATGAAATACTGGTGGTGCACAGTCTGTGAGAGAGTTGTTCCCCGCTACCAAACGCGGGTCTTTGCGGCCACGACATGTTCAGGGCCTCCTGCCGAAGTCAGGAGAGGCTCCCAGGCCGCTGTTGGAGAGAGGGTCGCCCCCTCAGCCCGAGGGAGCGGCTTCCTGGAAAAGGTTCACCCCTCTCACAGGCTCCAGTATGTGGAGAAATTGTTCCTTCACATTTGTTCGGAGTGCGGTTCTTATTGCACCGTGGACCCCAGGAATTTAGTTGGCAGGTGTGACGGACGGACCAACAAAGGTTCGGAAAACCTAGCGAGGATAAGCAAAGGTTTGTTCCCGCGTCGTGAAGGCCCCCCGAAGGCAATTTTAGAGGCCACTAGGGCTCGTGATGAAGCCACCTGCGCGGACGTGGCGGCCATGCTCAGGAGTCCGCAATCGGAAAACCCAGGGTCCGACCTGGCTGGCCAGGCTGCTGGGCCTTCGGGGGCTCAGACGGGAGCGGGGTTATTGGACCGCGCGGCTCCCTCCAGGCCTGGCCAGGCCCAGGAACCCCAGCCCGTGCGGGCTGGGGATGGAAGCGATTCCAGTGATTAAATCGCCCCCCAGGACAGCGTCCGCTATCAAAGAGTCAAAGAGTCCTTCCCTCCTCCTCCTCCTCCTCCTCCTCCTCCTCCTCCTCCTCGTTCCTCCTCCTCCTCCTCCTCCTCCTCCTCTCCTCCTCTTCCTCCTCCTCCTCTGTTCTCCTATTCCGCCTCCTCTTCCTCCTCCTTCCTCCTCCTCCTCCTCCTCCTCCTCCTCCTCCTCCTCCCTCCTCCTCCTCCTCCCTCCCCTCCTCCCTCCTCCTCCTTCCTCCTCCCTCCTCCTCCACCTCCTCCTCCTCCTCCTCCTCCTCCTCTCCTCCTCCTCCTCCTCCTCCTCCTCCTCCTCCTCCTCCTATTTCTCCTCCTTCTCCTCCTTCCCCTCCTTCTCCTCCTCCTCCTCCTCCTCCTCCTCCTCTTCTTCCTCCTCCTCCTCCTCCTGCTCCTATTCCTCCTCCTTCTCCTCCTCCTCCTCCTCCTCCTCCTCAGCTGGCGACGACGACGCCAGCGACGACGACGATTGCGACGATGATGGCGGCGACGGCGGTGGCGACAACGAACGTGGGGACGGCGACGACGGCGACGGCGACGACACGGTCCAGTCGGAGGCTCCCAGAGGTGTCCAGAGGACTCGGGAAGTCCCCAGATGCGTCGGGAGTCGCGGTCTGGAGGTTCTCGGAGGCGTCTGAGGCCCCGGGAGGCGTCTCTGGAGCTCTCCTATGGATGCCTCCAGAGACCTCGTGGAGGCCAGGCCTCTGGAGGCTACCCCCGCTGGCGGCCAGTTGCTCCGATTCGCGCGGGAAGAGGTCGGCCACGCGCAGAGGAGGGGTACGTAACGTAGGGGGAGAGGCGTAGACTTCTTAGAAGCACCCCTGGCTCTTAGAGAGTGCGGGCCTTCTCTGTAGATACAAGACCAGCGCCTTCTAAGAAGCAGCCTCCTTCTGAGAAGCCTCCCCCCCTCCCCCCATAGTAGGAGCTCTACCACAAGAAACCTTCCACAAGAAACCCAACCCCTGAGACATCAGGGCGTCCATTGATTTTTTGTCGCGCGTCCCATAGCAGAACCATCGGAGCCCAAGAAACCCAGGCCGTTCTGGAGGCAACACGCAGGGTGTTTCTTGGCATGGGTTTCCACTGTGCCCCCGTTTGCGCGCCGCCAGACAGGACCGGGCCGAAGCCATCTTCAGTTTCCTCGACATGGGCGAGCAGAGGGAGCTGCAGGCCTCCTGCCTTCCCCGACTCCTCGTATTTACTGTTCCTGCCCTTTAGTTCTTGTTTGTCTTTCTCGGCGCCGTCGTTACCCTCCTCCTGCTCCACCACCTCTCGCTCCTCGTCCCCATCCTCCTCCTCCTCCTCCTCCCCCTCCTCCTCCTCCTCCTCCTCCTCCTCCTCCTCCTCCTCCTCCTCCTCCTCCTCCTCCTCCTCCTCCTCCTCCTCCCTCCTCCCCTCCTCCTCCTCCCTCCTCCTCCTCCTCCTCCTCCTCCTCCTCCTCCTCCTCCTCCTCCTCCTCCTCCTCCTCCTCCTCCTCCTCCTCCTCCTCCTCCTCCTCCTCCTCCTCCATGGCTCTTTACGTGCCCCTCCTCCTGCACGTGCCTCTGTTGCACGGCACCCTCCTGTCAGACAGGGCCCCTTCCCGCGCGGATTCGAACAGCGACTCCTTGGTGCCAGGCGTGCTCCTTGGTGCTAGGCTTAAGTCGGGCGCGTCCCTCCGCAGGAGGAATATCCCCAAATAGTCAAACAAATAATCCGGGGACGATATTTCTAGCTTGTTTGACAATTGTTGAATATGGTTTGAGTTTGTTCTTGAATTTTTAGTCCAAAATCCGTCTGTAAGGGGGACACGTCCGACCTAACGCTAGGCGCGCTCCTTGGTGCTTGGCGTGCCCCTCCCCCTTTACAGGCCCTCTCTGCTATACAGCACCTTCTATGAGACACTGCCCCTGCTCCTACGCCCCCCTCTGCTGCACAGCACCCAATGCTGGGCAAGCCCCGCCCCAGGCTTATGAAACAAGGTATTCTATCTCAGACGCGCCAATCCTTCAGCACAGGTCTCCTTGGTTGCACAGCGCCCTTATTTGGCAAGGGCCCCTCCCCTTGCTGATTAAGCAACAACTCCGTGGTGCTAGACCAGGCCCTCGCCCTGCACAGCACCCTCTATTGGACGAGGCCCTTCCCATGGCACAGTCAGAGAAGCTCCTCGGTGCAGACGCGCCCCTTCTCCTACGCAGGCCTCCTCTGCTGCACAGCACCCTCTGCCAGGCAAGCTCCTCCCCAAGCCGATTCAACAGAATCCTTTGATACCAGACGTGCCCCTCTCCCTTGACAGGCCTCCCTCTGTAGCACAGCACGATCTGTGAGACAAGGCCCCTCCCCACGCTGTTTTGAGTCGCTCCCTGGTGCTAGGCGTGCCGCTCCCCCTTCACAGGCCCCCTCTGCTACACAGCATCAGGAGGTGGAGGAGGAGGAGGAGGAGGAAGAGGAGGAGGAGGAGGAGGAGGAGGAGGAGGAGGAGGAGGAGGAGGCGGAGGAGGAGGAGGAGTGAGGAGGGAGGACGAGGATGAGGAGGAGGAGGAGGAGGAAGAGGAGGAGGAGGAGGAGGAGGACGAGGAGCAATGGGACAAGGCCCATCCCCAAACTGGTTAGAAAGACAGCACTTTGGTGACCTTGGTGCTAGGCGTGCCCCTCTCCCCTGGCAGGCCCCCTCTGCTGCACTGCACACCCTCTGCGGAGCGATCCCCTCCCAAACCTTACAGTGGATACCCATGCCAAGCAACACCCTCCTTGCCTCCAGGGTGCCCTGGGTTCTTGGGTTTCGATGGTTTTTCGATGGAGAGCGCGACGTTCCCACACCGAAAAAATCCATGGACGTTCTTGGGTCCCAGGGTTGGGTTTCTTGTGGATGGAGTCTTGTGGTCGGGCCCCTGTTGGATGCAAGAAGCTCCTTTCATACTAGACGTGCCCCTCCTTCTTAACAGGCGTCTTCTATTGCGGAGCACCTGTCAGTCCAAGATACCTCCCCAAGCTGCGTCCAAAGATACCTCCCCAAGGCGTACCCTTCCCTCTTGAAAGGGCCTCGGTGCTGCGCGGCAAACTTTGTTGGGCAAGGTCCATCCCTCGTTGATTTACCAAATCGTTCGTGCAAGGCCAAGCTGACTTGTTCAACATTGCTGTTGTGTTAGACATGCCACCCCCTCCGCCGCAGCACCTTCAACTAGGCGAACCATTCCCGAAGCTGCTTTCAACAGCTCCTTTGATACCAGACGTGCTCCTTCTCCTCCTGCACAGCAACCTCTATAAAACAGGGCTTCTCCGAAACAATGCTGCTAGACAAAAACAAGATGCTGGGTGCTAAACGTGCCCCTCCTCCTGCACAGGCCCCCTCTACTCCGCAGCACCCTCTATTAGACAAGGCCCCTCCCCAAGCTGAGTAACATGTCCTCGTTGATGCGAGACGCCTCCCTCATCCTGCACCAGCCCCCTCTGTTCCCCTAGACAGGAGGATGGCCCAGGATCTGGATCGAGAACCGACGAGGAGGACCCAGGGAGGTTCATCGAGGACCCAGGAGAGAGGGGGGGACCTGGGAGGATCGAGGAGGAGGAGGAGGAGGAGGAGGAGGAGGAGGAGGAGGAGGAGGAGGATCGAGGAGGATCGAGGAGGAGGATCGAGGAGGAGGAGGAGGAGGAGGAGGAGGAAGAGGAGGAGGAGGAGGAGGAGGAGGATCGAGGAGGAGGATCGAGGAGGAGGATCGAGGAGGAGGAGGAGGAGGAGGAGGATCGAGGATCGAGGAGGAGGAGGAGGAAGAGGAGGAGGAGGATCCAGGCTCGAGCTCCACAGGAAGCTCATTTCGTGCCGCTGCCATGTGCCCACTGCGCTCCGCCCCCCCCCCCCGGGCGCCTGGGGCGTGGCCCTCACATGTGGGCCTCTCCGGCGCCAGACCCCGGGCCGCAGGCCAGACTATCGAGCGCCCGTGCCCCGGCCGATCGGGCCTTGAAAAATCCGCGACGGCGGTTTTTCGCCAACTTCGGCCCACATAGGGGCCCTCGCCGGGCCTCTGGACCGTCAAGAAACAACTCGGGATGAAAAACCGGTCCTGGGGAATGGGTCGAGACCTCCGGGGACCGCGTATTCAAGGGCGCCCTCGAGGGTAGGCAGCTCTTCGCGCTTCGCGCTTCGCGGCTCGGCTCCGATCCCTCCTCATCCTCCTCTTCTCCCCTGCCTGGGAGGCGGCGCGAGAGAGAGAAGTCATTCGCACCTCGCGCTCCGCGCAGCGCGGAGCGCGAAGTTGGGAGCCCTTGGCATTGAACAACATCACGGCGTCGGATCTCTGGGCGCTCAGCTCGGGCCTGGGCCCCCCGGGGCCCGGGGCCTCGAAGCCGGGGGGGGCTCCCGCGACTATAAAAAATACAGAGAAAATGCCCCCAAAAAGGTAAAAAAAAAAATTCTCGAAAAATGGTTCCCTGATTATTATTAGTTTCCGCATTTTTGGATTATTTTCGGGGTATTTGTAATTTTTCGTTGAAAATCCCCCTGTAGGGGGCCCCCGCGACTTTATGTAGAGAAGGTTCCCCGTGCGTGTCCTCCGCCTGCGCAGCCTCCTATATGAGAAGAGGGGGGGGAGAGGGAGGAAAGGGCGGCCCAATGGAGGAGAGACGGGGAAGGAGGAAGGAGGAGAGGAGGGAGGAAAGAGTGAGGAAAGGAGGAGGGAGGAGCGAGGGCCTGCATATATGGATATGTGTTTTTGTACATATAGATGGAGAGAGAGAGAGAGAGAGAGAGAGAGAGAGAGAGAGAAAGAACAAGAAATAAAGAAAGAGAGAGAGAGAGAGAGACCCTCGTTTTCTCCCTTCTCGTCGCTGCAATTCCCTCCTCCTCCTCCTCCTCCTCCTCCTCCTGCTCCTCCTCCTCCTCCCGCCTCCCGCTTCCCCCCTCGCCTCTCCTGCCGCGGCCACTCTCCCCGCGACCCCCCCATGCTGCCTGCTTGCTTGCTTGCTTACCTGCCTGCTTGCTTGCTTCCTTCCTTCCTTGCTTGCTTGCTTGCTTGCTGCCCTCCTCCCCTCCACCCTCCTCGCTCCTCGCTTTCGCTCATCCTCCATCACCATCATCATCACCACCATCACCATCACCATCATCATCGCTCATCCTCCTTTTCCTCCTCCTCATCATCATCACCACCATCACCATCACCATCATCATACTCCTCCTCCTCCTCATCATCATCACCATCACCATCATCATCATATTGCTGCCCGCGGCTTTTTGTGGCTCTCTTTCGGGCCGCACTACCATTCTCAAGCTTCTCAGGTGTCCTGTCCTGGAATGCAGGACCTCGCCCACCATGCAGCGGACGTCCTGAGGTTTGGGGCGCAGGCGCTTGGGGCCTCGCTGGTGGCGCGCGCTTCGGCGCCCAGTTGCGGGGACTGCTCCCCGCATTTGGCGTGCCCTGCGCCGCCGACCCTGGCTTGCCCTTCCTGCGTGTGCGCGGGCGCTGGCGGGCAGGTGGTGGAGCCCTCGTGCGCGGGCCTCGTGGCGGCCTACGCGGTGGCCGCCTGCACGGTCGGGCTCGCCGTCGGCGCTGGGGCAGGCGCCTTCTTGGCGCGCCGCGCGCTCGCACCGCTTCTCGAGCCTGCGGTTGGCGAGCTCCCCACGGCGGTGATCGACATCGCCGTCCTCGCTGCCGAGCAGGTGCGCCTCGCTCGCGCCAGAGCCCCAGCGCTGCAGTGATGGCGGGGAGCTTCCACGCCATACGCTACCGCGTCGGCGGTGTGGCCTTGTGGCACGAGCGTCTGGTGCTCGGGGTCACAGCGGGGTTCGCCTACGTCGTCACGCCCGACTTCGACGACTACGACGAGCCGATCGTGGTTGGGCCCGACGTGCGGGCGGTGCTGCCGTTGGTTGGCCAGGGCGACACGCCTGCCGCGCTGGTCGGCGCCGCCGTGCATCGCTTTCGGCGCTTGCCGTCCGCCGCGGAGCTGTGGGCCGCCGTGGGTCGCTCAGTGGCTGCGGGCTACCCAATGCCACCAGATCCTCTTCCTCTGGCTCTCTCGGCGGGCAAAGCGGCGGGCGCGCCTCCAGGACCCTTCCTTCTGGCCGACCCTGCTGCCGCGGCCGCGGCGCCGCCGGCGCCGCCTCTCGCACTTCCACCTGCGGCTGGTCCTGCTGCTCCCGTACCGCCTGGCGCCGTCCCAGGAGTCGCGGCGCTCGCCGCTGCGCTAGGACCCGTGCCACCTCGCCCTGCCGCGGCGCCGCCGCTGGCGCACGTGCCTGGAGCTGCTGCTGGCGGTCCTGCCGCGGTCGCTCCGCCCCCCGCGCCCGCTGGCGATTTCAGGGTGCTGCCGATGGCGATCAACCTGCGGGGGGAGCGTGAGCGGAGGTTCGGCGAGACGGTGAACGGCCTCTCCGAGACCGAGGTGCAGGGCTGGCCAGTCCAGGGCCCACGGACGCTTCTCTGGTGCCTGTCCTTCATGTCCACCATGGCGGGAACTCCCACCGCGTGGCATCAGCGCTGGCTCACGTCCATGGCTTTGGCCGACGACGACGAGCACGCCAAGCTCCACGAGACCTTGTGTCGGGTCCTGGACCTCGCCGTGGTCTACGATCAGCTGCAGGTGGCAGAGATGGCGTCGTTCGAGATCGTCGCACGTCAGCTCCAGCTGCTGGAGGAGCGGGTGTACGAGAGTCGTTCGCTGCCCCAGACGGCCGCCGCTCCCAAGGCCAAGTCTGGAGCTAGGAGTGGTGCGACGGCCGCTGCCTCCAGCATCCCCGAGACGAGCTACTTCCTCGGCGCGGGCGTCTCCAAGGCGAACCTGTGCATCTCGCCGAAGCTGCTTGAGTACATTACAGATCAGATGCGGGCGGAGGCCGCCATCAGCAAAGAACGTCGCAAGGCACGTGAGGAGCGTGCCTTGCGGGCGCCATGACGTCTGAGAAGTCCAGGCCTGGCTGCGGGGCGCGCTCCAGTGGCGCCGGTCAGGCACATTGCCCCATCGCTGCTCATCAATGGCGGCAGCGAGACATTTTCCCTCTCCGTCCTATCCCTGTGGAGCGGCGATCTGGTATCGCGTCGATGGGAGGTTCAGCCCGCGGGCGGGCTGCAAAAGGTGCTGCCTGGAGAGAGTGGTACAACGATGCTGTGTCAACCCTCAACGACATGTACCACTGCGACCCTGATGACATGGTTGCTCCGCCTCCAGGTCTTCCTCCACGCGCTCGCAGCGACGCTGAAGAGTGCCTTGCTCAACAGTTTCGCGATTTTGAACTCTCCTCTGGATATTCCGAATCTCCTACCAGATGCGAGGCAGCCCTAGCAGAGTTGCTCGCGTCGGCACCGGGGTGCTCTGGTGAGTCTCGGGTGAGACCCTACGACAAGGAGCTCGTCTCCTGGCCGAAGCACGTGGCCCCCGTTCCCACGGCCGATCTCGTGTCCGACGCCGATCGTTCAACGTTGTCAGGGTGGAGGCAACAAATGCTACGTGACCCTGCGGAAACAGCCGCTCTCAGGATGAACTCAGGCATCGGGTCGCCATACGTGGATCCTCGCCTGCGGTTTCGCCCTCGGGAATATGCTGATTTTTTGCTGCGCCTGGATCAGGCGGGCATGCTAGAGTGGGAAGTCGCCGAACGTCAGGCGGCGTACTCCACAGGTTTCTTCTTCGTCGAGAAGTCGAATGGCGTCAACCTGCGGCTCGTCTTTGATACGCGGGTGGCCAACATGTCCTTCTCTGCCCCTCCCTCTACGAGATTGCCGACTCTGTCGGCATGGAGTGCCCTCGAGGCGTCGAATGACTTCTACGTGGCGCAGGGTGACATCCAGTGCGCCTTTTATCACATGAAGCTGCCGCCCCAGCTGCACCGATACTTCTCCTTGCCAGTGGTCCCGAATCGGTACGCGGGCCTCAAGGTGATCAATGGTGTCAAGATCCCGACGAAGGCCTTTTTACAGCCGTTCGTGTCAGTGATGCCGATGGGATGGTCGTGGGCTCTTCACTTCTGCCAGTCGGCTTTAACCGCGGCCATTCGCGACGCGGGGATCGATGACGATGCGATGCTGGTGGACGGTGCAGCACCTCGTCCTCTGCGAAACGATACCGACATCATCGCAGCGGGTTACGTAGACAACTTCGCCACCGTGTCTCTCGATCCAGAGGTTGCCACCGCTTCGTGCCAGGCCATCCGCGACGTGCTGGTGGCGAGGGGCCTGCCCGTGGACGAGTTCGCTCCCGCGGCGCCGCGCGTCACCTTCACAGGCCTCGACATCCTGGGCGACGTGGGCGTCATCAGGTGCAAGGTGGACCGGTTGTGCAGGCTGCGCCAGGCCCTCCTCGGTCTACTCAGACGAGGCTATGCATCGCCGCTTGCGCTGTCCGCCGTGGTCGGTCATTGCACCTGGGGGGTGATCACCAACAGGCCCATGCTGTCGATCTTCCATGCAGTCTACCGCTTCATGGGTCAGGACTCCCGTCGGGCTTTGCCGCTGTGGCCGTCAGTCGTCGCTGAACTTCGCGCGGCTGCTTCCCTCATCCCGTTGTGGTGGGCTGATGTCAGGGCAGAGTGGGCGGCCACCATTTTCTGCAGCGACGCCTCTCCCTACGGCATTGGCGTCTGTCGCAAGACCGTTGAGCAGGACGTGGCTGCAGCCGCAGGGCGATTGTCGGAGAGATGGCGCTACCGCTTCTCCGATGCCGTGCGCGCTCGTGCGCACCCTTTGGGAGTCGACCCGAACGTTGTGTTGGAAGCGGCCGCGAGCAACAACTGCCTCAAAGATTGCGAGCAGTGCCCGAGGCCTCCCGAGACCCATAGCAAGCCCCCGATTACCGCATTATCATCACATCGAGGGATCGACGAGGTTTCGCTGGACGGCTTCGACGAGGTTCCCGACTCGATCACGGCTCTCGACGGCTGGGCTACGATACATAGCGCACGTCATGCTAGGTTCGGTCTGGACATCATGCGATACGAGGCGGAGGCTATTGGATTTGCGATGCGACACTCGGCTCGGTCTGGACGGCTTCGGCATCATCGCATCCTGTTCACCGTCGACAATTTGGCTCTAGCCCTCGCTGCTGGCAAGGGACGTTCTGGCGCCCGAGGGCTTCGTGATCCGCTACGTCGCCTCTGCGCCCTGTCGGCAGCCTCAGGCATTCGTCACGCAGTGCGATGGATCCCTAGCGAAAGCAATGCCGCTGACTCGCCGTCGAGGACAGGCTTCTTTGTCGGGCCGACCTTTGACGAGTACCAGGCGGCGGCCCCCCGAGCTTCGCCGCCACCGAGCCACGACATCGACGGAGCTGAGGACCAAGACGCCGCCAAAGCCAGAACGGCTCGGGCAGGCAGCGCTCTCGGTCGTCGAGTCAGCCGCCGTGTCGGACACGACCATGGCCAACGACTGGGGCGCGGTCAAGAAGTTCGAGGAGTGGTGCCGTCAGACGCCCCAGACCATCACCACAGCGGCGGAGGTCGTAGTCATCCTAGTTACCTACTTCGTGAACCTCTTTCTGGTCAGTTTCGACGATGCTACGGGCCGAGTCTTGCTCGCCTCAGTGCAGCACTACCTGCGCCCGCCTATGGTGGGCACGGCGCTGTCCACGCGTGCGGCTCGCGCCTTGACAGGCTGGCGGAAGCTCGCGCCCCCGCAGATGCGACCCTCTCTTCCACGGGCGGCGATGGCCTCCATGGTGGGCGTCCTCGGTTCGTGGAAGCTCTTCGGCATGGCAGTGTTCATCAGGCTGATGATCGACACCTACCCGACGACCAACGCGGCCTATCGCCTGTCAGCGGGCGGCGTTCTTCGACCAAGACCCGATGCCACTCTCGGATACGGACGTCTGGCCCTGATCGTCTACGGCGCCTGCTTCGATCGCCCTGGGAAGACAGAGGGTCGGCATGGGGGTGCGGCCGACGACTGCCTACCCCGTCGTTGCACCAGGGAGGAAGTCAAGGACCGCGGCCAGTGGAGAACGGACCCGAGCCTCTCCCGCCACACCAAGAGGGCTCGAGTGGCGCAGCAGATTGCCACTTTAGACCAGATCCTGATCGGCCGTGGGCACGGGGTGGACTCGCTGATGAACGATCTCATGCTGCAGACCACCACCACGGGCGTCTTCTCGCTGCGACGGCCGCTTGCCGCGACGCCGACACCGCCAGCGGTCAGGCATTCGCCTCCGCAAGTGACAGCGCGGTGGGCCTCCGCCTGACACGGATTTGGCGTGCAGCCAGGCGCGCGGCGACGCGATCCAGGTACCTGCCCGCCTTGGTGATTGGCGGCGACGGCGGCGCGGCTCGCGCGCTGCAGCGCCTCGGCTTCGGCGTGCTGCACTTAAACGTGAGACGCCAGGCCACTGATGACATCACAGATCCTTTAGTGATGAAGCGTGTGCTAGGCTGGATCCGTGCAGGCTGCATTTCGTGCGTGTGGGTGGAGCCCGACACGACTACTTGGCTTCCTCAGAAGCCCGCTGTTCGTAGCATAACTCGTCCCAACGGCCTGCCGATTTTGTCTAGTGCCCAGCTTCGATCAATTCACATTGCGAATCTATTTTGCAGTCAGTACGTGCGCCTTCTGTCACTATGTAGCAGCAATAAAGTTCCTGCCACGCTGTGCCATCCAGATGCGTCTTTTATCTGGGATGTCCCAGCCTGCGCCGCTCTTGTTAGCCAGTGTTCGTCTGCTGCTGCTTTTGATGCATGTATGTTTGCTGGCCGTGTAAAGAGAAGATTTCGATTGGTGAGCTGGCATGTTAAGGACATGAGTTCTCTCTCTGCTATCTGTTCGCCTGCCGACTCGCTCTGTTGTCGATCTGGGAAACGACATCTTGGCGAGCTCGGCATCCCATCTCTAGATCGTCAGGTCCGCAGCAAAGCGCTGCGGCCCCCCGTCAATGTTCTAAGATGTGCCTGCGACAGGATGGCTCTCAGTGTTGATTCGCTTCGCTACGTCGCTCAGCAGATCAAAGCTGTGTGAAAATTCAGTCAATGCGGCTTTCAGCCAGTGTGATGGGCTAGCCTAAGTACCTGGTGCATGGCGCCAGCATGCTTCCGCCGTCCTCGCCTGTTGCCGTGTCCTTTGCACAAAAAGTGACCCCCTGGCCTCGAGAGTTGCCCACATATTGCTGCCCGCGGCTTTTTGTGGCTCTCTTTCGGGCCGCACTACCATTCTCAAGCTTCTCCCGCCCACCCTTTGTCCCGCTCTAGAATGCCTTTCCTGGTGCATGGCGCCAGCATGCTTCCGCCGTCCTCGCCTGTTGCCGTGTCCTTTGCACAAAAAGTGACCCCCTGGCCTCGAGAGTTGCCCACATCATCATCATCATCATCATCATCATCATCGTCATCATCATCATGATCATCATCATCATCATCAGCATCATCCTCATCCTCATCCCCATCCTCATCCTCATCCTCATCCTCATCCTCATCATCACCATCCTCGGATTCCTTCTCCTCCCTCCTCTTGCTCCTCCTCCTCCTCCTCCTCCTCCTCCTCCTCCTCCTCCTCCTCCTCACATCCGTCCTGCTCCCTCCTCCTCCTCCTTCTCCTCCTCCTCCTCCTCCTCTTCCTCCTCCATCTCCTCCATCTCCTCCTTCCACCTCCTACCTCCTACCTCCCACTTCCTCCCTCCTCCCTCCTCCCTCTCCCACTACTCCCTCTCTCCCTCCCTCGCTCCCTCCCTCCTCACTCGCCCACCTGCGTCGAAGAGGCCTCTGTCCCCCCCCCTCCCTCTGAGACTCACTGGGGTGTTCGGTGCAGAGCTCCTCCTTCATCCCGGGGCGGCGGGGGCTCGCTGAGCGGTCGCTAGTGCGCCGGCGTGGATGCCCCGTCTGGGGCGCCCCCACCCCAGCCTAGCCTGGCCTCCCTCCTGTCCCTCCTGCCCCCCTCCTCCTCCCTCCTCCTCCTCCCTCTCCTCCTCCCCCCTCCTCCTCCCTCCTCCCCCCTCCTCCCTCCTCCTCCCCCCTCCTCCCTCCTGCCCCCTCCTCCTCCCCCCTCCTCCCTGACGCCCTGAGGCGGTTCATCTGGAGGCACTGCTGGGGCGCATCAGAAGCCCGCGGGTGGTCCTGCTCAAGCACTCGCGGGCGGCCCGTCCAGCCCTGCGACCACTTGCGCTCCAGGGCCTCTGGCTTGCGCCCAGAACTGCCTCCCCCTGGGGTGGGCGCGCGCCAGGTGGCGGACACGATCTCCTTGCTGATATGCGCCTACAACGAGGTGGGCGTCGCAGGGGGGGGGGGGGGGGGGCAGACCCTTCCGACGCCTCGACGCACAAGCCGGTGCGGAGGTGTTCCTTCTCGATCTCCTCGCCTTCCTCGTGCTTGGCCTTCGACCCCCGCTTCTTTCGGGCCGGACGGGAGGGGGGGATTGGGAAAGGAGGGGGTTACGCAATTTGCTGCATGCAGCTGGTTTCGGCCCCACCGAGGGGACAATTCCTCGATACATAGCCGCCTCTGGCGCTGGGAGGCGCCGGGAAAATCAGCTACGCGAGCTGATTCTCAAACCCCCCTTTTGCTACCCCCCCCTTTCGCCCGGCCCGACTCTCCTATGCGCAGCCACTCTCCTGTATTTTCCATTGTGCGGGTGCACAGGGTTCAGGAGGAGAAAAAACACACAGACACAATGAATCGTCGACTACCAGGAAAATATGCGAAAATATGGGAAGTGGGGGGGAAGACGAAAACCCATAAAATATTTGAAAATATGGGGAATCCTGTTATTTGTGTGTATTTATTTGTGTGTCCCAGGGCCCCTTCAAACATTCCGCGAAGACAAAAATCCGAGGCAGGAATTTATACATGACCACCGCCTGGAGGATCAATTTTCGGGGACCCTCACAGGCGGTGGATATGGACATATTCGGGCCCCCGGAGGCCAACATGTATCCATATCCACCGCCCGCAGGGGCACGAGGACGTCGTTTCCCAGGCGGTGGATATGGATAAATTTCCGCCTCGCAAGAAACAGCTTCTCAGAAGGCGCGAAGGCCTCTGAGAAGTCCCGCCGCCTTCTGAGAGGGCCTTCTCCCTCTCGCTTCCCCCCCTCGCTCGCCGCCGAGACGTCGCCGCCACGATGGAAAGAAAGACTGGGCAGGATGGGCGCAGCTGGACACAGCCCGAAAGAACGGCCAGGATGGAACCCAGGAGAGGAGGAGGAGGAGGAGGAGGAGGAGGAGGAGCAGGAGCAGGAGGAGGAGGAGGAGGAGGAGGAGGAGGGGGTCTGGAGACCGGCTCGGGGCAGCCATCGGTCACAGGGGCCTCCACCGCCGCGGCGATGCATGCCAAGGCGGAGGTCTCTCCTTCGCGGGCCATCGTCGGGCCACTCGGCCACCAGGAAGGGATCCGAAGTCGAAGTCCGCTCCCCGCAGCAGATCACGACGCCAGAACCTTAGCGGGCCCTGGAAACGACAGGGCCGTTTTTTTACCGGTTCCGTTTTGCCGTTTTTGTTTGCCGATTCCGACGTACCGATTCCGTCGCCGTTTTTTGACCGGTTCCGGCTCCTGTTCCAATCCTGGAGCCGTTGTTTTGCCGTTTCCGGTCGCCGTTTTTTTGCCGTTTCCATTTTGGAGGGACATTTTTTTGGAAACGGTGGAAAAACGGCCCTGCCGTTTCCGAGGCCCACAAAGGCCAGAACCCCCTACAGGCGGATTTTGGACGAAATCTAGAAAATGGTCAGAAATACACAGAAAATATGCAACAATACTAAAACATCGTCCCCATATAATATTTTTGACTCTTTTTGGATATTCCCCCTGTAGAGGGACAGGGTCGACTTTGCAGAAGTGGGGACAACACACAAAGCAACTTCATTCCAGCACACATGTGGAGCACAGACTTGCATGCGTGATTCCACTTTCCTCATTCCGTATCCCCCCCGTTCTCCTGATGCAATATTTGGAACGGTTGCTCCCCAGGTGGTCGCCCGCGTGGACGACGTTGTGCGCCTCGACGCTGTGCGTCTGCAGTGCATTCTGCCCCCCGCCCCCCCCCCTTCAGGCATTCCATCGTTCCTTCCTTGCTCTCCTCTACGGTCGGACCAGGACATGAGATCGAGGTCGGCTCGGGAAGGTGTCCCAGTGCTCCTTCGTGCTTGCCGTATGTTCTTGTGCATCCTGGGAGAGAGGGTGCCCTCGGTGATCTTGTGGCCTGGCAGGCGGAGGGTCTCACGTTCTGCGGGGATGTCCTTCTGCCCTGGGTCCGGCCGTGCCCTCCGTGCTCCTCCCTCGGGGGCCAGGCGCGCGGGCCTGCCTGGGCGAGAGCCGGAACACACAGACACACGCACACACACAAACACACACACTCACACACACACACACACACGCGCACGCACGCACGCACGCACGCACGCACGCACGCACGCACGCACGCACGCACGCACTTAAAGCACGCACGCACCCACGCGCACGCACGCACGCACGCACACGCACGCACGCACACGCACGCACGCACGCACGGAGACACGTGTATGTGTATATATATATATATATACACACATGGTTCGGCCGTTAGCGGCCAGGGGCACACTCAGTGGCGGTCACCCGCGCGCGCGGGGCGAGCGCCGGCTGAGCACAGCCGGCCACTCACGTGGCGCTATGGCAGGGTGGCAGCCGGGCTGGCGGGGCCACGGCGGCGGGCGAGGCAGCAGTTCCACGCGTGACTTTCGCTGGGCTGTGGAATTCCTGCGCACCGCCATCTGCTGCTGCACCGTGACCTTGGCAGCAAAATACTTCCGCCAGAGTTGTGGACCTTCACGCAGAGGTTCGCGGCGCTCTCCAGAGGCCTCTGGCGCTCTTCGGAAGCCTCTGCAGGAGGTCTCCTGCGCTCTCCGGAGCCTCGGAGGCTTTTAGAATTGCAGGAAACGTCCAACAATTTTGCCCCTCGAACCTCAATCGAATCTCCCCCTCATCCTGTTCCTAGTCCTCTTCATCCTCCTGCCTCTTCCCTCCTCCTCCTCCTCCTCCTCCTCCTCCTCCTCCTCCTCCTCCTCCTCCGTTCATTCCTTCTTTCGCTCGTTTTTTCTTCCTCCTCCTCCTCCTCCTCCTTCTCCTCCATCCCCCTTCCTTGTAAATCACGCCTCCCTGTTGCACCCCGAGACGGGTCGGCAGGGCGGGCTGGGCGTTTCGCCTGAGACCTCCTCACCATTGATGATCCCGAGGTTTGAAGATGGCAACAGCCTCGCAGATGGAGGGCGCGTCGTTGTCAAAGTGCGGCTCTCGCCGGAGCACTGCGCGCCTTCGTCCTAGGCATGTGCAGCAGCTTCGCGGATGGAGGGCGCTTCTTGTTCAAATTGTGGTGTCTGCCGTGGCGCCGCGCACGTTCATCTTCTCGTTATACATGTGTTTGCAAGCGCTTCCCGGGTGGAAGGCGATTCCTTTTCGAAATGTAGGTGGCTCTTGCCAGAGTTCCGCGCACACTCGCTGTGACAGCTGACAACAGCTTGAGGGATTCTTGATTCTTATGACTGGCCTCCCACGCATGGTGTTCGGGCGCGAATGAATATCCAGGGCGCGGCAGTCATGAGGATTCGCGGTGTTGCCATCCTAGAGAGGGTGCTCTGGCGCGATTTGGGATCGGCAGGTCGCAACAGTCACGTTGATTCGCCGCGCTCCATTCCAAGGATGCGTGCTTTGTTTGGCACGGTTGAAGATTTTTGGACGCTTGTCTTCCAACGGGGCTCTTCCCGCTCTGAAGATATATCCTGATGGGAGCCCCTGAAGAGGGAACTTGCAGGGAGGGTTCGTTGCGGCATCGTTGACGGGTCTTGGGCTCACGCTGGTCCTCCTCCCCATGGAGGAGGATGAGGAGGAAGAGGAGGAGGGGGAGGAGGAGGGGGAGGAGGAGGAGGAGGAGGCGCAGGAGGAGGAGGACCATCGCACAGCTTGATGAGTTCGAGTTCACGGCGCTCCCCGCGCCCAGACAGCAGTGAGACCTGCCGAGTCCGAAATCCGCACGACCCCCCTGTGGGGTCTGTACTCCTCTGGCGACCGGCTGGGAGCTGCGGCTGCCGCCAACGCTTGGCGGTAAAGCAGTTCGAGGGGAACTGGCGGGCGAAACACCTGGCGGGCACGAGGGCCGATCCTCGGGTGGGCCAGCGCCTGCGCTCTGGCCGGCTGTGTGCCGGCACAGTTCGAACGCGGTTCCTTGAGGCACTCGCTAAACAACAGGCCCCTGGTTCCCGTGTCGGAGTATGAGCCACAATCGAAACACATGATTACCGTGCTCGAGTTGAGCAGGTGCTCAAACATGAACAATCGGTGACCCCTGGGGTTTTGCGCCAGCGAGGCCAGGCCAGCGCAGAAACCAGGGCAGCGCTCGAGACGTCTTCGGTGATACTCGGCGTCGTTCGTAGCTGTGGATCGGCACAGCGTACAGAGGCGACGGCCATTTACAAACTCCCACCGATGGATTCCGCCAGCATCCCCAGGGGCAGGAGGATGCGGAGGAGGAGGCCACGGAGGAGTGGGAACGGCCCCTGGGTCCCAGGCGTAGGCAGCGGAGGCTGCTCCCATCGGTGGGTTTCTACTCTGCGTTTTCGCGAGGGCTTTCTTTCCTGGACGCGTGGCCAGCGCGGGCCACTTGGGTAACATCTTCGCGGCAGAGAGCAGGAAACGGCGGAGCCGGCTTTCGTCGCATTTGCCCAACTCGATCTCGGCCTCGGAAGGCCTGCACAACTTCTGAGCAGCCCTCTTGGCCGCGTTATCGGGCGCGTCGTTACCTTTCGCGTTGTTCAGAGTATCCAGATCGTTAAACTCCTAGTGCGAGTCCTGGTGGACTTTGACTTTAGCGAGACGACTCTCAGGCGACACGACGGTTTTGCCCACCAGAGCCTTGACATCTGAATGCGCACTCTTACTGGGGTATCCATGTCATTGATATAAATGAAGCGCGCCGAGGTAATCCGTGTGGACTTTTTTGTGTCAGCGGCGATCTGGTGAGGGCTGCGACAGTGGCCAGCATTTCCGCCACCCCTGAACCTCGCGGGAAAAAATGTCCTACTTGGCCCGAAAGAATGGCGTGAGGTTCTCCTTCTATCATGGAGACTACAGCCCAGCCTGCAGTGTGGTGAGATGGGTGTTGAGACGGATCGCTGCTGCCGTCGACATACGCATCACCCTCGAAAGTTTCTTCTTGCGAGCATGTGGGGTCGTTGCACCAAAATTCGCAACTACACAACCCTGTGCCCTCGGGAGCTCCAATGTTAAAGTCTGGCGCCTGCTGGCATCCGAATCTAAGGAGCGGGTCTCTGTCATCATTGGCAAAGGCTTGGGCTCTCTCCGTATGGGCCAGGGGACAATCAAAAAGACGGTGTCTGATGGAGTCCGAGGGGGATCCATACTCACACGTACAGTTTGTGCTATATCCAGCATCCTTGGCTCAGGCTTTCGTCCAGCAGCCTTGCGTTAGAAAAGTTAACAAACTACCCCTCTCCTGCTTGCTGAGCGTCGGACTGGACAAGACGCGGGAGGCGACTCTTGAGTCGAGGGTGGCCCCAGGGCGGCCGAGCTTGGAGGCCGCGGTTTCGGCAGGCTGCTTCTCCCAGTCCCGACGCAACAGGTTTTGCACAAAGCCGGGGGGAAAAAGCAGGTCAAAGGGTACTGGTGTCCTTCTCTCCGTTGGAAAACAAGCGGGGAGGCCAGCTTCCATCCGAGACGTTGCAAGGATACCTGCATGGCGCCGCACGGCCCACGCACGCTGCCCCAACGGGAAGGGGCTTGATCCATCAGGGCCTCTCCGCGGGCCCGCAGCCACGGTAAGGGTGCAAGCCCGTGGCCACGAGTAGTGGCGGCCGTCCGCACCATGAAATGCCGCACCGGGAGCAGGACCCAAGGCCAGTTTCCAAGTGGGGTCTCCAACCGAAGTCAAATTGAGGGTCCTGCTGCGGGTGGCGCATTTGGGCCCGCGAGCTTCAGACACTGCTGTCGGACAGCGGCGAGCTGCGTGTTGCTGAGGCCCGTGGTTTCATGACCGAGCGATGTTGCCGCGAAGGTGCCTGTGTTGTAGATCTGCTTGGTGTCTCCTCCTGCCCTCCTGATCGCCCACAGCCTTCTCATCCCCTTCTTGATCTTGTTCATCCTAGTGGTTGCGAGGTGGTCCTTTCTCCGCCTGCACTGGGGGGCTCTTGTGGCGGTCTCGCAGCCGAGGCTGGGGCCAGAGATGTCCAGCGACGAACCTGCTCGGTCTCGAAGCTCGTGCTTGAGACCCTTTCCCAGCGCGGTGCAGGAGGCTATCATCTGTGTCTTGGCGGGAGCGGCCGAGCTGTCTAGATCCCTCTGGATGCACTGGATGAAGCTTCTCGACCCACGGTGCCTGTCAGGCGATCGCTAACATGGATGAAAGGGGGGGTGGGTTAGCGACGGGTCCCGCTTCCATGGGAAATCGCAGATTCCCGCCGAACGGGGCGGCACTGGCCGCATTTTGGGAAGGCCACCTCCCCCGATCCATGGATTTGGCGACCGCGCGCCAAATCCATGGATCGCTACAGGCGGCCCAGAATAGTAGGTCGACCATGCCAAGTCAAGGGTACCCTTGTGTCTTGTGTCTCGCGACCCATGCTTTCTACAGTCCTGTGGCAATGTGGCCCTCGGAAGGGTCTTGTGTCCTCTCGCGTGTCCTGTCCAATCGAGTCCGACAGTACCGTCGGGGCCTTGAAGAAGGAACCCTTTTCGTTGGGGAGGGGGCTCCGCGTTCCTCAAGTGTTTTACAGCTTGCCTCAGGCTGTCCTTATGTTTTCGACCGGAAATCGAAGGTTCACTTCTGGAAAAAAAGGGGCCTCGTTCCTTATTTAGGGCTCCTTAGGTCAACGCCCCGACTGTAGGAGCCCTTGCCTTTGGCTCCTCGAGATCGCAGGGGAGGCCGGCAGAGCCCCCGCCCCCGTCGAGCCCATCGGCGCCTCCGCTCGGGGGCCCCCTCGCTGGCTTCTCGACAGGGCGGCGCAGCCCCGCCCCCTCTTGCGCGCCCGTGCTCAAGTCGGGCCTGCCCCTCTCCAGGAGGAATATTCAAGAGTTGTCAGGAAATAGTCGGGCGACGATTTTCTGTTTGTTCTGCATGTTTTGATTATGTTTGGGTATGCTGTGGATATTTATAGTTACTCTACCAAAACCCGCCTGTAGGGGGACATGCCCGACCTAAGCCTACGCGCTCGGCGCCGGCAGTGCTGGCAGCCGCCTGTTGAGCTTTGGCGGGCGGTGCTCTCGTCGGCCACGCGCAGGAGGGGGGGGGGAAGGCTTCCTGGAAGCGTCCCTGCCTGTGGGGAGGGCGCGGGCCTTGTCTGTAGATGTCAGGCCGGCGCCTTCTTAGAAGCAGCCTCCTCCCAAGAAGCCTTACCTCCATCCGCCTACCCCTTCTTGCGCGCCGCCAATCTTAGGCTGTTGCCTCACGAAGATGCTACATCGTGGTGGTGTGAAAAGTATCGGAAGCTGGAGCGTATGCATTACCAGTGGCGGGCGGTTTTTCAATCCCAGGACTTTTTTGAGGGTCGGGGATGACGTCGGGTTGGTGTGGTGTATACGTTTTTCCCCGTTCTCCTGGGGAAAAAACGAAGACTGTATACACCAGGATCCCGTATACACCAGGATCCGCTTTCCTGTGCGAGATTCAGTGTGAGGCCAGACAAAGGCGTCGGTGTACAGTGCTCGGTTCCCTAAAGTATGAGTATGTGGTTCTGCGCCCGCGCGGGCTTGTGGTCCCGCGCCGTTTTCACGAAAGGTTGTTTGGCTGAAGTGTGGTCGGTCCAGCCCTGATCAGGGGGCGAGCAGGTAAAGCAGAAGCCTGAGCCTGGGAGGCAGAGTTATCTTGATACCGCTACTCCTCGGGCCTCTCCTGGGATGCGCTCTGAAAATGATTTCGAGGGGAACCCAGCCGCAACGAGGGGCGGGTGGCGGCACCGGTGCAAATATTCCTCCTTTGAAAGCCTCGATTCTCCGTCCTCGATCCAGGTGAAGATGAGCATCCGTGAGTTCATGAAGTTCTCAAACCGTGTGGTCGGGCGCCTAGGGGACGGGAAGCCATACCCAGACCAAGAGGCAGGGCGTTGCCCAGGGTGGGTCAGGGTCCCCTCTAGGAAAAGCTTCCAGCAAGCCTACATCGCTCCCTGCCAGGTTCACTTCAGACCTGACTGCTCCCATTCCATGCCGACCTCGTCCGGCTCGATCCGATACGACTCCGATCTCGGGCGACCCGATGCTGCATGACGCTGTTGTGCATCTTGGCGTAGACGACCCGATTCGATTTCCACGCCGAACCGATGCAGCCCGATCCGACGCACATGTCGATCCGAACCGATTTCACGATTCGATGTAGACTGATCTTGGCCTCCGCAACTGTCGGCGGCAAAATCCGAACCCCAACCTCGCCGATCAACGATTCAGGCAACTCCAGGGGCGGCGGGGGTAGGGTTCGGAATCCATCGAGCACGTGGCGAAGTCCGCGCTCAACCCCCGCCTCCCCACCGATTTAGGAGAATCGATGGTTGGTGGTGGTAGGTCGGCAGCGAACGAGGGGTAAGCGAGAAGGAGAAGGCCTTCTCGGAAGGTGGCGGGACTTCTGGGAAGCCCCCGCGCCTTCAGAGAAGCTTGCCGTTTCTTCGGGGAAGGCTCAGACAATTTCCCAGAAGGCCAGGGGCCTTCGAGCCGTCCGAGAGGGTCTTCTCCTTATCGCTTCCCCCCCAGGCTCGCCGCCGAGTACAGTCGACCCGCATAGTAAGGATGGCCCGCCTTCCCAAGGGTATCCTTGCATCCTTGCCTCCTCGGTCAATCCTTGGCCCCTTTCGTTGGCCGCGCCCCGCTCGAGAAGCTTCAAAATAGGTGTTCAAGGCCCTTGCATCCTTCTCGTGCATCTTAATGATACGGGTCGGCTATAGGGTTCGGGTGTCGCCACCTAGATTGGGGCTGACAGTGTTAAGTCGGGCATGTCCCTCAACACGAGGAATCTACAGAACTAGTCAAAACATAGCCAGGGAACTTGGTCTACTATGTTTGGTTATGTTTCACTATAGTTGTTTCGACTATTCTTCATTTGTCGTTCAAAGCCCGTCTGTAGGAGGACATGCCCCACCTGAGGCCCGAGCAGGGTTCGGATGTCGCCACCTACATTTGGTCATGAGGGAGATAAAAGGGGGAAGACGAACATCCAGAACACATGCGAAAAGATGGGGGATCCTGGGGTTTGTGTCTAACTACTTGAGTGTCCCAGGGCCCCTTCCATTGGGGCTGGCCTCCAGAAACTATGACAAAAGATGGGGAATCCTGGGATCTGCGTCTAATTATTTGTGTGTCCCAGGGCCCCCCCCCCTTCGATCGGGGCCGGCATCCAGAAAATGTGGGAGAAGATGGGGGATCTTGGGCTTTGCGTCCAATTATTTGTGTGTCCCAGGGCCCCTTCAATTGGGGCTGGCCAGCGCCCCCCCCCCCTCCGCAGGAACGACGTCGACGGCTTCTGGCTCATGCTGACGGGAGGCGACCGCCGCAGATCGCTCAGCATGCAGGAGTCCAGTGGCGCTGCCGCGCGCGCCCCGCCATGGAGCCCAGGACTGAGGGGGGGGGGAGGAGGAGGAGGAGGAGGAGGAGGAGGAGGAGGAGGAGGAGGAGGAGGAGGAGGAGGTGTTGGCCCTCGTTTTAGTGAGCGTATCGCGTCAGACCTGCGCCTTCAGTCTGCGTGTGGAGCTCCGTATCAATACGCTACGTGCTTCGTTCTGCGTATCGGGGCAGCGAAGCCCCCTCTTGATCCTCCCCAGTCCCAGTCGTCCGACGTCCGTCGCTCTTTCGTGGCGCGGAGCGGCGGACTCCTCGATCCCATCCCAGGCCGCCTTCCCATCCTGGATCGCTTCCTGACGGCCCCCGGGGGGGGGGGCGAGGGAAGAGAGCTGCTGGAGGCTCAAACTGAAGAGCCAGGGTTCTCCTCTGTGGGGAGGTGTCGTGTTCGGGGATGATAAAGGGGGTGGGGAACGATCACCGTGGGGGGGGGGGGCGGCCCCAAGCCCCGCGGCATGCAGGAGGAGTCCGGCTGCGCTGCCGCGCGCATCTCCAGTCAAGTCGCGCCGTAGGACTCCGCCTTCCTGCTCCCTCCCCCTCCCTCCGTCCTCCCTCCGTCCTCCCTCCGTGCTCCCTCCTCCTACTCCCTCCTACTCCCTCCGCCCTCCTCCTCCGCCCTCCTCCTCCTCCTCCTCCTTCTCCCCCTCCCTCCGTAGCCATTTTGGCTCAAGTCCACCGATGCTTCGGTGAATGTGCTGCGTGCGCCGCCCCGAGTAGCGCCCTCCTCCCCCCTTCATCTCCATGCCCCACCGGCATTCCGCCATAGCCCGTGCCACCCGGCGGTCCCGCGCGATCGAGCGCGGCTTCCTGATCCCTTGGCCGGAACCGACTCGCCGCTGGGTATCGGTGCCGCTCTGGCTCGTCGCTGGCGCCAAGACCATCGTCAAGTCCTTGGAAGTGCACGCCCAGCACGACGTCGACACGGGGATGCCCCACCACTCGGCGAGGCTGGCGACGCTCGCCGCGATGTCGCACTCCGACCCGAAGGAGCGCAACGCCGCGACGCTCATCCACAAGAAGGCCAACCGCGCGAAGCACGAGGTCGGGAAGCTCGCCCTGGAGCGCGCCATCGCTATTCCTCCTGTCGCTGCTGCTGGTCCCATGCCGCCAAGTGACATGGATGCCATCAAGTCCGCGCTGACGGAGATGCACGCCGCGCTCGCAGCCAGCGAACAGCAGGCACTCGAAGCCCGTCGGGAGCTCGCTGACCTCCATGAGCAATGCGCTGAGCAGAAGATCGCCCAGCAGAAGCACCTAGCCACGATCATCGACGCGTCCGCGAGCCAGTTCAACCTCCTCGCGAACCAGCTGCAGGACGCGACCACGACCCAGTTCACCAGCCTCGCGAACCAGCTGCAGGTGCTTGCAAAGAAGGCGCCCACGACCGACTCCGACGAGCCGCACGCCGTCCTCGGCCTGCCGACGCCGCGCAAGAACAAGCTGCAGGTCGCGTCCACGAGCCAGTTCACCTGCCTCGCGAACCAGCTGCAGCCGAACATGCCGACGGCCCACAACCACGAGCTCTCGGACCTGGTGCTGGCAGAGCAGACGCCCACGACCGACTCCACCGAGCCGTACGCCGTCCCCAGCCTGCCGACGCCGTCCAAGCTGCCGAACGTCCCGCCGACCATCGACCCGCCGTCCGCCGTGGCCGCGTCCATCGAGGCCTCCATTCCGAGCCGCGGTAGCTCTCTACAGCCCTGCTGTTCGGAGCGTCCGCTGCTTGCGCATTCAGGTTCTCCCCTCCCCGTGCGGAACGAGCTGTGCAAACCGCCCAACGGCCCTCCCGCCATCTACGTGGACTCCGACGCGCTCGAACCGCTGAACGCCCTGTACGCCACCCACGTCCGCGACGTGAATCCCGACGCGCCCGCGATGTCTGTTCCCATCGTGCCGCTGGACGCCGATGCCGCGCAGCTCTGCGCGCCCGCCTCCTCCGACACGCTGCACAACAGAATCCGCGCCCTGCTCCGCAAGAACGGTCACGTCGGCTACCGCACGGTCCACAAGCAGCTGAACGCGGACGAGAGCTTCCCAAAGATTTCGTTGAAGAAGGTACAGAACGCCATGAACATGCTGCGCCAGACGCACGTCGCAACCTCCCTGATCCCGTCCCGCATCGCGCGCTCGCTGGAGGAAAACCTGACGCTGGAAGACACGCTGGAGGACATGTCGCTGGAGGACATGTTCACTCTCGCCCTGTGCCACGGCTACCTTGACAGCTACTCCGACTGCGACTCCACAGCTTCGGGCTGGTCTCACGCGGACTGGGCCGACGACTTCAACGCACACCACCAGCATTCGAGCGCAAGCGGAACGACATCCGATGAAGAGAACCTCGTATGCCCGCGCTGCCTCAACGACGTGCCCCACCAGACGTCCTGCCTCAAGTGCGCCTGGCCGCAGAGCTCGGACATAGAGTACGCCACCTACATCCTCAACCAGCCGACGCGCGACACGGACTACATCGTGCCCCACATGCTGGGTCTGCTCCGCGCCCTGCCCGACGACGAGGACTGCCACGCGACCATCCTCGCGCTGGAGCAGCGCTGCAAGACCATCAAGCAGGACACGGTGAGTGCCGCGTCGCCCTCAGCCCAGCTCTTCCCACCCATTCTCACATCCACCCCCATTGCAATCGACATAGCCGCTGCCGCCGCCCGCCACGCCCCGATGCTTGGCGAGCCGTAGCGTGGCTCTCGGACGGACGCGCCCCTCAGGTGACGTTCGCTCCTTCTCCCCCTCCCTTCTCTTCATCACCTCCTCCTCCCCATCCTCCTCCTTTCCCTCCCTCTTCCCCTCCTCCTCCGTTCTCCTCCAGTTTTCCTCATCCTCCTCCTTCTCCTCCTCCTCCTCTTCCCTGCTGCACTGCTGCACGCTGTGCCGTTTCCTCATTCCCCTCCTCCTCCTCCTCCTCCTCCTCCTCCTCCTCCTCCTCCTCCTCCTCCTCATCTTCCACATCCTCCTCCTGCTCTTCCTGCTCTTCCTCATTCTTCTCTTGACATTGGAGTGGGCCCCCTCCTCGCCACGGCTGTACATGCACGTGTCTCGGAAGACGGGCAGGATGGTGCCCAGGGAGGGGCTCAGCAGGTGGTTTGGGCTGCGCTCTCGCCTGGAAGCCACGATGCCCCCGCCGGGGGCTCTGCATTTGGTTTCGTTGTTGTGCAGATGGCCACGACAGCGCAGGGTTCTGATGTTCCAACCGGCTTTAGCCTTGATCACCAGAAAGAATTAGTTCGAGCACCAGACGTAGCGAAACGAGAGGGTTTTCACGTGTCGGGCCCTGGGAGGCTCGTCCGACACTGTTTCGACACTCTGTCGACACTCTTTCGACACTTGGCCGGGTGCTCGAAATTATTTCTGGGATGTGGTCGTTCAGTACGATGGGAGCAGCATAAGCGCAGGGAACCAGAGCAACAAATGGACACATGCTGGGCTCATGGCGTCGGGGGGAGTGGGGCGTAGCTGTTGTTTCGTCAGGAGCGGGTCCGGTGAAACAAGCGCGGGTCCCGACACACACCGTCTGCTGCTCAGCGCGGTGGCGGATTCGTGGAGAAGGTGAAAGACCTCGGATTCTTCGGTTCGGTTCACCCGATATTCATGTACCTCAGCCACCTCGACGAAGCAGGCATGTCTCCTCCTCCTCCTCCTCCTCCTCCTCCTCCTCCTCCTCCTCATCCTATCCTCCTCCTCCACCTCCTCCTCCTCCCCCTCCTAATCATCATCGTCATCATCATCATCATCATCATCATCATCATCATCATCATCATCACGATCACCATCACCGTCATACTCATCAACCTAATCATCATCATCACCATCGTCAGCAGCATCTTCACCATCATCAGCAGCAGCATTACCATCATTGCTACCGTCAGCACCATAACCATCATCAGCAGCATCCGTATCATCATCATCATCATCATCATCATCATCATCAGCAGCATCATCATCATCATAATCATAATCATAATCATAATCATAATCAGCAGCATCATACCAATCATCATCAGCAACATCAGCATCAGCATTAGCATCCTAATTCGTGTTTTCGCGTTCATTCGCATTGTGACTTCTTGCTGTATAGCAATTTCCACTGTTACCAGCGCCACTGTTACCAGCAGTGTAGCTATTGCATTACTATCATGTGTTCAATGATTACCAGCGTTGGTCATACCATTCGTGCTATTATTGCCATTTTAGTATGATCCGTACGTATCTTCTTTTCTACACGAATTAGCCGTCGCAGTCGTAGCATTATTATCATTACCACCATATCAGCAGCAGCAGTATCACCACCCTAAACATCATCATCGTCGTCATCATCATCAGCATCATCACCAGAGTTAGCATTACCATCACCATCATCACCATTAACAGCAGCGTCATCAATATCACCATTACCATCATCATCACCAGCGTCAACATCATCGGCATCATCTTCGTCGCCGTCATCATCATCGTCGTCGGTGGCGGCAGCAGCAGCAGCACCGTGATGATCAGAACATTATCCTCTAACTGTTTCCTCCATCCTTCTCCCGCCATGTCCCTCCTGCCTGCCTCCTCGTTCCCAACACTCTTGTGCCGTTGGGCCCTCGCTCTGAACCCTCAGCGCCGCACATCTCCCCCTCGTCCTCCTCCTCCTCCTTCTCTTAATGCTTCTCTTCCTCCTCCTTCTCCCCCTGACGCAATCGCTCGTCTGTGCTCGACGTCTTGGCTCATCGTCCTGTCCTACCTCGGCCAGTGCCTTCTGCTGCCAGGGGTTTCCTTTTGCCAAGGGATGCCACGCCCTGCGCAGGGAGCGCTGCATGGCGCCGGTCCGCTTCAGGATGCGAGACCACGATGTCCTTTACGAAGTAGTTCCCCTTATCACGGCTGTGAAGTCGATGCGGGCCACCGTTTCCGTGACGATGTGTCGGGTTGCCGCTTATCCGTCGACGCAGTGGCACCCGTTGTGTTGGACCGCCTCCGCGACGCGGCGCGGGGCACTCCGTCGGGCTCGTGGCCTTGGCTTTGCAGCGCCGGTCGCCGCCTTTCCCTGGCAGACGTCCGAGGCCAACGCCCAGCGGTGCTCGACGGTGGTTGCCCGTTCCCCGCAGCATGCACGCAGTCGCCTGAACCGAGATCTGTCGCAGGCCTGGAGGTTGACACCAACACCAATATCGGCGGTGTGCCTCGACCGAGGTCCCGATCTCGGTGATGGTGGTAATGTTCTGGCTTCCAAGGTGACCGAAATATTACCACCAACGCCGAAATCTAGGATCATCTTCCCCCTATGGAGGCAACCCCCTGTGTTGGTGTTGGTGCCCATTTCCAGGCCTCCGAATCTGAGGTCTGCTGGTGTCATTGTTGATCGTGCGGTCCCCAACGCTCGTCTTGCAGACAGGAAGCCTCGCCCACGGCGGGAGGGTGCGAGGGCCCTCCGCCAGAGCTGGTTTCGCGACGAGTTTGAGACCAGGATTGCCAAGCGCATCGAGGCCTGATTCTCGAAGGTCCACGCCCCTGGAGGCCTGATGGCGCGGTGGAGGACGCTGCGGGAGCATTTATCCACTCTTAGCCCCACCAGCGTGGGTCGCGAGGAGGGAGGCGACGAGACCGCCCACTGCTGGCGACGCGCCCAAGTCTCGCATTGGGCAGCCGCTCTTCGGCACTGCCTACGCCCTGACCCGCTCCATCGGCTTGGCTTCGGAGCCTCATGCGAGGGGGACCACACGAACGTCCACCACCCTACGGTTTGACGGATCGTCGTGATGTAGTACGTGCCCGTCGGGCCGGCAATTTCCTACACTTGCAGGAGTTAGGCCTTAGCGCGACCGACTGCGCGATTCACCAGCGGATGCACCGCGACGCCGCCGACCGCCTCAGCGCGTGCTGACTGCTGGACTTGCCGATGCACATGGGCTCCTGATACTCCTCTTCCTCCTCCTCCTTCTCCTCGTGACCTCTTTCATTCCCCTCCTCCTCCTCCTCCTCCTCCTTCTCATCATCATCATCATCATCATCATCATCATCATCATCATCATCATCATCATCATCATCATCATCATCATCATCATCATCATCATCGTCATCATCATCAGCAGCAGCAGCAACGTTATCATCATCGTCATTCTCCTCCATATGACCTCGTTCCTCCTCCGCCTCCTCCTCCTCCTCCTCCGCCCCCTCCTCGTCCTAATGACTTCCGCCCCTTCCCGCCGAGTCCCACCTACGGCTTGCGGCCCCAGCGGTATGGTTCGCGTGCGCCCCCCCCGCCCCCTCGCCCATCCTAGCACACCCCTCGCGCGCATCGTGCCCCGCATAGAGCTTCACCGACGGCCCCAGCGCGGGGGGTCGCGCGAATCCCCCCGCCCACATCGGCACACCCCTCGCACGCACGCGTGTTGCCTGACACGGGGGGGGCTCTGCACACCAAGGTCGATGCACTTGTCAGGGCCTGCGCTCGTGGAACAATCGACGTGCACACTCTGACCTGCATGTTCTGCGTTTCGCTCGGACGCAGGGCTCGTTGCCGGATGGTTGCGGTCTCTTGCTCCTCGCCTTCTCCCTCCTCCTCCTCCTCCTCCTCCTCCTCCTCCTCCTCCTCCTCCTCCTCCACCTCCCCCTCCTCCTCCTCCTCCTCCTCCTCCTCCTCCTCCTCTTTCTCCTCTTCCTCCTCCTCCTCCTCCTCCTCCTCCTCCTCCACCTCCTCCTCCTCCTCCTCATCCTCATCCTCCACCTCCTCCTGCTCCCCCCAATGCAAAAAAATGCACCCTGCCCCACAGGGCGTTCGGCACGCCTCCTGCGCACTGGCGCCGCAGCCCCCCCCCTTGTCCGCACCGCCCCCGCGGCGCCTGCCAGACGCGAGGCGGGGGCCACGCCCCCCTGCGCGGCCCCGGGGGGGGGCGCCTCCCCCCGCCGAGTGCGGAGAGCGGGCCGAGGCTCCGCTGGCCTCCCCCTCCTCTTTCCCCCGCTCCTCGCTTGTCCGTCGCTCCTCCTCCTCCTTCTCCTCCTCCTCATCCTCCTCCTCGTCTTCCTCCTCCTCCTCCTCCTCCTCTCCTTTTCCTCCTCCTCCTCTCCTCTTCCTTTTTCCTCCTCCTCCTCCTCCTCCTCCTCCTCCTCCTCCTCCTCCTATCTCCGATTTCCTATCTCATATATCCTCCTCCTCCTTTTCCTCCTCCTCCGCCTCCTCCTCCTCCGCCTCCTCCTCCTCCTCCTCCTCCTCCTCCTCCTTTTCCTCCTCCTATATCCTCCACCTCCTCTTGCCCCTCCTTTTCCTCCTCCTCGTCCTCCTCCTTTTCCTTGGCCGTCAGGCCGAGGCAATGGACAAATGCCTCGCCACCGCGGATAAGCGGGGCAGCCTGGGCACAGTGTGGCACCGCCTGAATGCGGTGTGGATTCGATGATGTCATGCTCCTTATCCCGCCAGCTCGCGTGTGCGAGAAGGGACGGGCGGAGGGCGGCACTTCCCTCTGGGAGGTTCGTGGTCGTTCGTTATCGTCCTTCGTGTCTCGCTCCGTCGTCGTGTCCGTCGCCCCTTTCCTCTTTGAGAGTTGCGGCGTGGCCCTGGATTAAGTTCCAGGGTGGACTTCGTTTGCGCTCCTGGGCCGGAGAGTGGCCCTTCCTCCCCCCCCTTCCCTGCCCTGCTGCCGCCGCTGTCGCCGTTGCCGCTGTCAGGCCAGGGCTTGCAGTGCCCTGCCACCTCGGCCAAGAGGTGCGGCCTGGGCGCGGGGAGACCCCAGCGGCACCTCCTGGTCTGAGGTGAACCGCCGTTGACGATCACGGAGGCGGGGCCGATCACGGTGGCAGGGCCCGCGGCTTCCCGCCTGCTACCTCTTGGTCGCAGTGCTCTTTGCCGCGGGCATACTGTTGCCGTGCTTTTGGGGGCGCGGGCGCTGGGCAACGCTCCGTGCGTTGCCAAAGGGGCGCCGATTCCCGAACCCCCATGCGCCATTTTGGCGCGGGGCGTAGGGCGATCCTTGGTTTGTTGTATGTTGATGGTCTTCTCCGCGTTTCTGGCGCTATTGGGAGTTAGTCAGGGAAATGGAAGCCGGAGGTTAGGTCCCAGCTTGTGTCCGCGATCCCCCCCTTTTGCGCGCGTGGCCATGGTTTTGGCCGTTGGCCAGGGCATGTCGGCCCGCGCTTAGTTGAGCGCCACTGTTTTGTTTTGCCTCTTTGCGCCTGCAAGAGTCCTCCTCCTCCTCCTCCTCCTCCTCCTCCTCCTCCTCCTCCACCTCCTCCTCCTCCTCCTTGTCTTCCTGCTCCCCCTCCTACCTCTTCCTCCTCCTCCTCCTCCTCCTCCTCCTCTTCCTTCTCCTCCTCGTCCTCCTCCTCATCCTCCTCGTCTTCCTCCTCGTCCGCCTCCCCCCCCTATCTCCTGCCTCGTCCTCCTCCTTTTCCTTCCCATCGTCCTCCTCCTACTCCTCTTCCTCCTCTTCCTCCTCCGACATCCTATCTCATATATCCTCCTCCTCTTCCTGCTCGTCCTCCTTCTCCTTCTCCTATATCCTCCACCTCCTCCCCGTCCTCCTCGTCCTCCTCCTCCTCCTCCTTGTCTTGCTGCTCCTCCTCCCTCCTCCTCCTCCTCCTCCTCCTCCTCCTCCTCCTCCTCCTCTTCTCCTCCTCCTCCTCCTCTTCCTCCCCTCCTCCTCCTCCTCCTCCTCCTCCCTCCTCCTCGTGCCCCCCTCCTCCTCCTCCTCCTCCTCCTCCTCCTCCTCTCCTCTTCC
>CAUYUJ010001641.1:80000-95000 GCA_963575745.1 Prorocentrum cordatum
CCTCCTCCCTCCTCCTCCTTCCTCCTCCTCCCTCCTCCTCTTCCTGCTCCTCTTCCTGCTCCTCTTCCTCCTCCTCCTCCTCCTCCTCCTCCTCCCCCTCCTCCCTCCTCCCTCCTCCCTCCTCCCTGCTCCCTCCTCCTCCTCCCTTCAAACAGGCATGGCCTGGCCATGCCTGTTTGAATGATTTAAACACCAAACTAACCTGGACTGGATCAAGTACCAAATGTTATTCTGGTCAGTTTGGTGTTTTAATCATCCCCAAAAGCCTAATACAAGTCTGTCTCTCTTTCCCCTGCCTGGCGACAGATGGGCGTGACTGGGGCGGGGGGGGAGAATTGCCGGGGGCCGGTCACGTCGCGATGCGCGCCGGCGTCGTCTGGGGCAGGGATGGGGGATGGCTGCTGCCCAGACGGCGCCCGCGCGAATCGAGACGTGACCATGGTGGGGGGGCGGGGCCAGCCCTGGGCGTTATCGCTCGGACGGGGCCATGACGAGGATGAATCCGTTCCAGAGCGTTCCGGAACGCTCTCGGAGCGTCCCAGAAGGCTCAGAGAAGGCTGCGGCGCCCGGGGCATTCTCCAGAGCCGCCGGATCTCAGAGATTCTTGATTTCATCTCCGCCCGATGTTATCCATTCCTGGCTTCGTCTTAGGGGCGGGACCAGTCCCAGGCGTAGAATCGTCGGTTCCCAGGCAAATAGGGGAAACTGTGGGAGTTTTGGGGGGGAAGATGAAAATCAAGAAAATAGGATTATCCCGGCAAAGCAACCTAACAGCGATGTGTATAAGCATATCTGGAAGCATTCCCCTTAAGATTCAGGTGAGAATCCAGTTGTAGAATTCTGCTGTTCTCGCAGTCGCAGTCGCATTCGCAATGACAGTCGCAATGGCAACGGCCTTAGGATCCAATGGAATCCTAAGGATTCCTAAGGATTCCTGAGGATGCTGAACTATGCCTACGGATTCCTAAGGATGCCTACGGATTCCGAAGGATTCCGAGGGATTCCTATGGATTCCTACGGATGCCTCAGCCTGCCTCAGTTTCAGCCTCAGCCTCAGCCTGCCTCGGCTTGCCTCAGCCTCAGCCTCAGCCTGCCTCGGCCTCCGCCTCCGCCTGCCTCGGCCTCAGCCTCAGCCTGCCTCAGCATCAGCCTCAGCCTGCCTCGGCCTCAGCCTGCGTCAGCCTCAGCCTCAGCCTGCCTCAGCCTCAGCCTGCCTCAGCCTCAGCCTCAGCCTCAGCCTCAGCCTCAGCCTCAGCCTCAGTCTCAGCCTGCCTCGGCCTCAGCCTGCCTCAGCTTCCCCTCCTCCCCCCCCCTTCCCCCCATTCAGTCTCACCTTGTCACAGCTTCGGCCTGCCTCGGCCTCATCCTCAGCCTCAGCCTCAGTCTCAGCCTCAGCCTGTCTCGGCCTGAGCCTGCCTCGGCCTCAGCCTCAGCCTGCCTCAGCCTCAGCCAGCCTGCCTCAGCCTGCACCTCAGCCTCAGCCTCAGCCTCAGCCTCAGCCTGCCTCAGCATCAGCCTCAGCCTCAGCCTCAGCCTCAGCCTGCCTCGGCCTCAGCCTCAGCCTGCCTCGGCCTCAGCCTCAGCCTGCCTCAGCCTCAGCCTCAGCCTGCCTCAGCCTCAGCCTCAGCCTGCCTCAGCCTCAGCCTGCATCAGTCTCAGCCTCAGCCTGCCTCAGCCGCAGCTTGCCTCAGCCTCAGCCACAGCCTCAGCCTCAGCCTCAGCATGCCTCAGCTTCAGCCTCAGCCTCAGCCTGCCTCGGCTTGCCTCAGCCTCAGCGTCAGCCTCTCAGCCTCAGCCTGCATCAGCCTCAGCCTCAGCCTCAGCCTGCCTCGGCCTCAGCCTCAGGCTGCCTCAGCCTCAGCCTGCCTCAGCCTCAGCCTCAGCCTGCTTCGGCCTCAGCCTGCGTCAGCCTCAGCCTCAGCCTGCCTCAGCCTCAGCCTGCCTCAGCCTCGACTTCAGCCTGCCTCGGCGTGCCTCAGCCTCAGCCTTAGCCTGCCTCGGCCTCAGCCTGCCTCAGCTCGGGCATTCAAAATATGGCACAGGACTTGTGTTCTGGGAACACGAAAATCACGAAATGGCCCACAGCTGGCTCCGGCCAATCAAAATATGGTACAGGAATATTCTTTTGGGAACACGAAGAACACGAAGTGGCCTACAGTTGGCTCCGGGCATCCAACATGTGGCCTGGGAGCGGTGTTCTGGGACCACGAAGAACACGAAGTGGCTTACACTTGGCTCCGGGCATTCAAAATGTGGCCCGGGAATGGAGTTCTGGGAACTCGAAGAGCACGAAGTGGCCTACAGTTGGCTCCGGGCATCCAAAATGTGGCCCGGGAATGGAGTTCTGGGAAGTCGAAGAGCACGAAGTGGCCTACAGTTGGCTCCGGGCATCCAAAATGTGGCCCGGGAATGGAGTTCTGGGAAGTCGAAGAGCACGAAGTGGCCTATAGTTGGCTCCGGGCATCCAAAATGTGGCCCGGGAGTGGAGTTCTGGGAGGTCGAAGAGCACGAAGTGTATGACTGTTTGCTTCAAACGAGCCCGGCCCTCGCCTGTCCGGCTCTCGCCCAGACCCCCCTGGGGAGTCATCAGATGTTTCTTTTGGCCCCATTAGAAACCTATCAGTCTTCGCTGTTAGGTAATAACGGATGGGGAATCCCCGGATTTGTGTATATAAAATTGTACATATATCTATATATCTATATATCTATATATATATATATATATATATATATATATATATATATATATATCGGAGGTGGGGGGGTGAGTCCGACGTGAATTGGAGACCCCCCCCCAACCGGGAAATCGATTTCGGTTTCGGGTTCGTGTCGTGCGTGCCGTGCGTGCGTGCGGGCGAGGCGAAGCTGTGTGGGCGGGCGAGAGGAAATCCTCCTGTGGCTGGGCCGCGGCCGGACCAAATGTTGCTCCTCTGGCGGCTGGTGCCGCGCGGTGTCCCGCAGGTGTACCGCTGGTGTCCCGAAATCCTCCTGTGGCTGGGCCGCGGCCGGACCAAATGTTGCTCCTCTGGCGGCCGGTGCCGCGCGGTGTCCCGCTGGTGTCCCGTGGTGTCCCTTTGAATGAGATCGATCGTGAGATCGATAGTGAGATCGATAGTGAGATCGATGTGGTGCCCCGAGGTGTCCCGTGGTGTCCCGTGGTGTCCCGTTGAGTGAGTTTGATAGTGGGATCAATAGTGAGATCGATGTGGTGTCCCGTGGTGTCCCGTGGTGTCCCGTTGAGTGAGATCGATCGTGAGATCGATAGTGCGATCGATAATAACAACGATAGTGATATCGAGAGGTGTCCCGCGGTGCCCCGTGGTGGCCCGTGAGTGAGATCGACAAGTGTCCCGTGGTGTCCCGTGAGTGAGATCGATAGTGAGATCGATTGAGTCAGATGTTGGTTTCCCTCCCTCTCTCCCCCTCCCCACACCTCCTTATCACCCGAAGTGTTTTCGTATAGGTATGCATGTGAACATAGCAATATTAGTATAACTAGTGTTGTTATTAGTAACATTCGTATGTTTATTATTATTATTAGTAGTAGTCGTCGTCGTAGTAGTAGTAGTAGTAGTAGTAGCAGTAGTAGTAGCAGTAGTAGTAGTAGTAGTAGGAGTAGGAGTAGGAGTAGGAGTAGGAGTAGGAGTAGGAGTAGTAGTAGTAGTAGTAGTAGTAGTAGTAGTAGTAGTAGTAGTAGTAGTAGTAGTAGCAGTCGTATAATTGTCCCTGGGTGCGTGGCTAAAGTTGGGATCCGTGGTGAGGATTCTGCTTGTTGCGATGTTGTTGTTGCTGTTGTTGCTTGTTGTCCTCGTCCCCTCCGCGACCCGGCCCGCGACCCACCCCGCGACCCACTCCGCGACCCAGCCCGCGACCCACCCCGCGACCCACTCCGCGACCCGGTCCGCGACCCACCCCGCGACCCACCCGCGACCCACCGTCGATCCACCCGCGACCCACCCGCGCGACCCAACCTGCGACCCACCTACATTGCTTTAACAAAGAATCGGCGCCTGCGGCGTGCTCGTTGTGTAGCTCGAAAAAAAAAAACCCCTGCGGCGGGCTTCTCCAGAGCCTCGCAGACGGCCGACGTCCCCGCCGCCCCCCTCACTGCTATCCCCAACTGCGGGTCTAGATTGCTGTGCTCCTGGACCCCTGGAGCACGGGCAAGGGCGCGGGGCTCCACCCGCGTGGCGCCCCCAGCACACAATGCGTCCGTCCAGTTTTGATGTAGGTTCCAATGCAGACTTGGCAGTAGCAATAGATCGTCTGGCGGTTGCGCCAGTCCCGCGGTACAGATTTAAGTGCCTCGTTTCCCTCGTTTCCCTCGTTATATATATATATATGTTTTAAAACTAAAAAAAAAAAAAAACAAAAAAAAAAAAAAAAAAAAAAAAAAAAAAAAAAAAAAAAAAAAAAAAAAAAAAAAAAAAAAAAAACGCGTGGCGCCCCCGCTGCCTGCTGCCTGCTGACGCCGCCGCTGGGCGCCCCCGGACCCTCCGAGCGGCCGTGGCCTCTGGAGGCCCCAGAGGGCCGGCCTTCGGGGGGGCCACAGAGCGGCGGCCTCGGGAGGCCCTGGCCGCAAGACGAAGCCTTAAGGGCAACAACGACGACAACGACGACGACGACGACGACGACGGCGGCGGCGGCGACGACGACGACGACGACGACGACGACGACGACGACGACGACGACGACGACGACGACGACGACAGGGCTCGAGGTTCGAGGCGCCTCTGGGGGGGGGGGGGGGTCGGGCGAAACCGGGACGAAGAGAACGTCGGGGGAGGGCAGATCGAGAACATCTCCGAGAGCCAGCGGCTCTGGAGGACGTCTCGGGCGCCGGGGCCCGCCCACGGGTGGCGGGCGGCCCCTTTCCTCAAGACGGGGCTGCCGCTCGAGACCTCCTCGAAGCTCATCGCCAGACGTGTGAGTTCGCGAAACGGCTTCGCAGATGGGCGCGTTATCTTCCCGGAGATGTCGCTGGACAATTCGCGGAATTGCGTGCTCATCTTTTTTTTTGGGGGGGGGGCATGTTTAAGAATCTGTATAAAAAAAGGATGCAAGCTTCACTTCCTTTTCCAAGCGGGGGTTTCGCCTCAAGCCCATGGGGTGCTCGTGTTTTGAAAAGTGCGCTCGTTGCAGCGAAAATGATGGCTGGCAGGGACTCACGGGTAGGGGAACAAGGACAGGAGGGTTTTTTTGCAGCATCGGAGATGCGCCTCCTCCTCCTGCTGCTCCTCCTCCTCCTCCTCCTCCTCCTCCTCCTCAGCACGCGCGGCGACAGCATCGTCCTCCTCCTGGTCCTCCTCTTTCGTCCCCCCTCCTCCTGCGAATCGCCCGGTTGGTGTGATATCACATATTTTCGTGCCGGTGTTTCTGCAGGCCGTTCTTGCCAGTAGGCGAGGCTTGATCTTCGCTGCACTGGGTCCTCCTCCTCCTGCCTCTTCTCCTCCTCCTCCTCCTCCTCCTCCGCCTTTCCCCCCTCCTCCTCCTGCTCCTCCTGCTCCTCCTCCTCTTTCTTCTCCTCCTCCTCCTCCTTTTTCTCCCCTCCTCCTCCCTCTCCCCCCCTTCTCCTCCTCCTCCTCCTCCTCCTCCTCCTCCTCCTCTCCCACTCATCCCCTCCTCCTCCTCCCACTCATATCCCCCCGCTCCTCCTCCTACCTCCTCCTCCTCCTCCTCCTCCTCCTCCGCCTCCTCCTCCTCTCCCTCCTCCTCCCGTCCCCACCTCTCCTCTGCAAGGCCGCCCGGGCCTTTTTCTCACCCCCGGGGCGGCGCGGCGCGCGCCTTGCGCCCCCTGTGGCCTCCACGGCTCGCCCCGGGGCCCCCCGCCCCTGGACCAGGGCAGCGCTGCAAGGCGAGCCCAGGCGAAGGAGCCCAAAAGGCGCGCGCGCGCGCGCGCTGCTCGGGGCGAGGTCGAAGGCAGAGGAGGATGCTCCTCTTCCTCCACTTCCTCCTCCTCCTCCTCCTCCTCCTCCTCCTGCTCCTCGCTCCTCCCTCCTGCTCCTCCTCCTCCTCCTCCGTCCTCCTGCTCTTCCCCCTGCGCCTCCTCCTGCTCCTCCTCCCCCTCCTCCACCTTCCTCCTCCCTCTCCTCCTCCTCCGCCTCCTCCTCCTCCTCCTCATCCTCCTCCTCCCCCTCCTCCTCCTCCTCCTCCTCCTCCTCCTCCTGCTCCTTGAGAAGGAGGAGGAGGAGGAGGAGGAGGAGGAGGAGGAGGAGGTGGAGGAGGAGGAGGGGGATGATAAGGAGATGTGACGGGAGGAGGAGCAGGGGGACCAATGCAGACCCAGAACGCATCAACTGTGTTGCAATACACCCTTCCTCCAAGTTTCCTCTTCACAGGTTCCTTCAAGCATTTACTTTCATTGCGGGAAGTGGCCCAGTAGTTACAATGCAACTGTCTGGGAATCCACAATCCTGCCAAAAGGCACTTCGTGGGACTCCGACGCCGCGGGTCAGCGTGATTGCTGCGTCCTGGCAACGCTAAGCCCTGCCACAGAGCAGTTCCTTGCTCCAACACTGCGAATCAGTAGGCGTCTGCGTCCAGGCGGTCCTGAATCGCGCCAGAATGCCATTCCTGGGACTTCAACCATATGCACTCTTGAAGAATTTGCGAGCTTTTCAACGAGTGTGCGCGGCGCTAGGGCGAGAGCCACATTTTGGAAAGGAACCACCCTCCATCCTTGAATCCGTAGCACTTTGAGAGGGGAGCGTGGTGAGGCACCCCTGTCTAATAATGTGATCATTCGCCTCACCATGAGATGCTTCGCTTGCTTACTCCTCTAAACATTCTCATCTGTACCCCATCATCACCATCATCAGCAGCATCACCAGCATCAGCATCACCATCATCAGCATCATCAGCAGCAGCAGCATCAGACTCAGCATCATCAGCATCATCAGCACCATCAGCATCATCAGCATCACCAGCATCACCATCATCATCATCATCATCATCATCATCATCATCATCATCATCATCATCATCATCAGCATCATCATCATCATCATCACCATCACCATCATCAGCGTCATCATCATCATCATCACCATAATCATCATCATTGGGAGGCTGAGGTGTCTTTCCTACTTGTTCTACTGAAGGCATGTCTTTATTTCTTTTCATATGTATGTTCTTCGTTCCCGTGGCGCCCTCCCGCCGCCTCAGGACGAAACCATGGAAAAGCATATAAACAAACAGCATCTGAAGCAGCCTGGCCTGCACACGAAACGAATAGAACGAATAGGAACAACAAATTCAGCCTTCAAGGGCGGGGAGCGGAAGCACACAGAACATGCAACTTCTTCCAGACTACAAAAGACTCCTTGTCGTGGCGGCCCCCCAAATTTTTTTTTTTTGTGGCGGATCACAGAAGGATTCCGTTTGTTGCGGGCTACGGATCCAGTATTGTTGTGGCGGTTTGCAAGAAAACATTGTTTCGGAGGGATACTTCGCAAGGATTCCGTATATGGCGGGTTAGAGAAGGATTTGTTTTAATCATCTTGTGGTGTTGGGTCTTCGTTTTGAAGAGACGGTCCCCGCGTTCCTCCGCTCTCCCCTCTCTCCTCCTCCTCCTCCTCCTCCTCCTCCTCCTCCTCCTCCTCCTCCTCCTCCTCCTCCTCCTCCATCTCCTCCCCCTCCTCCCCCTCCTCCCCCTCCTCCCCTCCCTCCTCCTTCTTCCATGCGTTTCACCCACCCAGCACAGCGCTTCGTGGCCCCATAGGGAGCTCAACCGAAGCCCCCAGTGGGACAGGACCGCCCGCATGCGTCCGCCACCACCCAGCACAGCCCTCGCTCCCTGCGTTTCACCGACCCAGTACAGCGCTTCGTGGCCACATAGGGAGCTCCACGGAAGGTCCCAATGGCACCGCCCGCATGCGTCCGCCACCACCCAACACGGCCTTTGCTCCCTGCGTTCCACCTACCCAGTACAGCGTTTCGTGGCCCCATAGGGGGCTTCACCGGAGGTCCCAGTGGCACCGCCCGCATGCGTCCGCCACCACCCAGCACTGCCCTTGCTCCCAGCGTTTCACCCACCCAGTACAGCGCTTCGTGGCCCCATAGGGGGCCCCACCGAAGGTCCCAGTGGCACCGCCCGCATGCGTCCGCCACCAACCAGCACTGCCCTTGCTCCCTGCGTACCCAGTACAGGGTTTCGTGGCCCCATAGGGGGCCCCACCGAAGGTCCCAGTGGCACCGCCCGCATGCGTCCGCCACCACCCAGCACTGCCCTTGCTCCCAGCGTTTCACCCACCCAGTACAGCGCTTCATGGCCCCATAGGGAGCTTCACCGAAGGTCCCAGTGGCACCGCTTGGTCGCGTTCGTTGGCCGCGGCCCGCTCGAGAAGCTTCGAACTGGGCGTCCAGGGCCCTTGCATCCTTATCGCGCATCCTTACTATACGGGTTGACTGTGCCAGGGAGCCGCTGCCGCCGACGGCGACGACGGCGACGACGACAGGATTCGGATGCAACTCCTGGCAGGTCAAATTCTGATTTTGCCCTGGTCCGAAATCCGGCTCAATCCCGCTCAATCCCGCTGAATCCGGCTCGATCCCGCTTGATCCCGCTGAATCCGGCTGAATCCGAGGCCCATTCCGGCGCAGCAGCCCCCAATGGGGCTTAACCCTCCTTACTCTTTCCGAGGAAAACCTCCCAGTAGTTGCCTCCTAACAGGGAGCCGCTGCCGCCGACGGCGACGGCGGCGACCTCCTCCTCCTCCTCCTCCTCCTCCTACCTCCTCCTCCCCTCCTCCTCCTCCTCCTCCCCCTCCTCCATCCCCTCCCTCCTCCGCTCCTCCTCCCTCAGCCTCCTCCTCCTCCTCCTCCTCCTCCTCCTCCTCCTCCTCCTCCTCCTCCTCCTCCTCCTCCTCCTCCTCCCTCCTCCTCCTCCTCCATCCCCTCCTCCTCCTCCCTCCTCCTCCTCCTCCTCCTCCTCCTCCTCCTCCTCCTCCTCCTCCTCCACGCACGACGACGCCGGAGGCCCCTAGCTCGCCGCGGCCGTCGCGCCCCCCCGGGGGTCCCCGCGGGCGCGCCGTCCGCCTCGCGTCGTCCCGCCCGCTCCGCGTGCGCGCGATGTTACCTTCGAGCCACCGTCGCGCCGGCGCCGCGCTCGCGCGCCTCCTCCGCCTCCCTCCTCCTCCCTCCTCCTCCTCCTCCTCCTCCCTCCTCCTCCTCCTCCTCCTCCGCCTCCTTCCTCCTCCCCTCCCTCCCTCTCCTCCTCCTCCTCCTCCTCCTCCTCGCCTCCTCCTCCCTCTCCTCCTCCTCCCTCATCTCCTCCTCCTCCCCTCCTCCTCCTCCTCCTCCTCCTCCCTCCTCTTCTCCTCCCACTCCATCTCCTCCCTCCTCCTCCTCCTCCTCCTCCTCCTCCTCCTCCTCCTCCTCCTCCTCGAGTCGGCACTGGCGCTCGACGCGGCGGCGGCGAGGGCAAGTGCGACGGCGGCGAGTCGACTAGGCGTGAGAGTGACCTTTCGCTGGAGTGACCTTTGGTGCGGGCCAAATGGGGTCTCCCGATCGCCGAACGCGGGGCGGCAGTGGCGTCTTGCGCGCTTGTGTTTGGCCCCCTTCGCGGCCCCCCAAAAGCCGCGCACCAAAGGCCACTCTTACCCAGGGTCGCTCTTGCGTGTAGCCGAGCGAGGGCGGCGAGTGGGCACTTGCGCAGCGGGTTGGGAGATGGCAGCGGCGAGAGGGTCGCCGCCGTGCTGGGAGGCGCGGGGGAAGGAGAGCGGGAGCAGAAGGAACAGGAAGACGAAGGAGAGGAGGAGGAGGAAGAACAGGGGTATATCTGGCACCCCGCAGTGGCGGATAAGAGTGAGGGGGGCGGCGTGGTCGTCGGCAGTCTGCGAGGCTCTGAAAAACCCCGCTGCAGGCGCCGATGTTTAAACACATTGCGCAATGAGGCCTCCGCAGGCGCCGAATTTCGTCAAAGCATGTTGGTGGGTCACGGCAGGGTCGCGGGTGGGTCGCGGGGTGGGTCGCGGGGTGTGTCGCGGGCGGGTCGTGGGCGAGGGTCACGACAACAACAACAATCATTCAGATATTGTTCACTCTTATCTGCTCGGGCGGAACATTTTAATTGAAAAATAGTTATGGGCCCCGGGGGGAAGCAACAATCATTATTTTTGGCAATGGGAAGTCGACGCAACAACACCATTCATTTTAAAACAATTCGCTATTATCTGCTCGCGTGCCATTCAACACGTAAATCCAAAACCCTCGATAACCGCCCACTTCGACTTCGATCGTGCCCCCTTGGGGTAAATCTTCCTTACCTGCCCGCGTATTTGGCGCAGCCCGTAAGAGAGGACGGATGGAAGGGGGAGGGAAATGGAAGGAGCACGAGAGAGATTAACAGGCGGGGGGCCAGGAGCAGAAAGCACGTAGCAGGACCAAAGGGCAGATCGGGCGAGTAGACCCTAACGGGCCTGTCGGGAAGGCGGGTCCAGTTGCCCAGGTCGAGCAGGTGGGTTGCTGAGGCGTGAGGAGCCGTGCATGAATCGCGTGGATGTGTTGAACGATAGCGCGATGTCCAATCAAATCGTGAGAAATGCCAGAGCGGGGGCGTGATTCCTGTGTGTCGAGGGCGCAGCGTCTGGATATATTGCGAAGAAGTGCGACGCGGGAGCGCGATTCGTGCATACCATACATTGAGAGAAAGTCCCGTGCGAGAGCGCGATTTTGGAATTCACAGTGAGGCAGTATCAGGCGGGAACTGTTGCTGTAAACTGGAGGCTGGGGGCACACTCTGAGCCGTAAGATCGTCCCTTTTGAAAAAAGGGTGCAAGCCCCGAGGGTGCATGTTTGTTGAAAAATCAATGTGGACAGCGGGGTTGGGCAGCAACAGCCACTATTCTTTAGTATTGGAAATTCAGCGCAAGAGCAACAATCAGTTTAAGACCGTTCGCTATTATAGATTCGCGTGCCATTTTTCGGCACGTATATCCCAAACCCTCGATATCCACCCACTTCGCCTTCGATCGTACACCCTTGAGGGTATGTGTTCCTGACGTGCCACGCGTATTTGGCGCAGCCCCTACTACAGGGGAAGAGAGGACGGATGCAAGGAAGGGACAAGCGGGATGGAGAAGGATGGAGCACGAAAGAGATTAGCAATGATTACCAGAAGAGGGCCAGGAACAGAAATCACTTGGCAGAACCAGGCGGGCAGATCGGGCGGTTAGACCCTACAACGGGCCAGTCGGGAGAGGGTCCAGGCGGCCGGGTCGAGCAGGCGGGTGGTTGATGCGTGAGCCGTGCATGAACCGCAAGGAAGTCTCGATCGACAGCGCGATTCCAAAGTACCTCGCAAGAAAGGCGAGAGCGAGAGCGGGATTCCTGAGTGTGGAGGGTGCGGCGTCCGAGTACATTGTGAAGAAATGCCACGTGAGAGCGCGATTTCTCTATACATTTTGACGAAGTCCCGCGCGAGAGCGCGATTTTGGAATACATTGCGAGGAAGTATAATGCGGGATCCGTTAATGTTTGAGACTGGGGGCCAATAGCGCGCTCTGAGCCTCAAGACATTCCCTTGTAAATAAAGAAGGGCGCGAGCCCCGTGAAGAGTACTTTAATTGTAAAGCGCAATGGGCGCCAGGGAGGGATCAACGATGATTATTCCCCTATTAGGGCTTGCCTGAGGGGCTCTTACGTGGTCAGTGTAACGGTACCTCGGAAGCTTACTTTGTTTGGGAGATTTGAGACGGGGGTCGATGCAAACGGGGGTCAGCCAGGGCGCCCGACCTTGCAGCATCCTGCAGGGCCAGGGTCGCATTGACCCAGGCTTGGGCGCAGGATCCTGCAGGATCTTGCAGGAGCCTTCGCGTGGACCCGGGCTTGGTTGGGTGCAGGATCCCGCAGGATCTGTCAGGATGCTGCGAGGCCTTGCTGACCTGGGTCTGGATTGACCTGGGTCGAGGAGGAGGAGGAGGAGAAAGAGGAGGAGGAGAAAGAGGAGGAGGAGGAGGAGGAGGAGGAGGAGGAGAAGGGAGGAGGAGGAGGAGAAAGAGGAGAAGATCCCCGATGTGCCCGTTGTTGCCCGTTGTTCGGAGCTTCCCCGGGTTCCTCGGGTTTCTCGCGGGTTCCTCGCCCTCGGTGCTTCGGGGGCTGACTCTGCCCGCTGCTCTCGGAGACTCCCCCGGGGTTCCTCGGGTTTTTCCTCGGGTTACTTGGGGTTCTTGGGTTATTCCTCGGGTTCTCGGGCAGTGCCAAGCGAGGCCACGCAATGCCAGGCAATGCCAGGCAATGGCAAGCAGGGCCGAGCAATGCCAAGCTCAAGCAATGCCAAGCAGCGCCAAGCAATGCCAAGCACTGCGCCCGTGCAATAGGAAGCTTTCGCCTAATTGGGGTCGCGCCGGGTTCATTCTTTAGAAATTTGTATATAGCGCAACAGCAGCAATAGTAAAAGCGCAACAACAATCTTCACCGCGAAACTCCTTTTCAGCCACGCGCCCAGGGACAGTGAATCACCGTTCGGCCCCCTCACTCTGACAGTACGCAGCTGATAATATGAGGAGTAGGAGGAGGAGAAGGAGAAGAATAAGGAGGAGGAGGAGGAGGAGGAGGAGGAGGAGGAGGAGGAGGAGGAGGAGGAGGAGGAGGAGGGGTGATCACGACATTGAGGACGAGCTGCACGCTGCGAAGGAAGGAGTAGGAGATACTAGCAGTGAGGATGAGGGCTATTAGTTGGGCCTTCAGGGCAGTGCATTGCGTTCTTGCTGACTCGTCAGACTGCATGGGTGGGTGATCTGAGAGCGTCGGAGGGAGATGACCACAACCCGTGTTTCATCACCGCGGCAGACCACGACGTGAACATCATTGGCATTGCTAAGACCACGGACCGACGGAACGACGAGAACGATGGAGCGATGGTGATCGCAGGTCGGCACCGCCTGCGCAAGCTCCACCGCCACGGCAGATTCGGGCCGTCCGGTCGCCGTGGCACGAGCTGCAGCAGAAAGACGGCGCGCTCCAGATCCGACAACAGGGAGGAGGATGAGGAGGAGGAGGAGGAGGAGGAGGAGGAGGAGGAGGAGGAGGAGGAGGAGGAGGAGGAGAGGAGGAGGAGGAGGGGAGGAGGAGAGGAGGAGAGGGGGAGGAGGGAGGAGGAGAGAGGAGGAGGAGGAGGAGGAGGAGGAGGATAGGAGGAGGAGGAGGAGGAGGAGGGGGAGGAAGCGCACAACCAGCTGGCGGAAGCCGGCGGAAAGCCGACGGTTGTACGCATCTGGGCGGGTCCGCGGGCGGGGAGTCGGCGGAGGGCGGCGGAGGAAGCAGGAAAACGGCAGGCGTCGACATGTTTGTCAGGAGGGAAAAAACACACAGACACAATCAATCGGCGATTCCCAGAACATATGGGAAAATATGGGAGGTGGGGGGGAAAACAGAAACCCAGAAAATATAGGAAAATATGGGGAATCTTTTTATTTGTGTGTATTTATTTGTGTGTCCCAGTTCCCCTCCAGTTTGGGCTCTGCGTTTCTGGAGTTGGCCAGGTAGGCACTTGCCGAAGCCTCGGGCGATGTGCAGCACAGTCGGGCCGAGGAGCAGGATCGGGGTCGGTTCGGGGAGGGTGCCCCAGATGGTCTCCGTGGTCGTTGGATGCGCTTGTGCACCCTTGGGAGGGGTACCCTTGGACGGTCTGTGCGTGTTGGCCAGCGGAGGTTCTCGCGTTCTCGAAGGATGTCCTTCTGCCTTGGGTCCGGCTAGAATATATACATATATATATATACACATATATACATATATATATATATATATATATATATATATATGTATATACATACATATATATAATTCTTTAATACATATATAAACATGCATATATAGATATATACATAGATAAACATATATATATATATATGTAACATCGGGGATTCTGTGGTCGGCGCGCCTGGGGAGCGCGCCAGTCTCGGCCGGGCCTGGGCCCACGGAGCGCCCCACGTCCTCGCGGAGCCCCCGCGCTCGCCCGCCCGAGCGCCGCGCGGGCATCCAGCGGCTGCTTCCCGCGAACGCACGTGCGAGCGGATGTGCCAGCAGACGACAGGGGGGGGGGGGACAAAACCCCCAACAGGGACACGTCGATTAGTGAATTGTCCGTTTTCGGTTCTCGAAAGGGCGCCGTGGCCGCTATGTGTCCAGGCCTGCGCCCGCCAGTTTTGGGCCTCAGGTCGCCTTCGCGAAACCACGTTTTGCTAAAGGGGGGCCCGTCCATCCCCGAAGAAGGGGAAGCGTCGAGGACAGCCCGGCCGGCGCCCCGCGCCGGGCGGGCATCCAGCGGCTGCTTCCCGCGAACGCACGTGCGAGCGGATGTGCCAGCAGACGATCGGGGGCAGTGTCGAGGACAGCCCGGCCGGCGCCCCCCTGCTGGCACCTGGGCAACCGCCCGCCGAGGTGGCTGGCGCTGGGCGGCGGCGTCGGGGGCGCGGGCGCGGGAGGGCCGGGGGCCCCTGCGCAGTTCGTTCTCTCCCCAGCCCTCCCCCCGCGCTGCTGGCTCCTGCCCGCGCGCGCGCGAGGGGCTGTGGCGACGGGCTCGGCTAGACGCAAGGGTGGCCCCTCGCCGGGGGGACGATTGGTGCGTGCACGCTGGGGCCCCCAGATGGCCGAGTGCGATGCGATAGCAGCTGCTTCCCCGACCGAGCTCGGCCCTCCCGCGCTCCCGGGGGGTCGCACACTGGAGGTCGCTCTTGCCTTGTGTCGCTCTTGCCTGTAGCCGACAGACGAGGAGGCTAACGTCGAGGACAAGCAGGGAGGCCCCCCCAGCTGGCACCCGGGCAGCCGCCCACGGAGATTTCTGGCGCCGACGACGACGACGACGACGACGACGACGACCACGACGACGACGACCACGACGACGACGACGACGACGACGACGACGACGACGACGACGACGACGACGACGACGACGACGACGACGACGACGACGACGACGACGACGACGGGGGCATGACCCACCGTCTTCATTGTCGGCATAAAAACGTCGCCTTTCGCCAGCCTGCTGGTGGATGGGACGAA
>CAUYUJ010001642.1:0-32500 GCA_963575745.1 Prorocentrum cordatum
GCTTGTAAGCACAGCTATCGCACTCAGAATGAGCAGGCGCGTTTGCCTGTTGAATACAGAGGTCTGAACTCAGTCTGCTAGCCGAGCTAGGTCTGCAAACCTATTCGTATTATTCGAGTCATCTTGATAGAAGCTATCGGTTTTCTGTACTTAACTCGAGCTGTAGGACAGCTACAGAGCTGGTAAACACAGCTATCGCATTCAGAATCATCAGGCGCGTTCGCCTGTTGAATCCAGAGGTCTGAACTCGGTCTGCTAAACCTATTCGTAAAATTCGAGTCATCTTCATAGTCGCTCTCGGTTTTCTGTACTTAACTCGAGCTGTAGGGCAGCTACAGGGCTCATTGTGACAGACATCGATGGGAAATTATCTGTCGCGTTCGTCTATCGAACCGAGAGCTCTGAACAGGGCCTGCTGCCCGAGCTAGGTTCGCGAAACTATTCGTATTGTCCGAATGATCTTGAGACGTGCTCTCAATTTTCTGCACTCAACTTGTGCTGGGGGAGGGCTTCAGTGCTTCGGGTCACATATATCGATTTGCACACATCAGGCGCGTCTTTCGGTCGATTGCAGAGCTCGGAACTCGGTCTGCTGCTCGAACTAGATTCGGAAAACTATTATATTATTCGAGTCGATACTGTCGGTTTCTGCACTTAACTCGGGCTGTAGGGGGGCTTCAGGGCTGGGGATCACATGAGTGGATTCGCAGACATCAGACGCGCCCGCATGTCGCATGGAGAGGTCTGAACTCGGTTTGAACTGGGTTGCGAAACTGTTTGTTTTTTTGTTAGTGTTATCTTGAGAGGTCTGAAATCGCTTGGGCTTTAAAAATAGTCGTCCTTTTGAGTTTTTCCCCACATTATATATTGTCAGGAAGCTCTACGAGTCCCCCGGCGGTAAGAAAGGTTGACGGTTTACCGCCGGCGCCCAGTTGTTGGCAAGAAAAATCTCGACGGACCTTTTGCTGACTTTTGGTCGGTTGAAAATTTTGTCCTCGAAATTTGACCATTCGTTAGAGCTCTAGTATTTTTTCCCCTGATATTCGATCTTATTCCCGCTCGCCATCTTGATCTCAGCTCGATCGGGTAACTTTGAAGGCCAAAAAGCACACGGGCGGGAACGGCCGTTTCGAGTCATCTTGATACGCGCTCTCGGTTTTCTCAAGATAACTCGAGCTTCAGGACAACTACAGAGCTGGTCAGCACAGCTAATGCAACCAGAATGATCAGGCGCGTTCGCCTGTTGAATCCAGAGGTCTGAACTCGGTCTGCTAGCCGAGCTAGGGTCGCAAACCTATTTGTATTATTCGAGTCATTGTAGCAGACGATATCGGTTTTTCGTTACTTAACTCGATCTGTAGGGCAGCCACAGAGCTTTATATTCACAGGAAATCGAGTTGAGAGATTATCAGGGCGCGTTCGTCTGGGTGAATCAAGGAGCCTCTGGAAACTCGGCCTGGTATCCCCGAGCTAGGGGTTCGCGAATCTATTGGTATTGTTCGAGTCATCTTGAGAAGTGCTCTCGGTTTTCTGTACTTAAATCGTGCTGGGGAAGGGCTACAGTGCTGATGGTCACAGGAATCGATTTCGAAACATCAGGCGCGTCTGTTCGTCGAACCGAGAGCTCGGAACTCGGTTTGCTGCTCGAACGAGATCCGCGAAACTGTTGTATTATTCGAGTCATCCTGAGAGGTACTCTCGGTTTTCTGCACTTAACTCATGCTGTATGGGGGGCTCCAGAGCTGGTAATCACAGGAATCGTTCCGCAGACATCAGACGCGTCCGCCTGTCGCATCCAGAGGTCTGAACTCGGTTTCATACTCGGGCTCGATTGGAAAACTGTTCGTTTGTTTTGTTAGAGTCATCTTGAGAGGTCTATAATCGCTTGGGCTGAAAAACTAGTCGTTTTGTGAAATTCTTTTCCAATTATATATTGTCAGGAAGCTCTACGAGTCCCCCGGCGGTAAGAAAGGTTGACGGTTTACCGCCGGCGCCCAGTTGGCTCGAAAAAAAAGAACTGAACTTTTCACAACTTTTTGTCGGTTGAAAATTATGTTCTCGAAATTTGACAATTCGTTAGAGCTCTAGTATTTTTTCCCGTGATATTCGATCTTATTCCCGCTCGCCATCTTGATCTCAGCTCGATCGGGTACCTTTTACTGCCAAAAAGCACACTGGCGGGAACGGCCGTTTTGAGTCATCTTGATACGCGTTGTCGCTATTTTGTACTCAACTCGAACTGTGGGACAGCTACAGAGCTGGTAAGCACAGCTATCGCACTCAGAATCATCAGGCGCGTTCGTCTGTTGAATCCAGAGGTCTCAACTCGCTCTGCTAGCCGAGCTAGGTCCACGAACCTATTCGTATTATTCGAGTCAACTTAATACGCGTTGTCGGTATTTTCTACTTAGCTCGAGCTGTGGGGCAGCTCCTGTGCCGGTGAGCACACCTATTGCACTCAGAATCATTAGGCGCGTTCGCCTATTGAATCCATAGGTCTGAACTCGGTCTGCTAGCCGAGCTAGGTCTGCAAACCTATTCGTATTATTCGATACGCGTGGTGGGTATTTTGTACTTAATCCGAGCTGCAGGGCAGCTAGAGTGCTGGTAAGCACGGCCATCGCACTCAGAATCATCAGACGCGTTCGCCTCTTGATTCCAGAGGTCTGAACTCTTGCTAGTCGAGCTAGATGCGCAAATCTATTCTTGTTATTCGAGTCATCTTCACAAACGCTCTCGGTATTTTCTGTACTTAACTCGAGCTGTAGGCAGCTACAGGCCTACAGCATAAATCGATTGAGAATTATCGGGCGCGTTTGTCTGTTGTATCGAGAGCTCTGAACTCGGCCTGCTGTGCGAGCCCGGTTCGCGAAACTATTCGTCGAATCATCGTGAACATTTTTCTCAATTTGTCTGCACCAACTCAGTGCTGCGGGAGGGCCTACAGTGCTGCGGGTCATGAAATCGATTTGCACATCAGGCGCGATTGTTGGTCGATTCGGCGAGCTCAGAACTTGATCTAATGAAACAGGTCTGCTAAACTATTCCTATTTATATTATTCGGATCATCTTTGAGAGATGCTTGTCGGTTTTCTGCACTAATCGGCTGTTGGGGAGGCTGCAGGGCTGGTAATCACCTGAGTGGATTCGCAGATATCAGACGGCCGTCGTGCATTCAGAGGTCTAACTCGGTATCTGATGGACGCGTCCGCTTGTAGCATTCAGAGGTTCAAACCATATTTCTCATGAGTCAGTAATGTTGGTAGGTGCTCACGGTTTTGTCGAGTTGGAAGCTCTACGAGTCCCCCGGCGGTAACAAAGGTTGACGGTTTACCGCCGGCGCCCAGTAATTCCGGCGCGCCCCACAGCAGTTGGCTCGAAAAAAAGAACTGAACTTTTCACAACTTTTGCTCGGTTGAAAATTATTTTCTCGAAATTCGAGCATTCGTTAGAGCTCTAGTATTTTTTTCCCGTGATATTCGATCTTATTCCCGCTTGCCATCTTGATCTCAGCTCGATCGGGTAACTTTGAAGGCCAAAAAGCACACTGGCGGGAACGGTCGTTTCGAGTCATCTTGATACGCGTTGTCGCTGAAAATCTTAAATAGAGTATTTTAATTTTTTTTCATTTTTTAGTTTGTTACTCAACTCGACTGTGGGACAGCTACAGAGCTGGTAAGCAAAGCTATCGCACTCAGAAATCATTCAGGCGCTTTGTTTACGTCTTCTTGTTGAATCCAGAGGTCTCACTCGCTCTGCTAGCCGAGCTTGGTCTCGAATATTCGTATTATTCGAGTCAACTTAATAAGCGTTGTTCGGTATTTCTATTAAGCTTCGTGCTGTGGCGCTCTGTTTGCGGAGTCCGCACACCTATTGCACTCAGAATCATTAGGCGCGTTCGCCTATTGAATCCATAGGTCTGAACTCGGTCTGCTAGCCGAGCTAGGTCTGCAAACCTATTCGTATTATTCGATACGCGTGGTGGGTATTTTGTACTTAATCCGAGCTGCAGGGCAGCTAGAGTGCTGGTAAGCACGGCCATCGCACTCAGAATCATCAGACGCGTTCGCCTCTTGATTCCAGAGGTCTGAACTCTTGCTAGTCGAGCTAGATGCGCAAATCTATTCTTGTTATTCGAGTCATCTTCACAAACGCTCTCGGTATTTTCTGTACTTAACTCGAGCTGTAGGCAGCTACAGGCCTACAGCATAAATCGATTGAGAATTATCGGGCGCGTTTGTCTGTTGTATCGAGAGCTCTGAACTCGGCCTGCTGTGCGAGCCCGGTTCGCGAAACTATTCGTCGAATCATCGTGAACATTTTTCTCATTTGTCTGCACTCAACTCGTGCTGCGGGAGGGCTACAGTGCTGCGGGTCATAGAAACCGATTTGCACACATCAGGCGCGTTTGTTGGTCGATTCGCGAGCTCAGAACTTGATCTACTGAAACAGGTCTGCTAAACTATTATATTATTCGAGTCATCCTGAGAGATGCTGTCGGTTTCCTGCACTTAACTCGGGCTGTAGGGGGGCTGCAGGGCTGGTAATCACATGAGTGGATTCGCAGATATCAGACGCGCCCGTCTGTCGCATTCAGAGGTCTAAACTCGGTCTGATGAGACGCGTCCGCTTGTCGCATTCAGAGGTCAAACCATATTCTTTTTTCCCACAAATTTTTTTTTTTGAATTTAGAATATACTTATTCCATTGAGTCAGTATGTTGGGAGGTTGCTCTCGGTTTTCCGAACGTGGATGCTCTTCGAGGTCCCGGCGGTAACAAGGTTGACGGTTTACCGCCGGGCGCCAATCGAGACAGGATCAAAAAATGAAGCTTTTTCGAAAATCTTGAAATTCGATTTTTTCGATGTTCATACTCGCTCAGTTCCCGGAAGTCAACTCATGCAAAAATGCATCGAGAGAGCTGAGCTGCTGTCAGAGAGGAGTTCATATGCCTATGCTCGGCGTAAAAATCTGCTTTTTCAAAATAAATGGTCAAATATCTTTCAAATTTTTGCAAAACCACCGAAAAGTTACCACATTGTCTGCCTCGGCCGGCTGAGCCAACTAGCTCCACCCCGCGCCGGAATTCCTCTAGCTCATCGATGCCGAAGAGCTCTACGAGGTACCTCGTGGAGCTCTTCGGTAGCGATGAGCTAAAGGAGTTCTGGCGCGGGGTGGAGCTAGTAACTCGTAGAGCTTTCCTTAGCTAGTTATAGCTGGAAGCTAAGAGTAATTCCGGCGCGCTGGAGAGCTAGTTGGCAAGAAAAATCTCGACGGAACTTTTGCTGACTTTTGCTCGGTTGAAAATTTCGTTCTCGAAATTCAACAATTCGTTTGAGCTCTAGTATTTTTTTCCGTGATATTCGATCTTATTCCCGCTCGCCATCTTGATCTCAGCTCGATCGGGTAACTTTGAAGGCCAAAAAGCACTCTGGCGGGATCGGCCGTTTCGAGTCATCTTGATATGCGCTGACGGTTTTCTGAACATAACTCGAGCTCTAGGGCATCTACAGAGCTAGTAAGCACAGCTAAAACGCTATGCAGAATAACTCGTAGAGCTTCCTTATGCCAAGTTGTTGCTGGAAGTAAGAGTAATTCCGGTTGCGCGCTGGAGAGCTAGTTGGCAAGAAAAATCTCGACGAACTTTTGACAACTTTGCTCGGTTGAAAATTTTGTTATCGAAATTTGACAATTAGTCTAGAGGCTAATATTTCTATCTTTTTTTTTGTATTTTTTTATACTAGTATTTTTTCCCGTGATATTCGATCTCATTCCCGCTCGCCATCTTGATCTCAGCTCGATCGGGTAACTTTGAAGGCCAAAAAGCACTCTGGCGGGATCGGCCGTTTCGAGTCATCTTGATATGCGCTGACGGTTTTCTGAACATAACTCGAGCTTCAGGGCATCTACAGAGCTGGTAAGCACAGCTAACGCATGCAGAATGATCAGGCGCGTTCGCCTGTTGAACCCAGAGGTCTGAACTCGGTCTGTCAGCCGAGCTGGGTCCGCAAACCTGTTTGTATTATTCGAGTCAACTTGATACGCGTTGTCGGTATTTTCTACTTAACTCGAGCTATAGGCCAGCTACAGTGCTGGTAAGCACACCTACCGCACTCAGAATGATCAGACGCGTTCGCCTGTTGAATCCATAGGTCTAAACTCGGTCTGCTAGCCGAGCTAGATCCGCAAACCTATTCGTATTATTCGAGTCAAATTGATATGCGTTGTCGGTATCTTCTACTTAACTCGAGCTGTAGGGCAGCTAGAGTGCTGGTAAGCACAGCTATCGCACTCAGAATTATCAGGCGCGTTCGCCTGACGAATCCAGAGCTCTGAACTCGGTCTGTTGCGCGATCCAGAATCACGAAACTGTTCGTATTCTTCTAGTCATCTTGAGAGCTACTGTCGGCGTTCTACACTCAATTCGGGCTGTAGGGAGGCTGCAGGGCGGGTAATCACAGGATCGATTCGGAGACATCAGACGCGTCCGTCTGTCGCATTCAGAGGTCTGAACTCGGTCTGATACTCCAGTTAGGCTCAAAAACTATTCGTTCCCTGCAATTTTTTCCGACAGTATATGTTGTCAGGAAGCTCTACGAGTTCCCCGGCGGTAACAAAGGTTGACGGTTTACCGCCGGCGCCCAGTTGGACAGCTCGGCTAGAAAGAACGAATACCTCGCAGAGCTCTTCGTTATACCTCGTAGAGCTCTTCGGCATCGATAAGCTAGAGGAATTCCGGCGCGGGGTGGAGCTAGTAACTCGTAGAGCTTCCCTTAGCAAGTTATTGCTGGAAGCTAAGAGTAATTCCGGCGCGCCCCACAGCTAGTTGGCTCGAAAAATCTCGACGGAAGTTTTGACAACTTTTGCTCGGTTGAAAATTATTCTCGAAATTTGACAATTCGTTTGAGCTCTAGTATTTTTTCCCGTGATATTCGATCTTATTCCCGCTCGCCATCTTGATCTCAGCTCGATCGGGTGAATATTACTATCGAAAAGCACTCTGGCGGGATCGGCCGTTTTGAGTCATCTTGATATGCGCTGACGGTTTTCTGAACATAACTCGAGCTCTAGGGCAGCTACAGAGCCGGTAAGCACAGCTAATGCATGCAGAATGATCAGACGCGTTCGTCTGTTGAATCCAGAGGTCTGAACTCGGTCTGCTAGCCGAGCTATGGCCAGAAATCTGTTCGTATTATTCGAGTTATTTTGACAGAAACGCTCGGTTTTCTGCACTTAACTCGAGCTATAGGACAGCTACAGAGCTGATATGCACAGGCATCAATTCAGAATCATCAGTTGCGTTTGTCTGTCGACTCCAGAGCTCTGAACTCGGCCTGCTGCCCGATCTAGAATCGCGAAACTATTTGTATCGTGCGAGTCGCTTGCGAGATAATGTCGGTTATCTGGACTTGACTCGGGCTGTAGGGTTTTCGATGGTAATCACTGGGATCGATTTCAAGGCATCGGGAGTGTCCGCATGTCGAATAGACAGCTCTGAACTCTGTCTACTGCCCGAACTAGGTCCGCGAAACTATTCCTATTGTTCGAGTCATCCTGAGAGGTGCTGCCGGGTTTCTGCACTTAACTCGGGCTGTAGGGTGGCTGCAGAGCTGGTAATGGCAGGAGTCGATTTGCAGACATCAGACGCGTCCGTCTGTCGCATTCAGAGGTCAAAAACTATTCACTATAAGGCAGATTGTTGGTAAGTGCTGTATGTTTTCTCAACTTAAGTCGAGTTAGGAAGCTCTACGAGTCCCCCGGCGGTAACCAAGGTTGACGGTTTACCGCCGGCGCCCAGTTGGCCCACCCGGCCGAGGCGGACAATGTGGCAACTTTTAGGTGGTTTTGCGAATATTTGAAAGATATTCGACCATTTATTTTGAGAAAGCAGATTTTTCGCACCTGTGGACGACTATGAGGGCCTCTGCGTACCTCGTAGAGCTCTTCGACATCGATGAGCTAGAGGAATTCCGGCGCGGGGTGGAGCTAGTTGGTCGACCCGGCCAGAAAGGACAAAGTGATAACTTTTGGGTGGTTTTGCAATTTTTTGAAAGATATTTGACAATTCATTTTGAGAAAGCAGATTTTTGCGCGTCGCATTGGCATATAAACTTCTCTCTGACAGCAGCTCAGCTCTGCTGATGCATTTTTGCAGGAGTTGACTTCCGGGAACCAGGCGAATATGATCATTGGAAAAAATCAAAAATTACTATTTTCGAAAAATCATATTTTTTGACTATATGTCGATTCTCAGCAATCTTACCAGTGGAAGGAGCTCTACGAGGTTCCCGGCGGTGACCAGGTTGACGGTTCACCGCCGGCGCCAGTCTTAATGTGAGCTCTCTAGTTGCACTTTTACTATCGAAACACTTGGCGGAACCAACTTCGTGTCGACATAGAAAAAATCATGTAATATTTTTTTCGAGAAATGCTTCGAGAAGCCTTCTCTTTCGATGCTGAGCACTCCTACGCGTGCGAGGAGCTCTACGAGGTTCCCGGCGGTGGCCAGGTTGACGGTTCACCGCCAGCGCCAGTCCATGAGCTAGAGGAATTTCGGCGCGGGGCGGAGCTAGTTGGTCGACCCGACCAGAAAGGAGAATGTGATAATTTTTTCCCGGAAAGCTCTCTGAGAGCTAGAGGGTTTGAGATCAGAAGCCGGGCGGTGCTGGTGCCCGCCAGCAGCCCATCTTCGCCGCCCCACGATCCTCGCAGCAACTGGAAACCGGCGGTAAACCGTCAAGCAGGTTACCGCCGGGACCCTCGTAGAGCTCTGCATAGACGAGGTCGGTTCCGAGATAACAGCAGAAAAAAGCTTCTACATACTAGCACCAAACATAAAGACACATTTTTTTTCGGTCGTACACAATGGTGGTTCCTTCTAGTCTTTTAATCGAAATAATGCAGCTAGGGCCCTGAGAATTGCACCATCCAAAGCGCCATGATTCCCTGCATAGAATAAAAATTCAAATTTGCAAAACGAAGTTCAAAATCTCTCGTCATCTTCGAAAAACCGACCCCAGGTCACCACATTGTCCGCCCGGGCCGGGTTGGCCAACTAGCTGCACGCCGCGCCGGAATTCCTCTAGCTCATCGATGCCGAAGAGCTCAAGGATCCTCGCAGCAACTCGCCCGACCCGGCAGCGTGTCCGGGAGAGCTTCCGGCAAGTTTCCACGCGTGCTTCCACGCGTGCAGGCACGCGTGGAAGCGTTCCTGGCATCGCTTCAGAGACGCCGCAGGGGGGGTCCCCGAGCCCCAGAAGAGCTTCACGAGAGCTTCTGTGGGCTTGCCAGGAAAGCCTTTGACTGCGTGCCCTCTTCGCTCTCCGGGTTTCTCCTTGGAGAGCTGAGGGTTTCAGATAAGAAGCCGGCGGTGGTGGTGAGGAGCACGCGCCCACCTCCGCCGGTCCACGATTCTCGCAGCAACTTGCCCGAACCGGCAGCGGGTCCGGGAGCGTGGCTTCCTAGCGTTTCCGAATACGCGTGGCTCCCGGGTGCGCGAAGTGCTTCGGCAGAGCTTCGAAAATCCTTCGGCACTTCTTCCAGGCTTCTAGGCAGATCTTCCTTGCGCGCTTTGCAGGGCCTCACGCATCGTAAACGGCGCCCCTGCAAGCGTCTCCTGCAAGGATTCCAGCGTCCCGCGAATCGTAACTCGTAGAGCTTCCCTTAGCAAGTTATTGCTGGAAGCTTAAGAGTAATTCCGGAGCGCTGGAGAGCTAGTTGGGAAGAAAAATCTCGACGGACCTTTTGCTGACTTTTGGTCGGTTGAAAATTTTGTTCTCGAAATTTGAACATTCGTTAGAGCTCTAGTATTTTTTTCCCCATGATATTCGATCTTATTCCCGCTCGCCATCTTGATCTCAGTTCGATCGGGTAACTTTGAAGGCCAAAAAGCGTCCCGGCGGGAACGACCGTTTCGAGTCATCTTGATTCGCGCTGTCGGTATTTTGTATTTAACTCGAGCTGTAGGGCAGCTACAGAGCTGGTAAGCACAGCTATCGCACTCAGAATGATCACGCGCCTTTGCCTGTCGAATCGAGAGGTCTGAACTCGGTCTGCTAGCCAAGCTAGGTCCGCAAACCTATTCGTATTATTCGAGTAATCTTGATAGGCACTCTCGGTTTTCTGTACTTAACTCGAGCTTTAGGGCAGCTACAGTGCTGATGAGCACGCCTATCGCACTCAGAATCATCACGCGCGTTCGCCTGTTGAATCGAGAGGTCTGGACTCGGTCTGCTAGCCGGGCTAGGTCCGAAAACCTATTCGTATTATTCGAGTCATCTTGATAGACGCTCTCGGTTTTCTGTACTTAACTCGAGTTGTAGGGCATCTACAGGGCTGATCGTGACAGACATCGATGGGGAATCATCAGTCGCGTTCGTCTATTCAACTGAGAGCTCTGAACTGGGCCTGCTGCCCGAGCTAGGTTCGCGAAACTGTTCGTATTGTCCGAATGATCTTGAGACGTGCTCTCAATTTTCTGTACTCAACTCGTGCTGGGGGAGGGCTACAGTGCTGCAGGTCACATATATCGATTTTCACACATCAGGCGCGTCTTTCAGTCGATTCCAGAGCTCGGAACTCGGTCTGCTGCTCGAGCTATGTTCGCAAAACTTATATTATTCGAGTCGATACTGTCGGTTTTCTGCACTCAACTTGGGCTGTATGGGGCGCTTCAGGGCTGGGAATCACATGAGTGAATTCGCAGAGATCAGACGCGCCCGTCTGTCGCATTCAGAGGTCTGAACTCGGTTTGATACTCGAACTGGGTTGCGAAACTGTTTGTTTTTTGTTAGCGTTATCTTGAGAGGTCTGAAATCGCTTGGGCTTCAAAAATAGTCGTTCTTTGAGTTTTTTCGCGCAGTATATATTGTCAGGAAGCTCTACGAGTCCCCCGGCGGTAAGAAAGGTTGACGGTTTACCGCCGGCGCCCAGTTCCGGGGAGCTGGAGAGCTAGTTGGCAAGAAAAATCTCGACGGACCTTTTGGTGATTTTTGGTCGGTTGAAAATTTTGTTCTCGAAATTTGACCATTCGTTAGAGCTCTAGTATTTTTTCCCATGATATTCGATCTTATTCCCGCTCGCCATCTTGATCTCAGCTCGATCGGGTAACTTTGAAGGCCAAAAAGCAGGCAGGCGGGAACGGCCGTTTCGAGTCATCTTGATACGCGCTGTCGCTTTTCTCAAGATAACTCGAGCTTCAGGACAACTACAGAGCTCGTCAGCACAGCTAATGCATTCAGAATGATGAGGCGCGTTCGCCTGTTGAATCCAGAGGTCTGAACTCGGTCTGCTAGCCGAGCTAGGGTCGCAAACCTATTCGTATTATTCGAGTCATTGTAGCAGGCGCTCTCGGTTTTTTGTACTTAACTCGATCTGTAGGGCAGCCACAGAGCTGAAAATCACAGAAATCGATTCAGAATTATCAGGCGCGTTCGTCTGTTGAATCACTAGCTCTGAACTCGGCCTGCTCTTCGAGCTAGGTTCGCGAACCTATTGGTATTGTTCGAGTCATCTTGAGAAGTGCTCTCGGTTTTCTGTACTTAAATCGTGCTGGGGGATAGTCACAGGAATCGATTTCGAGACATCAGGCGCGTCCGTTCGTCGAACCGAGGGCTCGGAACTCGGTCTGCTGCTCGAACGAGGTCCGCGAAACTCTTGTATTATTCGAGTCATTCTGAGAGGTACTCTCAGTTTTCTGCACTTAACTCAGGCTGTATGGGGGGCTGCAGAGCTGGTAATCACAGGAATCGATCCGCAGACATCAGACGCGTCTGCCTGTCGCATTCAGAGGTCTGAACTCGGTTTCATACTCGAGCTCGATTAGAAACTGTTTGTTTGTTCTGTTAGAGTCATCTTGAGAGGTCTATAATCGCTTGGGCTGAAACACTAGTCGGTCTCTGAAATTCTTTCCCACATTATATATTGTCAGGAAGCTCTACGAGTCCCCCGGCGGTAAGAAAGGTTGACGGTTTACCGCCGGCGCCCAGTTTCAGGTGGCCAGGCAGATGTCCCCGTTCGGCGTTCCGCGCTTCGCTTCGCTATCCGAGTTTTGGACGCTTACAAGTTCCCGGGGAGCTCTCTTGAGGGTGTTAGATTAGAAGCCGGGCGGTGGTGGCGCCCGCCAGCAGCCCATCTTCGCCTGTCCACGACTGGGCGCCGGCGGTAAACCGTCAACCTTGGTTACCGCCGGGGAACTCGTAAAGCTTCCAAGCTCGACTTAAGTAACTCGTAGAGCTTCCCTTCGCAAGTTATTGCTGGAAGCTTTAGAGTAATTCCGGAGCGCTGGAGAGCTAGTTGTTCACCTGTTGAATCCAGAGGTCTCAACTCGATCTGCTAGCCGAGCTAGGTCCGCAAACCTGTTCGTATTATTTAAGTCATCTTGATTCGCACTGTCAGTATTCTTTACTTAACTCGAGATATAGGACAGCTACAGAGTTGGTAAGCACGCCTCATCGACTCAGAATCATCAGGCGCGTTCGGCTGCTCCAACGAGAGGTCTGAACTCGGTCTGCTAGCCGAGCCAGGTCCGCAAACCTATTCGTATTATTCGAATCATCTTGATAGGCGCTCTCGGTTTCCTGTACTTACCTCGAGCTATAGGACAGCTACAGGGCTGATAGTTACAGACACCGATTCAGAATGATGAGTCGCGTTTGTCTGTCGAATCCAGAGCACTGAACTCGGTCTGCTGCGCGATCAGAATCACGAAACTGCTCGTATTCTTCCATTCATCTTGAGAGCTACTGTCGGCGTTCTGCACTGAACTCGGGCGGTAGGGAGGCTGCAGGGCGGTTAATCACAGGAATCGATTCGGAGACATCAGACGCGTCCGTCTGTCTGGAAAACTATTTGTTCTCTGAATTTTTTCTTTCGACATTATATGTTTTCAGGAAGCTCTACGAGTCCCCCGGCGGTAACAAAGGTTGACGGTTTACCGCCGGCGCCCAGTTGAGAAAACCGACAGCACCTACCAACATTCTGACTCATAGTGAATATGTTTTGACCTCTGAATGACAAGCGGACGCGTCTGATGTCTGCGAATCGACTCCTGTCATTGCCAGCCCCGCAGCCCCCTACAGCCCGAGGTCAGTGCAGAAAACCGACAGCATCTCTCAGGATGACTCGAACAATACAATAGTTTCGCGAACGTAGTTCGGGCAGCAAGCCGAGTTCCGAGCTCTGGATTCGACAGGCGGACGCGCATGATCTCTTTAAATCGATTCATATGACAACCAGCACTGTAGCCCCCTTGTCAGCGCAAGTTGAGTGAAGAAAACCGAGAGGACTTCTCAAGATGACTCGACCAATACGAATAATTTCTGCGATTCTAGATCGGGTAGAAGACCGAGCTCAGAGCTCTGGATTCGACAGACAAACGTAACTAACGATTCTGAATCAGTTTGTGTAAATATCAGCTCAGTAGCTGTCTTACAGCTCGAGTTAAGTACAGAAAACCGAGAGTTTCTTTCAAGATGTTTCGAATAATACGAATAGGTTTGCGGACCTAGCTCGGCTCACAGACCGAGTTCAGACCTCTGGATTCAACAGGCGAACGCGCCTAATCATTCTGCATCGATTAGCTGTGCTTACCAGCTCTGTAGATGTCCTAAAGCTGGAGTTATGTTGAGAAACCGTCAGCGCGTATCAAGATAACTCGAAACGGCCGATCCCGCCAGAGTGCTTTTTGGCCTTCAAAGTTACCCGATCGAGCTGAGATCAAGATGGCGAGCGGGAATAAGATCGAATATCACGGGAAAAATTACTAGAGCTCTAACGAATGGTCAAATTTCGAGAACAAAATTTTCAACCGAGCAAAAGTCACCAAAAGTTCCGTCGAGATTTTTCTTGCCAACTAGCTCTCCAGCGCTCCGGAATTACTCTTAAGCTTCCAGCAACTAGCTTTGGGAAGCTCTACGAGTCATCCTCGCAGCAACTCGCCCGACCCGGCAGCGGGTCCGGGAGAGCTTCCGGCAAGCTTCCACGCGTGCCCCCACGCAGCCAGGCACGCGTGGAAGCGTTCATGGCAGCGTCTCAGAGACGCTGCAGGGGGGCCCCAGTGCTTGTCCTCTTTGCTCTCCGGGATTTCTTCGCTACCAAGTAACTCGGGGAGCTTCCCAAGTTATTACTGGAAGCGTAAGAGTACCTCGTGGAGCTCTTCGGCACGATAAATTAAAAGGAATAACTCGTAGAGCTCCCCTAGCAAGTTATTGCTGGAAGCCAAGAGTGACTCGTAGAGCTTCCCCAAGCTAGTTGCTGGAAGCTTATGAGTAATTCCGGCGCGCTGGAGAGCTAGTTGGGTTGAAAAAAAGAACTGAACTTTTCACAACTTTTCGTCGGTTGAAAATTTTGTTCTCGAAATTTGACCATTCGTTAGAGCTCTAGTATTTGTTCCCGTGATATTCGATCTTATTCCCGCTCGTCATCTTGATCTCTGCTTGATCGGGTATCTTTTACTGCCAAAAAGCACACAGGCGGGATCGCCCGTTTCGAGTCATTTTGATACGCGTTGTCGGTATTTAGCTGTAGGACAGCTACAGAGCTGGTAAGCAGAGCTAAGCGATGTAGAATAATTAGGTGCGTTCGCCTGTTGAATCCAGAACTCTGAACTCGGTTTGCTAGCCGAGCTAGGTCCGCAAACCTCTTCGTATTATTCAAGTCATCTTGATTCGCACTGTCGGTATTCTGAAGTACACTCGACTTATAGGACAGCTAGAGAGCTGGTAAGCACGCTTATCGACTCAGAATCATCAGGCGCGTTCGGCTGTCCCAAGCAGAGGTCTGAACTCGATCTGCTAGCCGAGCCAGGTCTGCAAACCTATTTGTATTATTCGAATCATCTTGATATGCTACTTAACTCGAGCTATAGAACAGCTACAGGGCTGATAGTTACAGAAACTGATTCGGGATCATCAGTCGCGTTTGTCTGTCAAATCCAGAGCTCTGAACTCGGGCTGTTGCGCAATCCAGAATCACGAAACTGTTCGTATTCTTCCAGTCACCTTGAGTTACTGTCGGTGTTCTGCACTTAACTCGGGCCGTAGAGAGGCTGCAGGGCGGGTAATCACATGAATCGATTCGAAGACATCAGACGCGTCCGTCTGTCGCATTCAGAGGTCTGAACTCGGTCTGATACTCGAGTTGGGCTGAAAAACTATTCGTTCTCTGCAATTTTTTTCGACATTATATGTTGTCAGGAAGCTCTACGAGTTCCGGCGGTAACCAAGGTTGACGGTTCACCGCCGGCGCCCAGTAATTCCGGCGCGCTGGAGAGCTAGTTGGCAAGACAAATCTCGACGGAACTTTTGATAACTTCTGGTCGGTTGGAAATTTTGTTCTCGAAATTGAACAATTCGTTTGAGGTCTAGTATCCTTCCCGTGATATTCGATCTCATTCCCGCTCGCCATCTTGATCGCAGCTTGATCGGGTGAATATTACTATCGAAAAGCACTGTGGCGGGATCGGCTGTTTTGAGTCATCTCGATACGCGCTGACGGTTTTCTGAACATAACTCGAGCTTTAGGATAACTCGAGCGTTTGTCTGTTGAATCCAGAGGTTTCAAGTGGGTCTGTTAGCCGAGCTAGTTGCGTAAACCTAGTCGTATTATTCGAGTCATCTTGAGAGGAACTTAGTTTTCTGTACTTAGCTCGAGCTGTAGGACAGCTACAGAGCTGATATTTGCAGAAATCGATTCATAATTAGCAGTTGCGTTTGTCTATCGAATCCAGAGCTCTGAACTTCTTCTGCTGCCCGATCTAGAATCGCGAAACTATTCGTATTGAGCTCGGATCGGTCTGCTGCCCGAATTAGGTCTGCAAAACTACTGTATTGTTCGAGTCATCCTGAGAGGTGCTGTCGGTTTTCAGACATCAGACGCGTCCGCCTGTCGCATTCAGAGGTCGAAAAACATTCAGCATGCATCGGAATGTTGGTGGGTGCTATCGGTTTTCTCAACTTCAGTCGAGCTTGGAAGCTCTACGAGTCTCCCGGCGGTACCAAGGTTGACTGTTTACCGCCGGCGCCCAGTATGGGCGCAGGGTGGAGCTAGTTGGCCGACCTGACCGTAAGAGACACTGTGCCCCGTAGAGCTCTAATGGCAGGAGAGCTAGAGGAATTCGGCGAGAGAGTGGAGCTAGTTGGCGAAATACCTCGTAGAGCTCCTGTCATCGATGAGCCAGATGAATTCCGGCGCGGGGTGGAGCTAGTTGGTCGATCTGGCGAGAAAGAACAAAGTGATAACTTTTGGGTGGCTTTGCGAATATTTGGAAGATATTTGACAGTTCATTTTGAGAAAGCAGATTTTTACTCCGAGCATTCAAATACAAACTTTCTTCCCTGAGTAGTTCAGCTCTGAAGAGCCTTTTTTTGAGTACCAGTTCACTTGGAGAAACCGACTTCATGTTGACTAGGAAAAATCTCAACTTGGAGTTTTTGTAGAAAAGCTCTTCATGCTGAGCTTACGAGGTTCCCGGCGGTGACCAGGCAGAGGTGGTACGCACAGAAACCGATACAGAATCATCAAGGGCGTTTCGCTGAAGCATCTAGATCTCTGAACAGAGTCTGCTTCTCGAGCTAAGTCCGCAAAACTATTTCTATGCGATCGATTTTTTAGAGTTTTTTGGCTCTCGTTTAAGCTTGCTTCACGTGTTCCGAAGCTGGGCAAGAAAAGAGCTCGACGAGGTTCCCGGCGGTAACCAGGTTGACATCGAGCTCCTCAGCTGTGACATCGAGCGGGCGTTCGATGCTGTGACGCTGCCGACAGTCTCGAGAGCGATGACGGCCCTGGGGATCAGTGCACGGTTACAGTATGCGTTATTGGAGCCTCTCTCATCTACCTCATGCACGGTGCTGTTTGAAGGAGTGACAATCCCAAATGTGCAATGGGACAGGTCACTCCGCACTGGGGGTACCGAATCACCTATCGCGTTTACTATTGTCACTATTGCTATGTGGCGGGATGTGATTGCTCGCCTGGACCAGCGCGGTGTCGGAGTCGAGATGCCATGCCATGACGATCACTGCCGGTACGCACGGTGGAATCATGCTCTCTGGGCCGACAATATTTTTCTGGCCGCCAAGTCAGCATCGGAGGCGCAGGTAGCAGCCACTGCCTTCACTACTGCTCTCAGGGAGTGGGGGATGGAGTGGAAGGAGGAGAGTTTAGAAATGATGGTGTGTGGTACTCAGTACACTGATACGGTCACGGTTCAGATTGGCTCGCGGATTGTACCTTTCAAGCGTGTTGAGAGTTTGAATGTGCTGGGATATCAGATTCCCAGAAGTTTCACTGCTATCCACACGGATGTGCAGGAGCGCGTCCAGCAGGCCCGACGGGCGTTCTTTGCGCAGGTGCAGTATTTTACGTGCAGGGCGTTGCCTCTGGTGAAGAAGTTTCGTCGATATCAATCGACTGTGCAGAGCCGCCTTTTATATGCAGCAGAGGCCATCACGATTGACAGTGAGTGTGTGAGGGTTATTCATGCGTTCGAGGGTATGTGTCTTCTGAGAATGTCAGGGAGGAGGAAGCCAGGAGATGTGGGGTGGGAGGTATGGCGGCCAGCTGCACTGACACGTGTCAGGACAATCTTCTGCGATGGGGGTTTCCCATCGGCTGTGCAGATGCTGTGCTGGAAGAGCTGGGGCATGATGCGCTCCACGAGGCAATATTTACTATCTTTGGAGGAGGACAGGACGGCAAGGACGGAGGTTGAGGTGGAGGGATCAACGACTCAACGTGCTAAACGTGTTCGCTTTACGGAGGGACGGGGGGAGGATATACCTGCTGCGACTGTGATGGAGGCGGAGGGGAGGAGTACGGACATGGAGAGGAGGCTGGAGGATCTCTGCTCGCAGGTCGCCTGTTCCATTGCCCGCTCACAGCCGATGCCCTCTGGAGAGGGAGCTACCCACACTCTCAGAGACGAGCCGCTTGCCGTCTCAAAGGGGAGGAGGGCCTTTCGAGACTCCCGACGTGCGCTTATGATGTACAATGTTGGCTGGGTCACGGCTCGCGACACAATAACAGAGGTTCTACGACAACACGGCAGCAGGGCCTTATCTAGTTCGGGCAAACGGCTTCGTGGAGGCCCTGTGTCTGTGGGCGGACGGTCTTGGCAGTTCCCATACATTCAGTTCTTTGGGGAAAAGTGGTGGGAGTCTGTACGGGGTGATTGGGTTCAATTCTTGGAGGTATGGAAGCAACTCCTTATACAATACAACAAATCTAAGGTCTATGATTACTTTGTGGTGTCTTGGAAGGGCTCTCCTAATGGACCTCGAGGCTCCCCTGAGGCTCGTGAGAAGGCCGATACTGAGATGGTCGATACCGCGACCAACCCTCTGCACCCCAAGTATGACCCCAAAGAGTCCGCCAAGCTTGCAATACGATATGCGATGATCCAGGAACGCGCGACTGTGTGGGACATATCGTCAGAGGGTTTTGCTGCTGAGTTCAAGGGTGACTCACTACTTATCTGCTCCTGGCTCCAGGGTAAATGGAGATGTGAGAATCGTGGCTACTGCAAGAGGACAGCTGCCATGATTGATTGTACCTTTGAGCTCGCCGCGTGTTTCAATCTGAGGCCTGCTGCCTTGGGACGTGAGATATGGAGACACGAATTCAGGGAGGACAATACACGAGCGGATGAATTGACGCATGAGGCCAGATATGGCCGCACATTCTACAGAACTCATCGTTATCTATATCCATTCGAAACTTATCTCGTACCGTTCGCTATCAGGGGAGGCTTTGATGGCGGGGTTGACCAGCAAGGATCAGGATGTGGTTTCTGGCTTCAGATCGGCTTAATCAATACTCAGTGCAATCCCAGTGAGATAGGAATCGCTTCCGCGAGAACCGTGGGCCCCTTCCCTGCTGGGCATGAGTTTGCTGTTTCTAGTGCCGTGCCCCTCGTTTGGAGGGATGTGGCCGAGGCCGCGTGGCTCCTCGAAGGAGCTACAGTCACAGAATGTGAATTGTCGGCAGCCGAAGCGCTGCTTAGCGCTGCCCGTGTGCTTCTGCGGGACCGGTCCTCGCCCAGCTGCACCCAGCTGGGAACGCGAGTCCAAACAAACAAACAAACCAGGTTGACGGTTTCCCGCCGGCGCCCAGTGTTTGGGTCGGTTTTTCAATGTTTGTGCGAAATTTCAAAATTCGTTTTGGGAACTGGTATTTTTCTCACCTGTAGTGGATTATGCCGCGTCTGCCATTTGAATTCTCAGGTCCGTAGCTGCAATATTACTAAAAGACTTGCTGGAACCGACGGCCGTTTCGAGTCATCTTGACACGCGTTAACGGTTTTCTGTACTTGTCTCGACATTTGGGACAGCTACAGCGCTGATGCTTACAAAAACCGGTTCAGAATCTTGAGGCGCGTTCGTCCTTTCCATCGAGAGCTCTGAACTCGGTCTGCTGCTCGAGCTGTTGGTTTTCTGCACTTAACTCACGATCTAGAATAGTTACAGAGCTGGTACGCACATGATAGGATTCTGTATCATTAGGTGCGTTCGTCTGTTGCATCGAGCGGTCTGAACTCGGTCTGCTACCCGAGCTAGGTGCAAAACTATTCGTATTCTTCAAGTTATCTTTGCAGGCGCTGTCGGTCTTCTGTACTTAACTGAAGCTGTAGCAGAATTGCAGAGCTAGGACGCACGGAAACCGATCCAGAATCATCTGGGGCGTTCGGCTGGAGCATCTAGAGCTCTGAACACAGTCTAGGTCCGCAACACTATTCGTATGCGACCGATTTTTGTTTGAACTCAAGGTGTTTTTTTACTTAACTCGAGCTCCAGATGAGCTTGAGAGCTCTTTCGCATAGAAATCTGAAGAAAACTCCCTCAATGTGTACCGGGTAGCCCCGCACGAGAAAAGAGCTCTACGAGGCTCCCGGTGGTAACCTGGTTGACGGTTCACCGCCGGCTCCCAGTAATTCCGGGGCGCTGGAGAGCTAGTTGGCAAGACAATCTCGATGGACCTTTTGGTGACTTTTGGTCGGTTGAAAATTCTGTTCTCGAAATTCAGCAATTCGTTAGAGCTCTAGTATTTTTCCCCGTGATATTCGATCTTATTCCCGCTCGCCATCTTGATCTCAGCTCGATCGGGTACCTTTTACTGCCAAAAAGCACTCCGGCGGGATCGGCCGTTTCGAGTCATCTTGATACGCGGTGACGGTTTTCTCGAGATAACTCGAGCTTCAGGACAGCTACAGAGCTGGTAAGCACTAATCGATTCAGAATGATCAGGCGGGCTTGCCTGTTGAATCCAGAGGTCTGAAATTTGTCTGCTAGCCGAGCTAGATCCGCAAACCTATTCGTATTACTCGAGTCATCTTGAGAGACACTCTCGGTTTTCTGTACTTAACTCGAGCTACAGGACAGCGAGCTGATACGTACATAATCTGATTCAGAATCATCAGCGGCCGTTGTCTGTTGAATCCAGAGCTCTCAAATCGGTCAATTGAATCGAGAGATGCTGTCGGTTCTCTGCACTTAACTCGGGCTGTAGGGGGGCTGCATGGCTGGTATTCACTGGAATTGATTTGGAGACATCAGGCGCGTCCGCCTCTCGAATCCAGAGCTCCGAACTCTGTTTGCTGCCCGAACTAGGTCCGCGAAACTATTCGTATTGCTCGAGTCATCCTGAAAGGTCCTCGGTTTGCTGCCCTTAACTCGGGTTGTAGGGGAGACTGCAGGGCTGGTAATCACGAGAATCGATTCAGAGACATCAGACGTGTCCGCCTGTCGCATGCAGAGGTCTGAACTCGGTCTGATACTCGAGCTAGTTTTGCCAAATTATTCGTATTGTTGGAGTCATCTTCAGAGATGCTGTCGATTTACGCACGTAACTCGGGCTGAAGGAGAGCTACAGAGCTCGTACAGAAGACAATCCAGAAGCATCGGAGGCGTTGAGCTGTTGCATCCGAGAGGCCTGAAATTGCTTGGGCTGAAAAACATTTCTTTCTGTGTATTTTTTTCCAACATTATATGTTGTCAGGAAGCTCTACGAGTCCCCGGCGGTAACAAAGGTTGACGGTTTACCGCCGGCGCCCAGTAACTCGTAGAGCTTCCCTGAGCAAGTTATTGCTGGAAGCTTAAGAGTAATTCCGGGGCGCCGGAGAGCTAGTTGGCAAGAAAAATCTCGACGGACATAGAGCTTCCCTTTGCAAGTTATTGCTGGAAGTTTAAGAGCAATTCCGGGGCGCTGGAGAGCTAGTTGGCAAGACAAATCTCGACAGACGTTTTGACGACTTTTGCTCGGTTGAAAATTTTGTTCTCGAAATTCAACCATTCGTTAGACCTCCAGTATTTTTTCCCGTGATATTTGATATTTTTCCCGCTCGCCATCTTGATCTCAGCTCGATGGGGTACCTTTTACTGCCAAAAAGCACTGCGGCGGGACCGGTCGTTTCGAGTCATCTCGATTCGCGCTGTCGGTTTTCTCAAGATAACTCGAGCTTTAGGACAGCTACAGAGCTGGTAAGCACAGTTAATCGATTCAGAATGATCAGGCGCGTTCGTCTGTTGAACCCAGAGGTCTGAACTCGGTCTGCTAGCCGAGCTAGGTCCGGAAACTTATTCGTATTATTCGAGCCATCTTGACAGACGCTCTTGGTTTTCTGACTTAACTCGAGCTACTGGACAGCTATAGAGCTGATACGTACAGCAACCGATTCAGAATCATCAATTGCGTTTGTCTGTTGAATCCAGAGCTCTGAACTCGGTCTGCTGCCCGATCTAGAATCGCGAAACTATTCGTCTTGTTCGAGTCATCTTGAGAGATGCTGTCCGTTCTCTGCACTGAGCTCGGGCTGTGGGGGGGCTGCATGGCTGGTAATCACTGGAATCGATTCGGAGACATCAGGTGCGTTTGCCTTTCGAATCCAGAGCTGCCGAGTCCGCGAAACTATTATTGTTCGAGCCATCCTGAGGTGCTGTCGGTTTCCTACACTTAACTCGGGCTGTAGGGGCTGCAGGGCTGGTAATCACAGGAGTCGATTCAGAGACATCAGACGCGTCCGCCTGTTGCATGGAGAGGTCTGAACTCGGTCTGATACTCGAGCTAGGTTTGCCAAACTATTCGTATTGTTCGAGTCATATTGAGAGGTGCTGTCGATTTACGCACGTAGCTCGGGCTGTAGGAGAGCTACAGAGCTCGTACAGAAGACAATCCAGAAGCATCGGGGGCGTTCGGCTGTTATATCGGAGAGGTCTGAAATTGCTTGGGCTGAAAAACTATTTTGTCAGTGTAATTTTCTTCGACATTACATGTTGTCAGGAAGCTCTACGAGTCCCCCGGCGGTAACGAAGGTTGACGCTTTTCCGCCGGCGCCCAGTTTTGATGACTTTTGGTCGGTTGAAAATTCGGTTCTCGAAATTCAACCATTCGTTAGAGCTCTAGTATTTTTTCCCGTGATATTCGATCTTTTTCCCGCTCGCCGTCTTGATCTCAGCTCGATCGGGTACCTTTTACTGCCAAAAAGCACTGCGGCGGGATCGCCCGTTTCGGGTCAGCTTGTCACGCGGTGAAGGTTTTCTCAAGATAACTCGAGCTTCAGGACAGGTACAGAGCTGGCAAGCACAGCTTATCGATTCAGAATAATCAGGCGCGTTCGCCTGTTGAACCCAGAGGTCTGAACTCGGTCTGCTAGCCGAGCTAGGTTCGCAAACCTATTCGTATTATTCGAGTTATCTTGAGAGACGCTCTGGGTTTTCTGTACTTAAGTCGAGCTAAAGGACAGTACTGAGCTGATACGTACAGAATCTGATTCAGAATCATCAGTGGCCGTTGTCTGTTGACTCCAGAGCTCTGAACTCGGTCTGCTGCCCGATCTAGAATCGCAAAAACTATTCGTATTGTTCGAGTTATCTTGAGAGATGCTGTTGGTTCTCTGCACTTAACTCGGGCTGTAGGGCAGCTGCATGGCTGGTAATCACTAGAATCGATTCGGAGACATCAGGCGCGTCCGCCTCTCGAATCCAGAGCTTCGAACTCTGTCTGCTGCCCGAACTAGGTCTGCGAAAATATTCGCATTGTTCGAGTCATCCTGACAGGTGCTGTCGGTTTCCTGCACTTAACTCGGGCTGTAGGGGGGGCTGTTGGGCTGGTAATCTCAGGAGTCGATTCGCAGACATCAGACGCGTCCACCTGTCGCATGCAGAGGTCTGAACTCGGTCTGACACTCGAGCTAGGTTTGCCAAACTATTCGTATTATTCGAGTCATCTTGAGAGGTGCTGTCGATTTTCGCACGTAGCTCGGGCTGTAGGAGAGCTTCAGAGCTCGTACAGAAGAGAATCCAGAAGCATCGGGGGCGTTCGGCTGTTGCATCCGAGAGGTTTGAAATTGCTTGGGCTGAAAAACTGTTTTTTGTGTGTAATTCTTTTCTACATTATATGTTGTCAGGAAGCTCTACGAGTCCCCCGGCGGTAACAAAGGTTGACGGTTTACCGCCGGCGCCCAGTGGACGCTACCAAGTGGGTGGGTTTGCAATTTTTGACAGATATTTGATAATTCATTTTGAGAAAGCAGATTTTCACGCCGAGCATTGGCATATGAAAGCCTCTCTGTCTTAGTATGAGCTCTCTAGGCGCACTTCTACTATCGAAACACTTGGAGGAACTATCTTCATATCGACACGAAAAAAATGAATTGTTCCCTTTTTCGAGAAATGCTTCGAGAAGCCTGCTCTTTTGGCTCTGAGCACTCTCACGCGTGAAAGGAGCTTTACGAGGTTCCCGGCGGTGACCAGGTTGACGGTTCACCGCCGGCGTCAGTTGGTGACTTTTGGTCGGTTTTGCAAAAATTTGAAAGATATTGAACCATTTATTTCAGAAAGCAGATTTTTGCGCGTCGTATTGGCATATAAAATCCTCTCTGACAGTAGCTTAGCTCTCCCAAGGCATTTTTCCATCAGTTGACTTCCGGGAACTGAGCAAATATGAACATCGAAAACATTGAAAATAAAGTTTTTCTGAAAAATCTATTTTTTTTCACTCTGTGTCGATTTTCTGCTCTCATACTAGTGAGAGGAGCTCTACAAGGTTCCCGGCGGTGACGAGGTTGACGGTTTACCGCCGGCGCCAGTTGACGTTTCACCGCCGGCGACAGTTCCGGCTCGGGGTGGAGCTAGTACTTACCTCGTAGAGCTCTTCGGCATCGATGAGCTAGAGGAATTCCGGCGCGGGGTGGAGCTAGTTCGTCCACCCGACCAGAAAAGACAAAGTGACAACTTTTGGGTAGTTTTGCGATTATTTGAAAGATATTTGACCGTTTATTTTGAGAAAGCATATTTTTTGCACCTGTGGACAACTATGAGGGCCATTACGTCTTGATATGAGCTCTCTAGATGCACTTTTACTATCAAAACACTTGGCGCAACCAACTTCATGTCGACATCAAAAAAAATATCTTTTCTTTTTTTTGGAGAAATGCTTCCAGAAGGCCTCTCTTTTGATGCTGAGCACTCTCACGCGTGGAAGGAGCTCTACGAGGTTCCCGGCGGTTCACCGCCGGCGCCAGTCGTAGAGCTCTTCGTGACTTGTAGAGCTTCCCTTAGCAAGTAACTCGTAGAGCTTCTCTCAGCAAGTTAATGCTGGAAGCTAAGAGTAATTCCGGGGCGTTGGAGAGCTAGTTGGCAAGGAATCTCGACGGACCTTTCAGTGACTTTTTGTCGACGTTCTCAAAAATTCTCAATTCGTTTGAGCTCTAGTATTTTTTCCCGTAATATTCGATCTTATTCCTGCTCGCCATCTTCATCTCATCGATCGGGTACCTTTGACTGCCAAAAAGCACACGGGCGGGATCGGCCGGTCATCTTGATACGCGCTGTCGGTATATCGAAATTAACTCGAGATATAGGACAGCTACAGAGCTGGTAAGCACACCTTATCGATTCAGAAATGATCAGGCGCGTTCCACTGTTTTCAAACTCGGTCTGCTAGCCGAGCCAGGTCCGCAAACCTATTCGTATTATTCGAGTCATCTTGACAGGTGCTCTCGGTTTTCTGTACTTAACTCGAGCTATGTGACAGCTAAAGAGTTGATACTTACAGAAACCGACTGCGTTTGTCTGTCGAATCGAACGCTCTGAACTTGGTCTGCTGCGCGATCCAGAATCGCGAAACTGTTCGTATTGTTGGAGTCATCTTGAGAGGCGCTGTCGGCTTTCTGCACTTAACTCGGGCTGTAGGGGGGGGGATACAGTGCTGGTGCTGACAGCAATCGTTTTGGAATCATCAGACTCGTCCGCCTGTGGAATCCAGAGCTCGGAAATCAGTCTGCTGTCCGAACTCGGTCTGCGAAACTGCTCGTATTATTCGAGTTATTTTGGAAGATTATGTCGGCTTTCTGCATTTAACTCGGGCTTTAGGGCGGGTAATCACAGGAATCGATTCAGAGACATCAGACGCGTCCGCCTGTCGCATTCAGAGGTCTGAACTTGGTCTGATACTCGAGCTGGGTTTGCCAAACTGTTCGTTTTGTTCTAGTCATCTCGAGTGGTGCTGTCGATTTACGCACGTAATTCGGGCTGTAGGAGAGCTACAGAGCTTGTACAGAAGAGAATCCAGAAGCATCGAGAGTTCTGAAATTGCTTGGGCTGAAAAACTTTGTCGTTCTCTGCAATTTTTTTCGACATTATATATTGTCAGGAAGCTCTGCGAGTCCTCCGGCGGTAACAAGGGTTGACGGTTTACCGCCGGCGCCGCGTTGTTGCTGGAAGCTTAAGAGTAATTCCGGGGCGCCGGAGAGCTAGTTGGCAAGAAAAATCTCGACGGACCTTTCGGTGACTTTTGGGCGGTTGAAAATTTTGTTCTCGAAATTCAACAATTCGTTTGAGCTCTGGTATTTTCCCATGATATTCGATCTTATTACCGCTCGCCATCTTGATCTCAGCTCGATTGGGTACCTTTTACTGCCAAAAAGCAGGCAGGCGGGATCGGCCGTTTAAAGTCATCTTGATACGCGATGACGGTTTTCTGAACATAACTCGAGCTTTAGAACAGCTACAGAGCTGGTAAGCACAGCTAATCCATCCAGAATGATCAGACGCGTTCGCCTGTTGAATCCAGAGGTCTGAACTCGGTCTGCTAGCCGAGCTAGGTCTGCAAACCTATTCGTATTTTTCGAGTCATCTTAGCAGACGCTCTCGGTTTTCTATACTTAACTCGAGCTGTAGGGAAGCTGCAGAGCTCATAGTCACAGAAATCGATTGGAAATCATCAGTCGCGCTCATCTGTTGAATCGAGAGCTCCGAACTCGGCCTGCTGCCCGAGCTAGGTTCGCGAAACTAATCGTATCGTTCAAGTCATCTTGAGAAGTACTCTCGGTTTTCTGCACTTAACTCGTGCTGGGGGAGGGCTACAGTGCTGCTGGTCACAGAAATCGATTTGGAGACATCAGGCGCGTCCGTCTGTCGAACCCAGAGCTCGGAACTCGGTCTGCCGCTCGAACTAGCGAAACTATTGTATCATTCGAGTCATCCTGAGAGGTGCTGTCGATTTTCTGCACTTAACTCGGGCTGTAGGGGGGCTGCAGGGCTGGTAATTACAGGAGTCGATTCGCAGACATCAGACGCGTCCGCCTGTCGCATTCAGAGGTCTGAACTCGGTTTGATACTCGAGCTGGGTTGCCAAACTGTTCGTTTTTTTGTTAGAGTCATCTTGAGAGGTCTGAAATCGCTTGGGCTGAAAACTATTCGTTCTCTGGAATTTTTCCACATTATGGATTGTCAGGAAGCTCTGCGAGTCCCCCGGCGGTGAGAAAGGTTGACGGTTTACCGCCGGCGCCCAGTTATCGATGAGCTAGAGGAATTCCGGCGCGGGGTGAAGCTAGTTGGTCGATCCAACCAGAAGGGACATGTGGGTGGTTTTGCGAATAGTTGAAAGATATTTGACCATTTATTTTGAGAAAGCAGATTTTTACGCCGAGCATTGGCATATAAACTTTGATCCCTGAGCAGCTCAGCTCTCTGGAGCCAGTGTAAGTGTTAGTTCACTTCCCGGAACCGACTTCATCTTCACTCCGCAAATGTCAAGTCGACGTTTTTCTGGACAAGCTCCCAAAAGCTCTCCACTTCGATCCTGAGCTTTCTTACGGGTGCAAGGAGCTCGACGAGGTTCCCGGCGGTGACCAGGTTGACGGTTCACCGCCGGCGCCAGTTGGTCGACCCGACCAGAAGGGACAAAGTGATAACTTTTGGGTGGTTTTGCAAATATTTGAAAGATATTTGACCATATATTTTGAGAGGAGATTTTTTTTCGCCGAGCATTGGCATGTAAACTTTGATCTCTGAGCAGCTCAGCTCTCTAGAGCCAGTGTAAGTGTTAGTGACTTCCGGGAACCGACTTCATCTTCACTCCGAAAATATGAAGTTGACGTTTTCCTGGAAAAGCTCCCAAAAGCTCTCCACTTCGATCCTGAGTTTTTTTACGGGTGCAAGGAGCTCTACGAGGTTCCCGGCAGTGACCAGATTGACGGTTCACCGCCGGTGCCAGTATATAATGTTGGAAACAAAAATTCAGAGAACGAGTAGTAACTCGTAGAGCTTCCCTCAGCAAGTTTTTGCTGGAAGCTTAAGAGTAATTCTGGGGCGCTGGAGAGCTAGTTGGCAAGAAAATTCTCGACGGACCTTTTGGTGACTTTTGGTCGGTTGAAAATTTCGTTATCGAAATTTTTGGACATTCGTTAGAGCTCTAGAATTTTTTCCCATGTATTCGATCTCATTCCCGCTCGCCATCTTGATCTCAGCTCGATCGGGTACCTTGTACTGCCAAAAAGCAGGCAGGCGGGATCGGCCGTTTCAAGTAATCTTTACACGCGATGACGGTTTTCTGAGCATAACTCGACCTTTAGGACAGCCACAGAGCTGGTAAGCACAGCGAATCGATTCAGAATGATCAGGCGCGTTCGCCTGTCAAATCCAGAGGTCTGAACTCGGTCTGCTAGCCGAGCTAGGTCCGCAAATCTATTCGTATTATTCGAGTCATCTTGACAGGCGCTCTTGGTTTTCTGTACTTAACTCGAGCTATAGGACAGCTACAGCGCTGATATTTACAGAAACCGATTCAGAACGATAAGTCACATTTGTCTGTTGAATCCAGAGCTCTGAACTCGGTCTGCTGCCCGATATAGAATCGCGAAACTATGAGTATTGTTCGAGTCATCTTGAGAGGTGCTGTCGGTTCTCTGCACTTATCTCAGGTTGAAGCCCAGTTTAAGACCTCTCGATGCAACAGCCCAACGCCCCCGATGCTTCTGGATTGGCACGAGCTCTGTCGCTCTCCTAAAGCCCGAGTTACGTGCGTAGATCGACAGCACCTCTTGAGATGACTCGAACAATACGAATAGTTTGGCAAACCTAGCTCGAGTATCAGACCAGGTTCAGGCCTCTGAACGCGACAGGCGGACGCGTCTGATGTCCCCGAATCGATTCCTGTGATTACCAGCCCTGCAGCCCCGCAGCTCGAGTTAAAACTGACAGCATCTCAGGATGACTCGAACAATACGAATAGTTTCGCGGCCTAGTTCGGACAGCAGACCGAGTTCCGAGCAGACCGAGTTCCGAGACCGAGTTGTGATGACCTGTTGTCGGTTTTTCGAGTAATCTGGGAGATTCTGAAATTCGTTTTGAGAACTGGTATTTTTCGCACCTATAGTGGGTTATGCCGCGTCTGCCAGGGAAAGTCTCAGGTCCGCAGCTGCAGTATTACTATCAAAACACTTTGGGGGAACCAACTGGCGCCGGCGGTGAACCGTCAACCTGGTCACCGCCGGAAGCCTCGTAGAGCTCTCTGCGCGCGTAAGAGTTTTTGGTGTCAACCTGATGTCGGTTCCTCCAAATGTCTCGATAGTAAAACTCTCTCTAGAAAGCTGATTCTCTCTCAGAATACAGTACCTCGTAGAGCTCTTAAGGTATGAAGAGCTAGAGGAATTCGGGTGCAGGGTGGAGCTAGTTGGTCGACCCGACTCAGACGGACAATGTGGCAACTTAGTCGGTTTGGCTAAGATTTGACAGATATTGAACCATTTGTTTTGAGATATTAGACTCTTACTCCCAGCATTAGTGTTTAAACTTTATTCTGAGAAAGAATCAGCTCTCTAGAGAGAGTTTTACTATCGAGACATGTGGAACAACCGACATCATATTGACACCAGAAAATGCAAATTTGACGTTTTCATAGAAATGCTCCGAGAAGTTGTCTGCTTCGATTCTGAGCACTCTTACGCGTGCAAGGAGCTCTACGAGGTCCCCGGCGGTGACCAGGTTGACGGTTCACCGCCGGCGCCATCTAAACGCTAATGCTGGGGGTAAAAATCTAATATCTCAAAATGAAGTGTTAAATTTCTTTTCAAAACTTAGCAAGACCGAGCCCAAGTTACCACGTTGTCCTTTCTGGTCGGGTCGACCAACTAGCTCCAGCCCGCGCCGGAATTCCTCCAGCTCATCGATAACGAAGAGCTCTACGAGGTACTCTGGATCAAAACCACGAAACCTATTTTCTCGAGTGTGTCAGCTCACGCTTGAGAAAGCTCCTTCCCTGTGTTCCGCACAGCGCCCCGCGAGAAAAGAGCTCTACGAGGCTCCTGGCGGTAATCTGGTTGACGGTTTACCGCCGGCTCCCAGTCCGCACCATGAAGAGAGGTTCCCGTGAGCGAGAGCCGCCGGTGCAAATGGCGAGGATCTTGAGGGTTTCTCGGGGCTACTCATGTACCTCGTAGAGCTCTTCGTTATCGATGAGCTAGAGGAATTCCGGCGCGGGGCGGAGCACGTTGGTCGACCCGACCAGAAAGGGCAATGTGGTAACTTGGGCTCGGTTTCGCTAAGATTTGAAAGATATTTAACCATTCATTTTGAGGTATCAGATCTTTACGTCCAGCATTAGTGTTGAAACTTTATTCTGAGAGAGAATCAGCTCTCTAGAGAGAGTTTTACGATCGAAACATTTGGAGGAACCGACATCAGGTTGACACCGAAGAATGCAATGACGTTTTTTCTAGAAATGCTCCGAGAAGCTGTCTGCTTCGATTCTGAGCACTCTTACGCGTGCAAGGAGCTCTACGAGGTTCCCGGCGGTGACCAGGTTGCTGCTGTCCCTCCTCGGGGAGCTCAGCGGCGACCTGGCCCGTCGGTGGCCTCCTCGAGCCGCATTGTGCGGACAGGTTTTCTGTGCACGCACGTATCGTACCCCACTGTACATCTCGTGTACGGGCCGTCCCATATCTTCGGGTACTTCGTCGGCTGCGACGACCTCCTCTCCGTGGGCCTACTGACGATAGGTGCCAGGTTCTCTGTTGTGTCAAGTGAGACAGCTCCTATTGGAGCAGGTGCATAGGCCGCTTGCTTTGATCGTACTCGTTGCACTTGTTATCTTGTACTTCCAGGCCGCTTGTTTTGTACTTGTTGTATTGTCTGCTTGTACTTCCAGGCCGCTTGTGATTGTGCTTGCCGCATTTGTTATCTAGTACGAGTTGCTCTCAGCACGTATCCAGTTTTGACTCTAGTTGCAGTTCGAGTTTCTTCAGTACTTTGACAGTTTTGTGACATCGGAGTATCTTGATACTGAGGTCTTTGGGCATCTGATTTCATATTTCGCCTCGAGTGAAGTTCAGCATTCATTGTACTTGATATTGAGGTCTTTGATATTGAGGTCATACGTCGCCTCGAGTGAAGTTCAGAACTCATTGCACTTGATTTCCACATACTTCGAGTTAAAACTATTGTGATTTGTCATTGCGTTGCCTTTATTCATGCCTGTGTGTGTTGTCGTGCATGCACGTGTGTTGAATAAGAGCTTCGCCTGATCTTCACTTTGTTCGGATAAGAGCCCGCATTCGCTCTAACTAGTGGTGGGTGTCTTGGCTCACTCTGTATGTTGCGCGTTTAATTCGTTTAATTCGTTATCTAGTCCACATTTCGACGTTGTGTTTCACGTGCATGGTCTTCCAGTGGTGCTGAGACGGTAATCGCTATATGTGGTTACTGCATGGTCTCGCATTGCTTTGAAGCGCACTCGCTATTTTAGTTCTCTTAGTTTCGTGTTTGTCTCAGTGGTGTTGAGACGGTAATCGCTGTATAAACCAGTGGTTACTGTATGGTCTCTCACTGCTTCTAGCTTTGCTTCCATATCTATGGCCTGCATTGCTTCACTCATTACTTTGTTAGTTGTTTTCTCGTGTACTTGCAGTCTTGTGCATTTCTGTACAGCTTCGCTGTTTGATGCATCTCTGCTTTAATCTTTGCAGCTTCGCTGTTTAGGTTCTCTGTGTCCTGGCCTGCTCCCTTGGGGGCTCGAATCGGCCAACGCAGACGCCGCAGACCAGGTTGACGGTTCACCGCCGGCGCCAGTCAGTGGAGAAAGTCTGCGATTCGCAGTTTGTGCAAATTTGACGTTGTTCTAGAAATGCTCCGAGAAGCTGTCTGCGTCGATTAAGGAGCTCTGCGAGGTTCCCGGCGGTGACCAGGTTGACGGTTCACCGCCGGCGCCAGTTGGTCCACCCGGCCCGGGCGGACAATATGACATTTTTGGGTCGGTCTTGCTAAGTTTTGAAAGGTATTTGATAATTCACTTTGAGAAACCAGATTTTACGCACCTGTGAAAGACTATGGGGGCCTCTGCGTCTTAATATGAGCTCCGTAGGGGCACTTTTACTATCAGAACAGTTGGCGCAACCAACTTCATGTCGACATGAAAAATGCAAAATTGAAGATTTCAAGTAAATCTGCTGCGAAGTTCTCTGCATCGACTCTGAGCACTCTTACGCGCGCAAGGAGCTCTACGAGGTTCCCGGCGGTGACCAGGTTGACGGTTCACCGCCGGCGCCAGTTCACCGACCCGACTCGGACGGACAATGTGGTAACTTGGGCTCGGTTTTGCTAAGATTTGACAGATAATGAACCATTTATTTTGAGAGACCAGATTTATACACCCAGTATAAGTGTTTAGAATTTATTCTGGGAAAGAATCAGCTCTCTAGAGAGAGAGTTTTACTATCGAAACAATTGGAGCAGTCAACATCAGGTTGACTCCGAAAATTCAAATTTGACGTTTTTCTAGAAATGCTCCGAGAAGCTCTCTGCTTCGATTCTGAGCACTTTTACGTTTGCACGGAGCTCTACGAGGTTCCCGGCGGTGACCAGGTTGACGGTTCACCGCCGGCGTCAGTTTTGCTAAGATTTGAAAAATATTCAACAATTCAGGCCAATTTGAAAGATATTTAACAGTTCATTTTGAGATATCAGATTATTCGCATCTGTGAAAGACTATGAGGGCCTCTGCGTCTTAACATGATCTCCGTAGGCGTACTTTTACCATCAAAACACTTGGTGGAACCGACTTGATGTCGACGTGGAATCAACTTAATGTCGACGTGGAATCAACTTGATTTTGATAAATGCTTCCAGAAGCTTTCTCTTTCGATTCCGCACCTGTGCGAGGAGCTCTACGAGGTACTCGGCGGTAACCAGGTTGACGGTTTACCGCTGGCGCCAGTTTCGCCGACAGTTGC
>CAUYUJ010001642.1:37500-65000 GCA_963575745.1 Prorocentrum cordatum
AGGATTTGTGAGGATGATACTGAGGATGAGGTGAAAGAGTAAACCCTGGATGTGAATAAACGATTGCGCAGTGTATCCTCCTGCTTCAGGTCTCATGCTGATGAGTCCCTGCGCGCCGTATTTTCACTACTGACGCCAAACGCACCCTTGAAAGAAAAGGCCCCAAATGTCCTGCCATTCAAGCGAGAGCCACGTTGTAAAAGGAAGTGACTCCATTCTTCCTGACACAAAAAATGCCACGAGGTACGATCATTAACTTCAGGGAGGAGGATGAGGAGGAGGAGAGGGAGGGAAGATAAAGAGGAGGATAAAGAGGAGGATAAGGAGAAGGAGAGAGTCAGGATGGCGAGGAGGAGCTGTGGGATGTGGGGGACAAGTAGGGTGACGAGGACGAGGACGAATTTGAGGAGGGCCACAGGGGGAGGAGGAGGAGGAGGAGGAGGTGGAGGAGGAGGAGGAGGAGGAGGTGGAGGAAGAGGAGGAGGAGGAGGAAGATGAACGAGGAGCATTCGAGGGGACAGTGGTGGGAGGAGGAGGGGTGGCTCCACAGCGCGCAGCTGCACGCCGCGCCGCGCCGGAGCCATCTTGGTTCACGGGATCCCGGAAACAATTCGAGTCCAGTGAGACGCTTGGGGGAGGCCCCGGCCGTCGGTGGGGAGGGGAGGGAGGAGGAGGGATGGTCGCAGGCCTAGAGATTGACACCAACGCAAGCACAAGAGGTTGCCTCCACATGGGGAAACTGATCCTAGATTTCGGTGTTGGTGGTAATATTTCGGTCACCTTGGAAACCAAAATATTACCACCATCACCGAGATTGGGATCGTCCTCCCTCGGTGGAGGCACACCGCCGATCTTGGTGTTGGTGTCAACCTCTGGGCCTGCGAGGATGGGGGTTTCGGGGGCGGCAAAGAGGGGGGTGATGACTAGGGGGGGTGGATACCATGGCGTGGGCCATGATCTTTCCCCAGATTTCATGGCGCCTCTTCTTATTTCATTACGTCCCTGGACCCCCCGCTGGGCCGCGCACATGCCGCCGGCCCTGATTTGCACACTCCCCTCTTGGACACCCCCCTCTTGGCCGCTCCCGAGGGTTGGGCGCGATGATGGTTCTATCGAGTTTCTATTGTCGGGGCGGGGCCCTTGTGATGTTCTGTGGGGGCATCTCGAGGGCTTCTCGGGGCCAGCTAAGGTTGTTAGAGGCCATGCTAGGCCGAAAACCCATCCCCGATCCGAGGCACACGCTGTTCGTTCTGTCGTTTCATGGCATCGCGGGGCTCCTTGGGAAGGCCTCTTGGCTCCTGCATCCTTCTCGGGGCGGTCTCGGGCCATCATGGGGCCATCCTGGTGTGGCGAAGAGCCCCTCCGCCCTCGGCCCCTCCGCCCTCGGCCCCTCCGCCCTCGGCCCCTCCGCCCTCGGCCCTCCTGGTGTGGCGAAGAGCCCCTCCGCTTTGCCTCAGGCCATGGGCCCCTCCGCCCTCGGCCCTCGCTGGTGCTCGCGCCCGTGCAGACGTCCCGGGCCTGCGCGGCGGCTCCGTGCGGCCTCCTCCTCCTCCTCCTCCTCCTCCTCCTCCTCCTCCTCCTCCTCCTCCTCCTCCAGTGCCCCTCCTCCCTCCTCCTCCTCCTCCTCCTCCTCCTCCTCCTCCTCCTCCTCCTCCTCCTCCTCCCCCTCCTCCTCCTCAGTGCCCCTCCCTCCTCCTCCTCCTCCTCCTCCTCCTCCTCCTCCTCCTCCTCCTCCTCCTCCTCCTCCCTCCCTCCCCCCTCCCTCCCTCCCTCCCTCCCTCCCTCCCTCCCTCCCTCCCTCCCTCCCTCCCTCCTCCCTCCCCCCCGCTCGAGGCCCCGGCTGGAGCCCGCGCGATGGCGCCCTCGCCGGCCTCGCCCGACCCGCCGCCGTCGACCGTGCCCGAGCGCCCGTTCTTGCTCAACGAGAAGTGCGCCCGCCGCGCGGCCGCCGCCCCCTCCTCCTCCTCCTCCTCCGCCTCCGCCTCCTCCTCCTCCTCCGCCGCCTCCTCCTCCTCCTCCGCCTCCTCCTCCTCCTCCTCCTCCTTCTCCTCCGCTTCCGCCTCCTCCTCCTCCTCCTCCGCCTCCTCGGTCCTCGATCCTCCTCATCCTCCTGCCGCCCCCATGCGTTGGAAGATGAGGATGAGGGCATGGGAAGTTAGGATGAGGAGAGGAGAGGCAAAAGGAGGAGGAGGAGGAGGAGGAGGAGGAGGAGGAGGAGCAGGAGGAGAAGATCTCTTGGGAGCCTCTCGGTTCATTCTTGGGGCTTCCCGGGAGTTTCTTGGGGAGGCCCCTTCGGGGCCTCCTTGGGCCTCTTGGGGGCCTTTGGGGGCTTGGTGGTGGCCTCTTTGGCCGTCAGAGGGCGTGCCTGGCTGGTCGAGCGCAGTTGAAAGCCGTCTTGGGGGCCTCTCTGGGCCGTCTTGGGGCTCTCATGGGGCGCGTGAGAACCGTCTTGGGAGGCAATGTTGGGCGTTTCGGAGGCCTCTTGGGCCGTCTTGGGGCCCTCTTTGGGCCCGTCTTGGGGGCCTCTTGGCTCTTTGTGGGGCCATCTTGGAGGCCTCTTGGGCGATCTCGGGGGCCTCTTGGGCCGTCTTGGGGCTCTCACGGGGCGCGTGAGAACCGTCTTGCAGGCAAGGCTGGGCGTTTCGGAGGCCTCTTGGGCCGTCTTGGGGCCCTCTTGGGGCCCGTCTTGGGGGCCTCTTGGCTCGTCGTATGGCCATCTTGGAGGTCTCTTGGGCGATCTTGGGGGCCTCTTGGACCGTTGGAAGGCTGGAAAAAAAAAATACAAACATCAAGTGAAAGCCATAGGAAAATCAATGATTTTGGCATCGTCGGGCCTTCCTGGAGGATCTCTTGGAGGCCTCTTGGGCCATCTTCAGGGCCTCTTGGGCCATCTTCGGGGCCTCTTGGGCTCACTTTGACCGTCTTGGCGGTCTTGGAGGCATCCTGGGACTGTTCTGGCGGCCATCTTGGGGCTGCCATCGTGGAGGCCGCCCTGCGCGAGCAAAACACCGACGGGAGGGGCAGCCGCCGCCATGGGCCGACGCCCCCAGGGGACTTTTTCAGAAGCACCCCCAAAAACACCAGAACCTTGTTATACATCAACAGGCACCCCTGTTATACATCAACCTCCGAAAACACTCCCAAAAACACACCCAAAAACACCCCCAAAGACACCCCCCAAAACAGCCCCAAAAACACCCCCCAAAACACCCCCAAACACCAGAAACACCCCCCAAAACACGCCAGGCACCCCTGTTATACGTCAACAGGAGGCGGCGGATCGAAAACGACCACGGCGAATCACCGCCACCCCCTGCCTTTCAGGGGCACCCCTGTGTGGCCAAACTTTGGGGCAGCGTATGGCCACGCTATTGGACCATGCGTTTCCCCGGCCGTCGTGGAAGTCCTTCGGGGTACACGTGGGGGAGGAAGAGGAGGATGAGGAGAGGGAGGAAAAAGGAGGATGAGGAGAAGGATGAGGAGACCTCTCGGGAAGCTTTTTGGATAGTTCTTGGGGCCTCCTGGCAGCTTCCTGTGGTCCTCTTGGAGGCCTCTTGGGGGCCTCCTTGGGCCTCTCGGAGGCCTTCGGTGGCTTTTTGGTGGCCTCTTTGGCCGTCGTACGGCGTTCCTGGTCCGTCTAACGCCGTCAGAAGCCGTTTTGGGAGCCTCTCTGGGCCGTCTTGGGGTTCTCTTGGGGTGCTTCAGGGTCGTCTTGAAGGCCATCTTGGTCGTCTTGGAGTCCTTTGGGGGCCGTCTTGGGAGCCTCGTGGGCCGTCCTGGGGCCATCTTGGAGGCCTCTTGGCCGATCGTGGGACAGTCTTGGGGGCCTCTTGGACCGCCTTGGGATGCTGGAAGGCTGTTTTGAAGCAAATGCGGAAATTGGTCAGGCCTTGCTGGAGGACCTCTTGGAGGCCTCGTGTGCCATCTTCGGGGCCTCGTGGGCCATCTTCGGGGCCTCTTGGGCGCTCTTGGACCGTCTTGGCGGTCTTGGAAGCACCTTGGGACCTTCTTGGAGGCCATCTTGGGGCCATCTTGGGCTCTCTTGGGCCATACTGGCCGTCTTGGGGGCATCTTGGGACCGTCTTCGAGGCCATCTTGAGGCTATCTGGAGAGCAGAAAGTGCCTGCAGGAGCGGCAGCGGGCGCCCTGGGCCGAAGCTCACGGGGGAGTTCTTTTTAGAAAAGAACCGGAAACCATTCACGCCAGGCGCCCCTGTGATAAATTAACACGGGACGTCGGATGGAAGAATCTCGAGGCCATCTTAGCCGTCTTGGAGGCCATCTTGGCCATGTTGGAGACATCTTGGAGGCCATCTTGGACCATCTTGGCGGTATTGAAAGCCATTTGATCCGTCTTGGGTGATTTTTTGGGAGACTTCGGCGCCTTTCTTGGAAGGCCTTCTGGAAGCCCCTTCGAGGCGGTTTCAGGATGTTTTGCGGCTTCTCGGTGGTCTTTTCGGGCCTCCGGGGGCTCGATTTTGGCTCCTTGGGGGCCTGCTCTCTTGGGGCTTCTTGGGGGCCTCTTTCAGGCCTGCTGGCGGTCTCGGGGTTCATCTTTAGGTGGAGGGTTCGAAATGTCAGCTCGATTTCCCCCTGCTGGGGCCATCTTGGGGCCCTCTTTGACCGTCGTGGGGTCCTCTTGGATGTCTGTTGGGCCGTCTAGAGGTGATCTTGGGAGCCTCTTGGGTCGTCTTGGAGCGTTGGAAGATCGAAACGGCGAGAACGCTGAAGTCATTGTAAATCAATAGGGAAGTCAATGCTTTTGGCCTCTTGGGGCCCTTTTGGGGGTGCTCTTGGGGCGTCTTGGGGGCCTCTTGGGCTGTTTTCAGGCCATCTTGGCCGTCTTGGTGCGATCTTTGGGCGACTCAGGGCCTTTTCGAACCGTCTCGTGGGCCTCTTGGGCCCCTCCTGGCCCATGTGAAGGCTAGGCAGAGGGCTCTAAGGGACCTTCGGTCCTCTCTGGGAAGTCGGGGGTTCCTTTGGCATGTCAAGGCCGTCTTGTACGTCTGGGGCCGTCTTGGGGCCGTGGGCCGTCTTGGGGCCTTCTTGGGCCGTCGTGTGGGCCTCTCGGGGGCCTCTCGGGCCGTCTTGGGGCGATCTTGGGGTCCTCTGGGGCCGTCTGGGAGTGTCGGAAGCCAGACAAGGCGAGAACGCTAAAATCGTTGAACGACCTAAGGGGGATCAATGATTTTGGCCTCCTGGAGGTCCTCGTGCAAACCTCTTGGGGCGTCTTTGGGGGCCGCCTGGAGGGCATCTTGGGCTGTCTTGGGGCCGTCTTGGCCGTCTTGGAGGCGTCTTGGGACTGTCTTGGAGGCCATCAGAAGCCGTCTCGAGTGGGAATGGGCGCTCTTGAGCTCGATCTTGGTGGCCTTTGGGGTCGTCGTGGGCCCTCGGAAAGCCGAAAATGAGCAAACGCCAACATCTCACACATACCATCGGAACATACATGTTTTTGGCCTCTTCGGGCCTTCCAGGAAGTCCTCCTGTAGGCCTCCTGGGCCTCTCTTGGGACGTCTTGGCAGGCTCTTGGGTCATTTTGAGGCCATGTTGGGCCTTTTTGGGTCCATCTTGGGCCATCTGGGACTGCTCTCTTGAAGGCATCTTGGCTGTCTTGGGGCATGTTGGGACCGTCTCGGAGGTTATCTTGCGCCAACTCAGCCGTCTTGGAGGCATCTCGGAGACCATCTTGGGCCATCTTGGAGCCGTCTGGAGCGGAACAATCCTTGCGAACCAGGTCTTGCTGAGCTTTCCAGGTGGCCGGTGTGCTGGGCCGACGCCCATGGGGGAGTTCTTTTAGAAAAGAGTCAACAACCACCAACTGTCCAGTGCACCAGGCACCCCTTTGATACTCAAAAGGGGCGGATGATCGAAGACGCCTACGGCGAACCACCGCCGCCCCCTGCCTTTTTGGAAGCGCCTATGTGGCCGAACGTTGAGGCCAGACCTGCCAAGCTATCGGGCCATGTGTTCCCGAATCGGTTTGGAAAGCCCTCGGGGAACACGTGGGCATCTTGAAGGTCATCTTGGCCGTCTGGAGGCCATTTTGACCCTTTCGGGCCTTCTTGGAGGACGTCTTGGAGGGCTCTTGGGTCGTCTTGGAGGCCATCTTGAACGTCTTGGAGACCTCTTGGGCCGTCTTGGGGGCCTCTTGGGGCCGTGTCTTGGGCCTCTTGGGTGATCTTTGGGGGCACTTGGGCCGTCTCGGGCCGTCGGAAGGCCGAACAAAAAGCAAATGCCACAATCCTTCAACAACCCATGGCAAATCCAGGATTTTGGCCTTTTCGGCCCTTCCTGGAGGCCCTCTTGGAGGCCTCTTGGGCCGTCTTGGGCCATCTTAGGGCCATGTTCGGCCGTCTTGGTGGGCTCCTGGTCCGTCTGACGCCGTCGGAAGCCGTTTTTTGGGGCCTCTATGGGCCGACTTGGGGCCCTCTTGGAATACTCCAGGGCCGTCTTGCAGGCCATCTTGGGCGTCTTAAAGGCCTCCTGTGCCGTCTTGGGGGCCTTTTGGGGCCGTCTTGGGGCCCTCGTGGGCCGTTCTGGGGCCATTTTGATCGCCTCTTGGGCGATCTTTCGGAGATCTTGGGGGGCCTCTTGGGCCGTCTCGGACCGTCGGAAGGCCGAAAAGAAGCAAATGTCAAAATCCGGCAAAAACCTTAGGAACATCAATGTTTTGGCCTCTTCTGGCCTTCCCGGAGGCCCTCTTCGGGGCCTCTTGGGCCGTCTTGGGCCAGCTTCGAGCCAACTTCGGCCATCTTGGTGGGTTCCTGGCACGTCTGACGCCGTCGGGAGCCGTCTGAGAGGCCTTTCTGGGCCAGCGCCTCGGGGCCATCTTGGAGGCCATCTTGGGCGTCTTGGAGGCCATCTTGGGCGTGTTGGAGGCCTCTTGGGCCGTCTTGGGGCCCTCTTGGGGCCGTCTTGGAGGCCACTTGGGCCGTCATGGGGCCCTCGTGGGGGCCTCTTGGGCGATCTTGGGGGCCTCGTGGGCCGTCTTGAGCCGTCGGAATGCCGAGAAGAAACAAATTCCCAAATCCTTCAAATACCGAGAGAAATCAATGATTTTTGGCCTCTTGGGGCCCTCCTGGAGGACCTCTTGGAGGCCTCTTGGGCCGTCTTGGAGGCCTCTGGGGGGCCTCTTGGGCCGTCTTGGGCAGTCTTGGACTCTCTTGGGCCGTCTTGGAGTCCGTCTCGGACCATCTTGGGCGGACTTGGAGGCCATCTTGGACCATCTTGGAGGCCATCTTGGGCCAACGTTGCCATCTTGGAGGCCATCTTGAACCATCTTGGAGGATTTTTTTCCGGATTGAGCTCCTTGAGATCCTTTCTGGGTGGCCGGCGGGACGGGCCCGAAGCCCCAGGGGGAGTTCTTTTGGAAAAAGAACCAAAACCCAAACCGAGAGGGTCCAGCACGCCAGGCACCCCTTTGATAAATCAAAAGGGGGCGGCGGGTATCGAAGACGCCTACGGCGAATCACCGCCGCCCCCTGCCTTTTTGGAAACGCCGATGTGGCCGAAAGTTGGACTAGAGCTTGGCCAAGCTATCGGACCATGAGTTCCCCGAGTCGGTTTTGAAAGCTTTCGGGGAACACATGGGAGAGAATGATTATGAACAGGAAGAGGAAGAGGAAGAAATAGAGTAGGAGGATGAGGGTTGTTAGGAGTCTCTTGGGGCACCCTTGGGGTCTGTTGGGGGCTTCTTGGGGGCCTCTTCGAGGCCTCTTGGAGGCATCTTGGGGGCCTCCTTGGGCCTCTTGGGGGCCTTTGGGGGCTTCCTGGGGGTCTCTTTGGCCGTCTTAGGGCGTTCCTGGTCCGTCTGACGCCGTCTGGAGCCGTCTTGGGGGCCTCTCTGGGCCGTCTTGGGGCCCTCTTGGGGCGCTTCAGGGCCGTCTTGGAGGCCATGTTGGGCGTCTTGGAGGCCTCTTGGGCCGTCTTGGGGCGCTCTTGGGGCCGTCTTGGGGGGCCCTTGGGCCGTCATAGGGCCTTCTTGGAGGCCTCTTGGGCGATCTTGGGGGCCTCTTGGGCCGTCGGAAGGCCGAAAAGAAGAAAACGCAAAAAACCTTCAAAAACCTAAGGAAAACCAATGATTTTGGCCTCTTCGGGCTCTCCTGGAGAACGTCTTGGAGGCCTCTTGGGCCATCTTGGAGGCATCTTGGGGCCATCTTGGCCGTCTTGGAGGGCATCTTGGGCCGTCTTGGAGGCATCTTGGAGCCATCTTAGCCGTCTTAGAGACCATCCTGGCCGTCTTAGAGGCATCTTGGAGGCCATCTTGGAACCGTCTGGGGCAGGAAATTGGGGAATTGAGCTCCTGGGCATCCTTTCCGGGTGGCCGGCGGGACGGGCCGAAGCCCATTGGGGAGTTCTTTTAGAAAAAGAACCAAAACCAAAACCGATAAAATCTAACACGCCAGGCAATCCTGCAAGCAGGGGGCGGCGGATTGTGGCCTTCGGCCCATCCCGCCACCGTGCCTGGATCGTGGACCAGGGGCCGTTGGAATACATTTGTAAGGGTCTCTTGGGAGGCCTCATGGGGGCCTCTGGGGGGCTATGGAGGACTTCTTGGGGTCCTCTTGGGGGCCTGCTGGCGGTCTCGAAGGTCATCTTGGGGCGGAGGGTTCGAAATGTCAGTTCGTGTTCCCTCTCTTGGGCCGTCTTGGGGGCCTCTGAGGCCGTCTTGGGGCCGTCTGGAGCCTCTTTGGCCGTTTTGGAGCAATCTCGGGGGCCTCTTGGGCCGTTTGGAGCAGCGGAAGATTGAAAAGAGGAGAACGCTAACCTCGTTTTAAATAAAGCAATGAAAGGTTTAGCGAATCTGGCCTCGTGTGATCCTCTTGTGGGTCCTCTTGGGGCCCTGTTGGGCCGTCTTGGAGGCCTCTTAGGTCATCTGGGCGTCTTGAACCTCAGTTGTTGAAACAGGGCCAATCAAGCCTGAGGATTACCCGAAAGGTGTGACGCAGCTGTGGCCGCCAGGAAGTCAGGGAAAGCTTTGACCCAACGAGCGTCTCCCTCGACGCCCTATGTGACGACTGGCCCAGCACTCCCCCTCACACACACACACCGACAGGGTCTGCGAATTTCGCAAGGTCGCATATTGGCAGTTGTTCGTATGCACGACGTATGCCGCTCAAGTTTCTTGGAAACACGTCTCATCGCACGTGTGGTCTCATTGCACGTGTGATCTTAGAATTCGGGAGTTGGGATACCGTATATGGGAGGTGCATGGCCGGTGCATATTTCATGCGCACCAGTGTTCTTTACGCCACATCGTGGCACCATCTACGTCACACACAACTCGGGCAGTCCTTGTGCTGATAGCACAGAGCTTTGCGCAGAGCTGATCATCTGCTGCTATGCTGCATTTCGATATTGTAGGACCGCGCGCACCATATGCGCACAAACACCTATGACGCAGCGTTGACACCGATCGTGTACATTTCAACCGTGATCCTATGTAAGTCAGATCAGCGTTGTACACTAATGTCGGTGAAACGGGGACGTGATACTTCCGTGTGCACATAAGCAACACACGTGCGAATTGGTATCCCCGCGCGCATTTGACTGCGCATGCGCATGTGTCATTTACGCATATTTGCACGCACACATACACATGCACGTACACATTTGCTTTCCGTATGCACGTGCAGGTTGACATGCACATGAATGTGGACGATAACATGTACTGGTACGTGCACGCATACGCATGAGCGGACCCACTGACAAGCACATAGTCGTACCCACACGTAACTATACTCATGCACATGCACCCCCCCCACACGCACATACACACACAGACGCACGTGCATGTACATGCATACGCACACATGCACGTACACATTCGCTTTTGTGTGTGCACGTGCAGACTGACATACACATGCATGCGCACGATGGCACGGAAGGATACGGGTACGCATACGCATGAGCGTACCGATGTACACGCGCATAGTCGCACCCACACTCGTAAATGTGCATGGGCACTTACATGCACCCCCACACGCACACACAATACACAACACACACACACACGCGTGCACGCACGTGCATGCACCTGCATACGCACAGTGTCATGCGGATATGCATACACGGACGGATGGACGGACGACACTACACAGAACGCTGGACATGCAGTGGAATGTAGGCGCGCAGACGGGCAGACGGACGTGCGCCCATTTAGACGCATTCATACACTGCACGCAGTGGAGTTGCACGCGAGAGGAGGCTGCAACATGGAGAGGACGGGTGCGACGCGCGGAGGGGGGATTGGGCCAGGGAGGTTAGGGCGGTTGGAGCGGCTAGGGCACAGAGACCAGCAGGGAGGAGGAGGAGGAGGAGGAGGAGGAGGAGGTGGAGGAGGAGGAGGAGGAGGAGGAGGAGGAGAAGGGGAAGGAGGAGGAGGAGGAGGACCTGGTTGTATCAGGGCGGTTTGGGGGGGAAGCCGAACCGCAGGAATGACTCGGGCCGGTGAGGTTTGCGAGAGGCGGGCGGACGATCAGACTTGAGAGAGGCACCGAGTTTGTGGGTTGGGTCCCGCGACAGCGAACAAGTCGTTGCAACGATTCAAGCAGCAGTGGGTTGCAATGTCTGTGTGCAAGTGCGCGCGGGATGTGTATGCGGGCGCAATGTGAATGCGCACCCTCCGAACGGTTTGCCGAGGTGCGGTCTTCCTACGCTTTCGTGGTGCACTCATGACCGCTCGTCGGGGCAAGCACCTATTACTTTTTGCGGCGGAAGGGGGCGGACTTGTGCCACTCTCGCACACCTGAATAGATCGTGTGCGGTGATTATTTTTTCACTGATTCGGATCGATCACATCTGCCCAGTGAAAGCCCACACACATTCGCGAGTGCGAGCAAATGTGCACAGGAGTGCGGCTGCGCGCGACCGAGCAGGGGGAGGCATGCATGTGTGTGTGTGTGTATGTTTGTGTTTGTGTACGTGTGTGTGTGTGTGTGTGTGTGTGTGTGTGTGTCTGTGCGTGTGCGTGCGTGTGTGTGTGTGTGTGTGTGTGTGTGTGTGTGTGTGTGTGTGTGTGCGTGCGTGCGTGCGTGCGTGCGTGCGTGCGTGCGTGCGTGCGTGCGTGCGTGCGTGTGTGCGCGCGCGAGAGCGTGCGCGCACTGTGGTTCTTATGAGCAGAGCGTCTAGATCACGCGGGAGTGTGCCGTGCGTGCTTCGGGACCATTCGGTGAAGGGTAAGAACATGCATTTTCAAGTGATCTATTCCTTGGTCCGAGGTTCAGTGTACAGAGCTACGACGGGAGTTCGTTCAAGAACCGTGCCCAATATGACGTGAAGAACGCGCTCATCCCGATCATTGAGCCTTTCCATTGCTCGGGCGAGAAGGGAGAGGGAGGAGCAGCGAAAAGGCAATGCAGGGCAGGATGTAACGAGCATGGTGGGAGATGTGCGGGATCATCCGTTCAGAGTGAAGTTTTCGGACTCGGTGCGAGCGTACCCCTGGAATGCCCCTTGCATCATCTTCACGAGTGACGCTGTCCGCCTTGGGCACATTCCCATTAGCGAGATTCATAGTTTCGTAGCAGTGCGCTTCATTCTCTTTGTTATCGTGTTTCACTCGCCCGTCTTTTCAGGTATGATCGTGCTTTGGTTTCAGGTGTGCCCCGTGTGTTTTGTAGTATATGTCCTGTGTCAACGCGCATTTAGCGTCCTGTGCCGTGAGCGTCTGGATCGTAGTTCCTCCTCTAGCTCGCAATTGTTTTCTTTACGTCTCGCGTGTCCCCACCAGTCCATCTAGGAATTACGTTTCGCGTGTCCCCCCTTTATGTGGAGGCTTGCTCGGATGCGCTTGGGGGTCTCGTGGAAGTGTGCTGGGGTCCTCCTCATCGTCCTCCGTTAGTTTCCCCTTCCTTGCCTCTGAGGCCTTTCGCTACGAGGAGGTGGAGGGAGAAACAGTTTTTTTTGTTGGTTGGGATCAGGATCGGCAAGTGCATACCGTACGGGAAGAGGGAGGAGGCCGGAGGGAGGAGCAGGAAGAAGGGAGCCATGTTATTTACGCGCAGGTTACGAGGTAAGAGGAGGGACTTTGACTTCGGAACTCGGAACTCGGAGGTCCTCGAAAATCCGCCAGGGGCGGCCTTGCTGGGGGTGTGCAGGACGCGAAACCGCCTGCAGACCATAAGAGGAGGGAGTAGGGAGGAGTAGGCAGCATGGATGGGGGCAGACGGGCGACAAGAAGGAGGGATAAGTCAAGTGACTGAGACCCTCTCCCGAGGGTCCCGAGTTATTCGCCCCAAATGGTACAACAATGGGTCTAGTTTTGTGGAGGACGATCAATGGAGAGGAAGCATGTTGCCCAATAATTTACAGATGTCTACAATATGTATTAAACATGTTTTGAACATGTAGGACACACGTTTAAAGCATGTTAAAACATTTATCCGACATTTCAAACACATGTCAAATTCAATTATAGGACTGGTCGGATGTCCATTTAGTTTCACATCTTTGAGCGGCGAAGCTAGGGAGTAATTCCGGCGCGACGGGGGGCTATGGCAAAAACATGTCGACGGAGTTGTTTCTTTTTTATATTAAATTTTAAAAAAGAAAATCATTTATATATATATATATATATATATGTAATTTTACATATACACACCTGTTTAATTGACTCGTAGAGCTTCCCTCAGAGCGTTAGCAGCGAAGCTCGAGAGTAATTCTGGCACGCTGGGGGGCTAGTCGGCAAAGAAATCTCGATGCAAGTTTTACATAATTCTGTTCGGTTTTAATGACTTGTAGAGCTTCCCTAAGAGCGTTAGCGGCGAAGCTAGAGAGTAATTCCGGCGCGCTGGGGGGCTAGTTGGCATATGAGTTAAAAGCCTAGTTTCACATCTTTTATGCCACAGAGCAGACGCCAGCGCAAAGAGTAAGTAAGCATAACGTTTTGGATTGACTGGCCTCGAAACGAGCGGCACTTTCGTGTACCTACCGCAGTTGTTTTCAAGGGCTCCCAAGAGACTGGCCAAGAACCCCCCAAGACACGCCCAAGAGGCCTCCCAGACAGGCGAAGGGACCCCCCAAAGGTCCCACAGGCCGTCCACGAGGCTCTCGGAGACGGCCCACGGGAAGCCCACGGGAAGGCCTCAAGAGCCGCCCCAAAGCTCCCAATAGGCTTACAAACACGGGCAGGATCCGCAGGAAGCTCGAATATTGCCGACAATCTCCAGAACGCATAAGAGAGCCCCACGAGACCGTAGAAATGGCAACCCATTAGAAGAGTGATACAAGATGGGGCCTCCTCCCTCTCTTCCTGCTCGCTCTCCCCGTCCTTCTTCTCCTCTCTTCCTCCTCGTTTCCTCCTGCCCTCCTTGTCTTCCTCCTCTCTTCCTCCTCTCTTCCTCCTCTCTTCCTCTCTTCCTTCTCTTCCTCCTCTCTTCCTCCTCTCTTCCTCCTCTCTTCCTCCTCTCTTCCTCCTCTTCCTCCTCGTTTCCTCATCTTCCTCCTCGTTTCCTCCTGCCCTCTGCCCCGTCCTTCTTACCGTGCCCTTGTTCTTCTTCTTCTTCCTCCTCCTCCTCGCTTTCTTCTTCTTCTTATTCTTCTACTTCTTCTATTTCTTCTTCTTTTTCTTCTTCCTCCTCCTCCTCCTCGCTCCTCTTCTTCTTCCTCCTCCTCCTCCTCCTCGCTTCTCACCCTGCCCTTGTTCTTCTTCCTTCTCACCCTGCCCTTGTTCTTCTTCTTCCTCTTCCTCCTCGCTTTCCTCCTGCTCTCCATTGCCCATCTGTTGTGCCCTTCTGATTACAGGAGCATCCCCCATTTGCAGTGCAGCGTTTTCCTTGGAGCGTTCCGTGGCGCCCCTCCCAATCTGCTCACACAGGATTTTCCGTTTCGAGCACGAAGTGGCTTTTGTGTGATTCATTGCCCAAGCGGGGTGCACCTCGCATGTACGCAAGGACAGCTCATGTTTCCTCCTCTCCTGCCCTCCTCCTGCCTCTTTCCTCCTTTCTCTCCCCCCCTCACACCTTCATCCGCTACTCCTTCATCCTCCCCCTGCTCCTCTCCTCATGTCCTCTCTCTCCAACTATCCTCCTCCTTCTCCTCGGCCTCCTCCTCCTCCTCCACCTCCACATCATCATCATCATCATCATCATCATCATCATCATCATCATCATCATCATCATCATCATCATCATCATCATCATCATCATCATCATCATCATCATCATCATCATCATCATCATCATCATCATCATCATCATCATCATCATCATCATCAGCATCATCATCATTATCATCAACATCATCATCATCATCATCATCATCTTCTTCATCATCACCATCATCACAATCATCATCTCATCATCATCCTCATCATCATCATCATCATCATCATCATCATCATCATCATCATCATCATCAGCATCATCATCATCATCATCATCATCATCATCATCATCATCATCATCATCATCATCATCATCATCATCATCATCATCATCATCATCATCATCATCATCATCATCATCATCGTCGTCGTCATCATCACCATCACCATCACCATCAGCATCACCATCATCATCATCATCACAATCACCATCACCATCACCATCACCATCACCATCACCATCACCATCACCATCACCATCACCATCACCATCACCACCACCATCACCATTACCATCACCATCTTCATCCCCGTCCCTACTTGCCTACCTACCTGTCTACCTACTCGTCTACCTACCTACCTCCCTACCAGCCTACCTACCTATCTGCCTACCTACCTATCCTGCATGCCTGCCTGCCTGCCTGCCTGCCTGCCTCCTTACCCACCTACCTACCTACCTACTTCCATCCTGCTCGCCTCCTTCGGTGCCACCTGCCTCCTCCTGCACGGAGTGCCCAGCGCCGACATCGGCGCCGACCCTGCCTTTGTCACGACCTGGGTCTCTGGCGCCACGGGCCGTCTCGGAGGCCGTCTTGGAGGCCGTCTTGGACCATCTTGGGCCGTCTTGGAGGCCGTCTTGGACCACCTTGGGGCCGACCCCGCCCTCGTCACGACCTGGGCCTCGGGCGCCACGGACAGACGCCGTGACAGCCGGCCCTCCATTGGCCCGGACCTCCGGCAGCGCGCCTCGGTCTCCCGGGAGCATCAGCCAAGACTGGGATGACGCGCAGGTCCCCGGGATGGGTCCGAGAGTCCAGGCCTCCTCGCGTCGTGATGTAAGTCACGACGGGAGGCTTCTCGCTGTCTTCGGTCTCCGAGGGCCTCTCACCAGCGTCGGGGCCGCAGCCAAAGCATTTCAGGATGAAGAACCAGTCCTGGGGAAGGGGTCCAGAATTCTGGGGTTCAACGTTTTGAAAAAACACACACACACACACACGATGTTTGAGGGTCAATATCACGAGCAAAGTCGGCGGAAGTCTGGGGGCCCCTCCTCCTCTCCTCCGTTCCTTGCTCCTCCCCTGAGCCCGCCCTTCCTGGCCGCCAGAGTATGTCCGCATTTACCGCCTCGGAGTTGTGTTCCAGCACCCCAGGGAGCGGTGGACAGGAATGTGAGGGCGTGCTGCTGTACGCATCACCTCTCCCCAGGGACTGGCACAGGGGAGCGGAAGCCGTGGACGTGAACCCAGACATCTGACGATGCGTTTTTTCCAGTGCGCGGCCCCAGAGGTCCCGACCCCTTCCCCAGGGGCAGTCCATCGTCCTGGATCCACTGTGGATGATCCTGGGGCCCCCTGGACGGGCCCCAGAGTCCGACGCCGAGGACGAGCCGCCGGCTGGCCAGCTCAGATCGCCAGAGATCTTTGTGGATGCCCGTCGGCGCTGCGCTCCTCCCTTCCGACCACCTCGCGCCTGGCATGAGGGGCCGATCTCTGCCACCACCACCACCACCATAGGTAGGGGAGGGAGGAGGAGCAGCAGGAGGAGGAGCTGGAGGAGGAGCTGGAGGAGGAGGAGGAGGAGGAGCAGCAGGAGGAGGAGGACCTTCCCGTCCTCCCTTCTCCCCCGCCCTGCCGGATGGCAGTGGTGGTGGAAGCTTGGCCCAGCATATGGCAGCCCCTCCGCAGCGCCCGCCGCCGAGCACGGCAGCCCCGGCACGCCGCGCGGGCGGCCAGGAGAGGACGGGGCGTCGCCGGCCTGCCTGGCGCGCCTGCGGGGCGGCGTCGCCCGGCGGCGGCAGGGTGCGACCCCCTTCGGGGCCGAGAGCTCCGCCGCCCCTCACCGAGCCGCGCTGCCACTGCTCGCAGAGGGCCTCATCGCAGGCGTCCGCAACAGGCATGCTGGCTTCGATCGACTTTACCTGTAGATTCCCCTCGGCGGATCCAGGCCGTTGGCGAGTGGTTGTTTTGCGAGTGGAGCGTGCTCGTCTAGCCCCGGACCTCCGACGTCGTGATTTCTTCACAGCGTCTCCGAGGAGGGGATTTATTCATGACCGCCGCCGGGGGGATCGATCTTCTTGGACCTCCGCAGGGGGTGAAAATGGGCATGTTCGGGCCCCCAGGGGCCAAAACAGATATACATACTTACCAACAAAAACATATCCATATTCACCGCCCGCTGGGGCACCAGGACGTCGGTTCCCAGGCGGTGGATATGGATAAACCCCCGCCTCGTAGCGTCGACCCCCAGAGGTCTGGACCCTTTCACCGGAGCCGGTGTTCAAACCTGAGTCGTTCTTTGACGGTCCCGAGGCCCGGTGAGGGCCCCCTGAGGCCGAGAATAGCGATAAGCCTTCCGTCGCGACCGTTTTCACAGTGCGAGGGGGTCTGGGGACGTCTCTACCACGTGCGCGGGCACTTGTGGTGTGGTATTCCTCTGCTCTGACGGGGGTGGGGTGGTCGGAGGAGAATCGGAGACCATCCCCCTCATCCTCCTTCCCTTGCCCGCCTCCTCCTCGCCGGGAGGAGGCCTGCGTGCCTGCTTGCCTGCAGACCTGCCTTCTGCTGCTCTTTCTTCGCTTTCCCCCTTTGTGCTCCTTCTCTTACCTGTGCCGCCTTCTTCTCTGCTGCCCTCTCCCTTCCCTGCCTCTCTCCTACCTTATCCTCCCCTTCCCTCCTTACTCTTTCCCACCTTCTCCCCTTCCCCCGTACCTGTCTCCTCCTCCTCCTCCTCCTCCTCCTCCTCCTTCACCTCACCCCTTCTTTTCCCTCCTCCCCTTCCTCCGCTCCCCCCTGTCTCTCGTAGCACCACTTCCCATTCCTCATCCTCTCCATTGTCCATTTGCCTCAGTCCACCACGCTCCCAACGTCCTCCCAACGTCCCAGTCCAGTCCACCGTCCACCGTCCTCTGTCCACTGTCCTTAGTCCACCGTCCTCGATGTTCCATCCTCCGTCCTCGCTTCTCCCATGGCGAGGTAACGGCACGAAGTTCAACCTCGTCCTGCAGTGTTCGGAGCCTGTCCCGGCCCTTGCCGCCTCTTGCGCCCACTTTTTGGCGGGATGCCCTCTCGCGGGCTGCTGGTGCCGCTCCTCCCACCTCTTCCGCAACCGCCCTCCGCATCCTTCTCCTTCTCGTCGTTGTCGTCGTCCTCCTCCCTTCCGCTGCTCCCTGCTCTCTACCTTTCTCTTCCATCCCACCTTCTCTCTCTCTCTCTCCTCCTACCCCTTCCCGTTTTTCCCTTCAGCGTTCTCCTCCCCTCCTGCTCCTCCTCGTCCTTCTCCTGCTCCATCCTCCCCGTCCTTTCCACTCCCCCCCCCCCTAGCCGCTTCCTCCTCCTCCTCCTCCTCCTCCTCCTCCTCTTCCTCCTCCTCCTCCCTCCTATTCGTATCTTTCTGCCGTGCAGGGAGATCAGAAGGAGGTAGAAGGGGGATTATGATGAGGAGGATGAGGATGTGTGTGGGGTAGGGTGATGATAATATCACATGATGATGATGCTGATGATGATGATGATGATGATGATGATGATGGTGACGAGAAGGAGGAGGAGGAGGAGGAGGAGGAGGAGGAGGAGGAGGAAGGGGATGGGGTAATTACCAATATTAATGATGGTACTGCCTATCATGAAGAGGGTGGTGATAGTGATGGTGATGGTGATGGTGATGGTGATGATGACAGCGATGATGATGATGATGATGCAGCTGAAGATGATTATGATGATGATGGTGATGATGATGCTTTTGATGATGACGATGCTGATGGGGATGATGATGATGATGCTGATGATGATGATGATGATGATGATGATGATGATGCTGATGATGATGAGATTATGCTGATGCTGATGCTAATGCTGATGCTGCTGATGATGATGACGATGATGTTGCTGCTGATCATAATGACGATGACGACGATGAGGATGCTGCTGATCTGGATGATAATGATGATGATGATGATGAGGATGTTGCTGCTGATGATGAGGACGACGAGGATGATGCCGATGCTTCTGCTGCTGCTGATGATGATGCTGATGATGATGATGATGATGATGATGATGATGATGATGATGAGGGTGATGAGGGTGATGATGACGATGATGCTGCTGCTGCTGATGAGGATGATGATGACGATGATGATGAGGATGATGACGCTGATGAGGATGATGCTGATGATGAGGATGGTGGTGGTGGTGGTGGTGGTGATGATGATGATGATGATGATGATGATGATGATGATGATTATGATTGTGGAGGACGATCATTGGAGAGGAAGCATGCTGCCAAATCATTTCCAGATGTCTACAACATGTGTCAAAATTGCTTAAACAGTTAAACACATGATTCAAACAATTCCAGGACACTTTTCCGACATTTTAAACACATTTTTTATTCGATGATAGGAAAACCAATAATACAAGGGCTCGTGTTGGGGCGGGCGTGTCCCTGCTGCAGGAGGAGCGTTCGAGAGTGGCAGGAAGTAGTCTGGTGACGATGCGTGAATGATGCTGTGGCCATGCTGGGATCTCTTTGGACGATCGTCAGTTTTCCCTCCACAGCCCTCTCCTGTAGGAGCATATTCCCGACCTCACGCTGGCAGCCCAGCCCTCGTCGCCGGGCCTGCGGGGGATGGGGCCCCAGGCGCGCGCGGGGGTCGGAGGCCAGGCGCAACCGCACCCCTCCTGAGCGGAAGGCGGGCTTCCATGCCCGATGCTCGCTCGACGACGAGGACGAAACGACGACTGCGGCGATTGCGATGAAGCGACGGCGACGGCGACGATGGCGCAAACGAGGACGACGACGACGGCACCGGCGACGAGAAGCAGCATCGAGGACGGCAACTATCTCAACTACGACGGAGTCGTTCTGATGATCAAGACGAGCTTTTCCCTACAGTCAGTCTAGGCGACGGGTTTTGACATCGCTCCTTAGTCCCTCCCTCACTCCATCTCCTTCCTGCGCCCTCCGCCCCTGGCCGGCTTCTGGACGGCCCCAGTGGAGCGGACCCCCCGCCAGTTCGCAACCAGGCTGGCACCGTCCACAGCTGCCCTGGAAGTCGCTCTCGGTTGCCAAGGTGCCCCGAGGCGAACAAGCAGCCTGCTCGCTGTCGTGGGGCTTGTGGCAGCCGTCCCACCCGTGTGTTACGAGACAAACCTGACGTATTTACTCTGGTGACCGCCCCCCCAAAGGAGAGCCTGTAACGGTGCTCCTCCCCCGCCTCCTCCGCGCTCCCTCCCTCCTTCTCGGGTCGGACAGGAGGGGGCATTGGGAAGGGGGGTATCAATTCTGCTGCGTGCAGCTGGTTTTCGCTCCTCCGCCAGGCCGTTTCCTTGGCACATCGCCGCCTCCGGCGCTGGGAGCACCCGCTGCATGCATCTGATTCGCCAGCCCCCCCCTTGCTATCCCCCCTTTCGTCCGCCCCTCCCGTCTCTCCGCCCCTTCGTCTCTACACCTTCTTTTGAGGCGGCCTCTGCGCTGGCGCACTACTGCGTCAGCGGGCCCCGCAGTCTCTCGACCCCTCCCCCCAACGCCTCTTCGCTGGGCGCCGCGCTCCTGCGTCAGCGCTCCTCCCCCAGGAGGACTTCACGCTGACGCACTTCTACGTCAGCGGGCCCGGGCCGCGGTGCACGGAGCCCATCCGCAGCGGCCTTGTGTGGGTCACGGACCAGCAGCCAGAACCCGAGGAAGCGCGCTTGCTCGGACGACGCTGACGACAACGAAGCGGATGGCGACGAACAGGGCGGCGACAACGAAGTCCTCGTCCTCATCCTCCTGACATCCTTTCCTCCTCATCGTTCTTCTCTTCGCATTCCTCCTCCTCCCCCTCCTCCTCCTTCTCCTCCTTCTCCTCACTCAAATAGGGTATGCCGTTGTCGTTTGGCCCTAGCGCTGGCGCGTACCGGATGGTTTCGAGAATTTAGTAACTTCAGCTATCACATCATTTTCGTTTCATTGCCACCAGCCCAGCAATTCTGGTAGAAAGTGGAGCTGGGCGCGATCCCAGATCGCTATCCATGGAAGACGCGCAGGGTGCGAAGTGGACGCGCATTCGCACTTCCCCACTCCCCGCAGTGGGTACCACCCTCCAATCCCCGAACAGCCTGTGCTTATGTGTTCTGCAGCCCCACGGGCCATTCGCCCCGGGCGCCCACGGGCACGATGAGGCCAACGCCAGACCGTGCGAGTCCCTGTGGAAGCCCGGCTGCGACGGCAACTGCAGCTGCTCGCTACGTGCAGGTCGTCGGCCTACATGAGCGCCACGACTCCCAAGACTCCGCACAGCTGTTCCGTACTGGCCGCTGCACGCAGCGTCTTGCGTTGGACCGCTTGAGTTGGCGACCACAAGACCGGCCGTCCGGTCCCAGTCGGACGGTTGGCTCCCGCCAGGACCACGCGCATGAGTCTTGTGCGTGAGACAGGCAACCTGAGGTAATACCCGCACAATCTCTTCGGCATTTCTGACAGAAGAAGCTGAACGAGCCAAGGAAAGCAAGAAACGAGGAAGCGTGACCGTCAAGCGCCAAAAGAGGGTAGAAGACGTTTACGACGACATCGGCGACGACCTATCCGGACTGAGACACGGAGAAGCAGCTTGCGCAGCTGTTCAAAGATGCCGCCGTCGACCACGCCAGCAACTTCCCCAATGGTGAGCACCTAGCCGAATCGGTCGCAACCGGAACCACCGTTCCGAGTTGCATTCCAGCGTCGTCCTACCAGTCTACGAACGTAGAGCAAGTCATGGCCACGGCCTTTACCTTGGGCCTGGACATGGATCTTTGCGAGCTGTGTGGGGAGGAGGCCCGCACCTCGCATATCGCCAGTCGACGTCATCTAGCGACTGGGGAGAATTTCGACCTGGTGACCGGCTGCTACCTGGGTGGCCCCACGGAACGACAACGTTTTCTCACATACCTCAGGACCGACCACGTATTGGTAGTGGTTATGGCGTCATCCTGCCGCAGTGTTGGACCTCCTCTAAGTTGCCGCAAGTACCATACTAACAACGAGACGTGGAGGGCACAGTCCGACGAGGACTTTCCCCGCATCATCCTCTGTGGCCAGGAGGCGATTGCGTGCCCAGATCTAGGGAGATTTTTGTAGAGCAACCGAGTCGCACATGGCCCAGCGCCGTGCCGCCGTGGGACCAGCCACCGTGGAACCAGACGTCACAACATCCCCAGGTGGATGCGGTTGTGTTCCGCCAGTGCTGTCTGGGGGCCACGGGCCCACGAGGGCTCCCACCTGAGAAACCCTCTGTGGCCATCGCCACCGCACCGCACCTGCTTGCGCCATTCAGAACTCTGAGGCACAGCGGGAACCGCGATCGCGATGTTAGCTGGCGCCGCAATCCACGCGCCGAGACACTGCAGGTTTGGCCTTGGCGCTTGGCAGAGCGCGTGGTGCAGCGCATGGTCGCCCCCAGGGCTGCGGTGGATGGCTCGGCTGTCCTTCTGGTCGAGTCTGCCCAGCCACAGGCTCGCAAGTCAATGCGGTTGCGCTCCAAGAGCTTGAGCGCGTGGAAACTATGGAAGCACCGCCGCCGCCGGCGTTCGGCGAGCCAGTCAGGGCAGCACGCGAGCGCCGCGCCAGCCAACGTGGGAGTTTTCCTCGCGAGGCTCGTATGCCGCCAGCTCAGGACACAGGTGAGTCCCGACGCCGCCGGGCCCCCGCCAGGTCGGGGTCCCACCGACAACCTAGCACCTCCGCCGCAATTTCAGGATCTCTCTGACGGGGGCGAACCGCCGCCACCACCAGATCCAGCAGCTCCCCAGGCCAAGAGCACCTCGACCACAAACGCGAGTCATGGACGCTTCGAGTGGTCATGCGCTGGAGGACTGGACAAGCTCCGACGCGACGCAGAACTTTCCCGTTTTCGGACAGGTGATGCATCGCAAATGCGACGGGGCCGCTCGTGGCACGCTGCGCGGGCGCAGATGGAGAATGTATCGATTTCAGCCTGATGCCCGCACTTCGCCATCCAAGTAGTTGCAGGTGTCGTCGACGCGCCAGAAGCGCTTGGCCTGGGCTTCCAACGCGGCGCGGATCGCCCCATCGGTTGAGCTGGTCGCGGCCCCCGACCAAGATGTCGAGGGGGGCGTCCTGTCCTTCCGCCATTGCCACATCTGGCACGTGGTTGGCAGAGCCGACAGGTGGCATGCAGCGCGTCCGTTCGCGGGAGATGCCAGCGATGCCAGTCGTCGTTCCCCCGAGCGGCTGCTCAGCCTCCCTTCGTGTTGGATCTTTATCTTCGGACCTTTCAAGGCCCTGGCTGTTATCGGCGAAAGCGGTACTCTTGGATCTGAAGGTATGCCGTTCCTCGACCAACATGGCAGTGTGGCCCGAATGCGAGCCCCAGACCAGCATGCCCGAATGATGCAGCGACGGTTTGCGGTCCTACTACGTGCCATGCACTGCGCAGATGAGCAACTCAGGCGTGAAGGCTCAAGTCTTACGAGTCACCATGCCCGACCTACTTTCTGAGGCAGCATTCGCCGGCAACTCGTTGAACTCGTGCGGATGCGCCATTCCATTTCAAGTATGGGTTGGCTGGCAACCTGTGATGCCGCCAGATATGTCCGCACTTCCCGACGACGCCGCTGGCGCTGCGCGCGCCCCCCGCCGACTTCGGGAGCTGGCGCTGCAGCGCATCGTGGAGGCCTCGGCCCTCTCGCGAGTCATCCGCGCCTCGGCGACGAGCTTCGCGGTCCCAGGGTGGGCCCTCTACGAGTCAGGAGAGCTAGTCGACTTCTGCCGAGCTCCATCCACCAAGGGTGTCAGCGGGGGGGCTGGATCAGCAGTCGTATTTAAGAATGGTCACGCAGGATGGTGCGGTGACTGTCAGTCACCGAGGCGCCGAGCCACTTTGCCGCCTTGGTGACGCGCGACGATTGGTGGACTTTGCTGGGCTGGTTTCGGGAGTGACCAGCCAGATTACGACGCCGCGCCGCCAGGCATGGATTATGGGTGAAAACGCATGCATAGCCTTGCGCCGAATGCAATAATGTTGCCACAGTCATCATCACTCGACGTCAGGTGGCCGTCGGTTTCGAAAAGCTGGCCAAGAATGTCTTCGACCTCTCCAGCGTCGTGGCCTTTCGAGCGGGGCGTGCCCTTGGTCGAATGGTCATCGGAATTCGCCGCGACGGATCACTTCTGGTCTGGTGGAGGCCGGGCCATCGCGAAGGGGGGGGCCAGTTGGTGGATCACGGAGACTGGACAACGCAGGTTATTCTCGGCCACCCGGTGCCTGGCGGCTGCTGTGCCCGACTTCGGGCGTGGGTCGCCAGGTCCACCAAGGCTGTGATCGGCCGCGACGCCGACCTACTCTCGCCCGCCGACTTCGCCGAGCACGCAGCGGCATCGGCCGCAGCGGTGTTGGAAGACTTCCAAATCTGGGTCGACCACAGTTGCTTCTCGCGACGACCGCGTCGAGGAGCTAGGAACATCCCGGACTGCGCGTGGGAAGGCAGGAGGAAATCGACGCGAACCGACAACTGATCCAACGAAGAATGTGCGCATCATCCGACTGCGCATGGCCCTGCTGGGTGTCAACGACGTCGACGCCGACCTCGTCGCGACCTACGTTGGCACCTCCTCGCGACTCTCATGAGGGATCATTGTTCTGGAGGCGGCTTGCCAAGGATGGGCGACTGATGCCTGGGGCGTCAACGAAGCTGTCTGTAGGGATCAGTTGCAAAGAAGCGCCAGATGCCGCGGGGGAGGATGATCGAGAGGTGGATTTTGAGCTTTCCCCCGATGTCGCTGCCGTTCTCCTCGGAAGCCAGGCGCCGGCAGAAAAGATGCTCCGAGGTGCTGATCTATTCAAATCATCAAGGCCACCAATGGCCCATGCCAGTATATCCTCTCGCTATGTGACAACGAGTGCATTGCCGAGCACACAGATGACAAACCGCGTTGCATTTACTTGGGACTCGGAGGAAAAAGGCAAAACTACGTCGATGCTCGGGGGGTGCGTTTGGGGAAGGCGAGCTGGATATATCAGGAGGTGCTATCATCCGTTGCGGGACACGACGCCCCCGGACAAGCGACGGAGGATAGGAATTGTACCAGGCAGAGAAATCGGCGCTTTGAAGCCTATCGGCAGTGCCAAGCTTTCTGGCATGTCCAACTCTGAGCTCGTCTCCGAAGGCCTCGACAAGCTGTGCCTCGGCCTACTTATGGCCGTGGCCTTCGCACTCGTCAAGCGCGCCGATTCGCGTGTCTACGCAGTCGCAGTGCAGCGCCGTGCCGCGGCGCTCGCGTGCTGGCGCATCCGCGAAGTCAACGCGTAGGTCGGATGGGCTAAGAGTTCGCCGCTGAGGATGCATTACACTCCTATGCGATGTGCGTCCAATTTGGAAACTTTGGAAGTTCATGGCGATGCAGCCAGTCGAGGGGGATCGAAGGAGATCGTCCGTGCAGGTCGAGCCCTCCGCGGAGTGACCTCCCTCCCATGCGCTGCGCGGACGCTGCGCGGCATGGCTTTTCCTTTTTGCGGACAGCCTTGCCGCCGACTCGACAGGCAGCGCGGGGCATTCGAGACTGTGATGCGAAGCACCTTCGCATGCGAGCTGGTGGCCGCGATCAGTTCCGCGGATCACGGCCCGGCTCTGGCCGCCGCGCTCCATGAGGTGGCCGAGGGCCCGCGCGGGCCCGGCGCCGCTGGCGCCAACCTGATGAGCAGCTGCCCTCGGCGCTGCAGATCAAAGTCTATTTGGGATTACTGGGCGCAGTCGCTGCCCTGGCCGCGACCCGGTCCAGGCCGCTGGCAGAGTGCGCACTCCTGCCGCGCGTGATTTGATTGCGTGATTTCTTGTGCCCGGGCCAGTTTTGGGCCCTGAATTGGGAGGGCGCGCGCGACTTGGTGGCCGACGGACTTGCCGAGGGCAGCGCTTGCCGTGCTGCCTTCCACGACTTGGGCTCGCATCGCCAGCGTGCTCGCGTGCCGTGCACTGTCGCGCTCAACTCGGCAGGCAAGCTCACTGCGCACTCGGGTCAAGGGCACCAGCCGATTGCGTGAGACGACCAGCAGTGACCCGTGCGACCGCTGTGACCCTGTTCGCCCTGAGAAGAAGATTCTTTCTATCTGCGTCATCTCCTACCTGAGAGATCTCGCAGTCCCAGTGAGTACTGGTCGGGGCAGACAACGTCTGCATGCCATCCCTTCGTTGTCTTGGGGCGGGGAAGATCCTGGCGCGACAGTGCATGGCAGGCGTCAGGTTGAGAGACATCGGCTGATGTTGGAGGTGTGATTGCATGAGTAGTTGGGTGTCGTGATGCATGTGTATTTGTAGCATGCGATGGGCCCGCGGCCATTTCTGATTTTCGGCGTGGGGCTCGCGCGCCGGCCGCCGCTGGCGCGCGGGGCCCCTCCGCGCAAGGCCCGCGCGAGACCTGCGCGGGCCGCGATGTCGCAGGTCTCGAGCTCTCCGACGGAGCTACCGTCGTCGGAGGAGCAGGCGACCGCTCGATCGCCGAGGTCTGGTCGACCGGCGGCAGCAGCTGGTGCTCGCGAGGGCCTGCCCAAGTCCTAGCGGCCAGCGGCGCGTCGTGAGCCCTTGCCCCCAGTGGTCAAGCGGGTGAGCGCTCTGCGCCCGCCGGGCATGCCAGCCATGATGGCCGCGGAGCTGGCTTCGGCATAGCTGGCAGGCGCTGTAGGCGCCGCCGCCCCAGCCGCCGCTGGCAGCAGGGGCCCGCGAGCGCCGCCCGCGCGCTCCGGCCCTGTGCCGAACTCTTGCAGCCGAGCAGCTCGAGATCGGTCTCGCAATCAGCCGCGTCCGCAGCCGTGCCGAGCAGCTCGAGATCGGTCTCGCAGTCGGCCGCCGTCGCAGCGACGCTCGCACCGTCGGCGCCGCCAGGCAGCGATGGCTTTGCCGCCGCCGCGTCCGCAGCGAGCCCGGCGTGGCCCCGCGCGCCGCCGGCGGGCGGCTCCCGCGGGATGGGGCCGCGGTGCAAGGCGCCTCCGCCGCCGCCAGAGGTGCCCGTGACGGTCCTGTCCTTTTCGCCCGAAGACGAGCCGTCGCCGCACGAGCTGGCGCCGCTCCTGCCGGACTCGGCCGGCAACGAGCGCGTCTGGGACTTCGCCCACCCGTGGCGCCTGTCGGACGCGATCCCAGAGAAGATATGGATGTGGTGCATGTGCTCCCCAGATGTGAAGGAGAGCGTCATGCGTGCGAGGGCCGCCTGTCGCGGGGCGTGGCCACAGGCGCGAGAGTATCGCCGCGCCGTCCATCGTTCGAGGGTAAGCCGATCCCGATGCGCGTCCTGATGTGCCCCACGCTGTATCAGCACGGGGGGCACGCCTGGGGCGCGGGTGATCGCCTGGCGTGTCCTCCCTGGCAGCCCCTCGGAATCGAAGACTGGCCAGTGTTCGACCCGGACCCGCTGCGGGAAGTCGACAGGCCAGACAACCTGGGCGCCGCGCCGTCCTCTGGCGCAGCGCCGGCCCCCCACGTTGGCTGAGCGCGCCCGCGCTCGAGGAGCCCGTCGCGCTGGGGCGCGCGGCCGCCGTTGCCAGGGCGCCCCGCCAGGCTGGCTGCAGCCGTTCCGCCGCGGCACTGGCCCATCTGGTACTTGCGGGGCCCTTTGAGCGCGTCAGCGGTTGCAAGGGCAGTGGCGTGGGCAAGATCAATAGCAAAAACAATAATAAGAACGACGACAGGGACAAGTGGGTTGCATTGGCGGACGTCAAGCCCAAGAAGATTCGATGGGGCGGCGGGGAGGCCAGGCGCCGCCGCTGGCCGCGATCTCCTGCCGAGGGGCCCAGCGAGGCCGCCACGGGCGAGGAGCCAGCAGCCGAGCCAGAAGGCAGCTCGCCAGAGGAGCCTCCGGTCGAGAAAAAGACAGAGAGCTCGTGACGAGCGAGGCGGCAGTGCGATGCCTTCGCGCGTCCCTCCTGGTCTAACCTTCCTGGCCCCCACCTTCCACGCTACTCGGTCTAGGCTGCTCTACGCCCCCTTTTCGCCCAGCCTGGCTCCGAGTTGCTCCCTCGCATGGCGTTTCGCTACAGGCTTTCGGACTGTCAGTCTGCAAGGCGGAACCCTCAGACACAGTCGTGGCACTGGGTGATCACGTCCCTTACGTGTACGTGAACTGTGCCCAGAGCTGTTCTTAAGAGCGCGGGCGATCTTCAGAGTAAAGTGGGTGAGCCCGCCAGCCGTCCCGTGCCGACGCCTTTTGGTCAGATG
>CAUYUJ010001642.1:67500-72500 GCA_963575745.1 Prorocentrum cordatum
CTCTCGCGAGGCGCGCCAGGGGTTGGCCTCGGAGGCGCCGCCAGGGGGTGCAGCGCCGATTCGAGAAATCCGCGCGGACCTGCACAAGTTCATGTCTTTGCCGTTTGTGTGTGTGTGTGTGGGTTCTACAGTCAACCCGCATAGCAAGGATGAGCGACTTTTCAAGGTCAGCCTTGCATTCGTCCCCTCCAGCCCATCCTTGGCTGCTTTCGCTTGCCAACCTCGTTCGGAAAAGGTCAGCACGGCCCTCCAAGCCCCTTGCATCCTTGCCGCGCATCCTTACCTTAGAGGGCAGCCATTAGTGGACACGCCCCCTCTCCCCCACAGTCCAAGTTGGCACGCGCGGGGTGCAACTCATTCATCCCACCGCCAACATTGATCATTGGGGGGGCATTGACAGATGAATGTGGCATGAGTCTGGTGAGGGGGCACTGACAGATGAATGTGACATGGATGTTCGCTAATTTCTTCCTCGGCCCGCATTCTACGAGCTGACCGTGCAGGCGACAGCCCACGGGGATGGCGGCGACGAACGACGACGGTCACGACTTCCAGCGACGGCGACGGACGACGACGGCGGCAGTGACAGCCTACGGCGGCAACAGCGAGCGAGCGACGTCGGCGGCGGCCAGGAGCCCACTATAGTAGCGCAGCGCCTTGTCGGCGCGCTGTGTCAGGGGTCCAGGTCAGGAGGAGAAAAGGAGGAGGAGGAGGATGAGGAGGAGGAAGAGGAGGTGGGGGAGGGGGAAGAAGAGGAGGAGAAAGCGGAGGAGGACGGAGGGGGAAGAAAAGGAGAAGGCGGAGGAGGAGGAGGAGGAGGAGGAGGAGGAGAGGAGGAGGAGGAGGAGGAGGAGGGAGGAGGAGGAGAAGGAGGAGGAGGAGGAGAGGGAGGAAGAGAGGGAGGAGGAGAAGGAGGAGGAGGAGGAGGAGGAGGAGGAGGAGGAGGAGGAGGAGGAGGAGGGGGTTTTGCTCGAGTTGGTCCTGGCGCAGGGTGGCCCCAGCTCTCCCAGGGGAGCCCAGATGACCTGCAGGGCCCCGGGTCAAGCGAGGAGAAACCACCCCGACCTCCACAACTGGCGTTTACTAAACAGCCCTGGTCGTTAACTGAGCAGTCCCGTCCTGTTCGATCTCTTCCTTGAGTGCGTTTACTGAAGCGCTTCATTTGCAGGGGTTGCCTACACGGAGGGTGGTTTTTCTGCTCCCTACAAGGGAGGCCCAGGTCGCCTCTCAGAGCATCCCTCCTCGAGGCCCACAGGGCCCCATGGGGGCTCCGAAGTGGCGCGGACGGGCCGGGGGGCACTTTGGGTCAGGGCTGCATCCTGCAGCCCGCGACACGGCGGAGGGCGGACCTCCCACGAGGGCGCGGGCTTTCTGAAAGGTGACTGGTCCCTCGCGAGCCGTGCCCTCCACGTAATCTTCGACTATACGTAAGAGTGACCCTTCGCCGGAGTGACCAGCCCCGCCCTGGGATCCGCGGTGTTGCTATCGCGGGCCGATCGCTGGTACATCGGCGATGTATCGCCGATTCTAGGTCATTGTCTCGCTCCCTGAGCTATCCACCCCGGAGGAGGAGATCAGCATGGGGAGGCGGATAGGGAAGGCGAAGGAGGATGAGGAGGATGAGGTGGAAGAGAGGGTCATGACAAGGAGGAGGATGATGAGGGGGATGATGATGATGATGATGATGATGATGATGATGATGATGATGATGATGATGATGATGATGATGATGATGATGATGATGATGATGATGATGATGATGATGATGATGATGATGATGAGATGATGAGAGGAGGAGAGGAGGAGGAGGAGAGGAGGAGGAGGAGGAGGAGGAGGAGGAGGAGGAGGAGGAGGAGGAGGAGGAGGAGGAGAGGAGGAGGAGGAGGAGGAGGAGGAGGAGGAGGAGGAGGAGGAGGAGGAGGAGGAGGAGGAGGAGGAGGAGGAGGAGGAGGAGAGGAGGAGGAGGAGGAGGAGGAGGAGAGGAGGAGGAGGAGGAGGAGGAGGAGGAGGAGGAGGAGGAGGAGAGAGGAGGAGAGGAGGAGGGAGAGGAGGAGGAGGAGGAGGATGAGGAGGAGGAGGAGGAGGGAGAGGGAGGAGGGAGGAGGAGGAGAGGAGGAGGAGGAGGAGGAGGAGGAGGAGAGAGGAGAGGAGGAGGGAGGAGGAGGAGAGGAGGAGGAGGAAGGAAGGAGCAGGATCAGGAGAGGACAAGGAGTGGGGAGAAGGAGGGGGAAGAGGATGGGAAAAAGGTGAAACAGGAGTAGTAGGAGGAGGAGGAGTAGGAGGAGGAGAAAGAAATGAAGGGCACGGAACAGGATGTCGAGGACGATATTTTGATGCTGCTGATGATGCTGCTGCTGATGATGCTACTGCTGCTGATAATGCTGATGATTGATGATGACGCTGATGATGGCAATGCTGCTGCTGATGATGCTGCTGCCGATGATGATGGTGATGCTGCTGCTGGTGATGATGATGCTGATGCTGCTGATGACGGTGATTATGATGATGCTGATGATGATGAGTACTATCATAGTGATAATGATGGTGATGATAATGATGCTGATGATCGTGCTGATTTTATTGATGGTCATGTGGGTACCGATGACGATGACGATGACGACGACGATGATACTGATGATGAGGATGATGATGCTGATATAATGATGAGGAGGATAATCATGATGACGATCATGATGATGCTGCTTCTGCTGCTGACGATGCTGATGACAAATGATGATGATGACGATGATGATGATGTTGATGATGATGATGAGGAGGATGATGATGCTGATGATGATGGTGATGCTGCTGCTGATGATGATGCTGATGATGATGCTGAGAACGATGATGGGTTGGTGGCGACGAACATGATTCATATGCTGATGATTATGATGATACTGATTGTGATGCTCATTATGCTGATGATGATATGGGGATGATGATTCGGATTCGGATTTTGATGATGATGATGGTGGCTGTGGTGGCGGTGATGGTGATGATGATGCTGCTGTTGATGGTGATGACGATGATGCGGCTGATGTTGATGATCATGATGACGATGCTTCTTCTGCTGCTGCTGATGAAGATCATGGTGGTGGTAATGATGATGGTGATGATGATGGTGATGATGATGGTGGTGATGGTGGTAATGATGATGATGGTGATTCTGCTGTTGATGGTGATGATGCAGCTGATGATCATGATGATGCTACTGATGATGATGATGATGATGATGATGATGATGATGATGATGATGATGATGACGATGACGATGCGACTGCTGATGCTGATGCCGATGCTGATGCCGATGCTGCTGCTGCTGCCGATGATGATGATGATGATGATGATGATGATGATGATGGTGATGATGATGATAATGACGACGACGACGACGACGACGATGATGATGATGATGATGATGATGGTGGTGGTGGTGGTGGTGGTGATGATGATGATGATGATGATGATGGCTGATGATGATGATGATGATGATGATGATGATGATGATGATGATGATGATGATGATGATGATGATGATGATGATGATGATGATGATGATGATGATGATGATGATGATGATGATGATGATGATGATGATGCTGCTGCTGCTGCTGTTGTTGTTGTTGTTGTTGTTGTTGTTGTTGTTGTTGTTGTTGTTGTTGTTGTTGTTGTTGATGCTTCTGCTGCTGCTGCTGCTGATGATAATGTTGATGATGATGAGACGGACGATGACGATGATGACTATGTTGTTGCGGATGACGCTTACCAGCAAGTGCGCCCAGAAGGGACGAAGTGGAAGAGGGGGATGTGCGAGTGGAGGATGAGCAGACTCAGGATGCGGTGGAGGTCCTCCACGGGCCCTGGCACCGTAACAAAAAACGAGCTGGGACGAGGACCTGGCCTCAGGGCAGGCCTCGCTCTGGGTCACTTCCTTCAGGATCTATTTCCTTCAATGCCAAGGGGGCAGGAGCCGCCATTCCTTGTGGCCTCCTGCTATCTGCTAGCACCCTGCAAGCCCACCCTCCGACCAGCGGCTGGGCAGGCTCCCCAGGTGCTCCAGGATGTCTTCGTGGCCTCTCCCCCGAGGTCGGACGCCGTGAGAAAAACGCGACGCCGCCACGAAGGTCACGACCAGAGCTCCTTCCCCCTCCTCTTCCTCCTCTCCCTCCTCCTCCTCCTCCTCCTCCTCCTCCTCCTCCTCCACCACTCCTCTTCCCTGTGACAAACTTCTCCCGGTCGCACCCCGAGGCCAGTTTTTAGGGCGGGCCGGGCGTTTCGCTTGAGAGCTCTTCGCCATCTATGACACTGAAGCTTAAACCTGGTAACAGTTTCACAGGTGAAGGGCGGGTGGTTTTCAAAATGTGGCTCTCGCCTTAGCGCCGCGCGCATTCATTCTAAACATGTGCAAGAGTTTCGCGGATTGAGGATAACCCGTTTTCAAAATGTGGCTCTCGCCTTAGCGCCGCGCACATTCGCCTATATATACACATAATATATATATATATATATATATATATATTATGTGTGTGTATCTATACACCTTGCAGGAGGTTCACGGATTGAGGATCACCCGTTTTCAAAATGTGGCTTTCGCCTCAGCGCCGCGCACATTCGTTTATAACATGTGCAAGAGGTTCCCGGATTCTCATGATTAACCTACCAGAACTTGTGTTTTGGAAGAATTCAGGATTTGGCGGGTGCAGCAGTTACGGTGAGTCGCGGTGTTGCAGTCCCAAGAATGGCGTTCTGACACGATCCACGATCGTCCAGACGCAACAGTCAGGTTGATCCGTGGCGTTGGAATCCCGAGAATAATGTTTTGGCATGCTTCTGGGTCTTTAAACGGTTGTCGTCCAACGAGGCAGATCCCTCAATGGAAATGAACCGTTGTAGGGGCCTAAGAAGAGGCAGCTTGGAGGGAGGGTGTATTCCAACATCGTTGATGGCTCTTGGGTTTACACTGGTCCTCCTCCTCCTCCTCCTCCTCCTCCTCCCTCCTC
>CAUYUJ010001642.1:75000-89107 GCA_963575745.1 Prorocentrum cordatum
CGCTGGAGGTCGTGAAGGAGGGTTCCGCGTTGCCGGACCCGTGCGTGTACTTCAAGACGGACCTCACGTCGCGCGAGGCGGAGGCGCGTCGCTGCTGCCGTCGTCATCGGCGTCGTCGTCGTCGTCGTCGTCGTTGCAGGGGGAGGAGGAAACATTGAAGGGGAGGAAAGAGACACTGCTACGCGCCAGGAGGGGGAGGGAGGTGGAAAGGGCGGGGGAAAGCGATGAGGAGGAGGAGGAGGGGGCGGAGGAGGAGGAGGAGCAGGCCGAGAGGGAGGATGAGGACGACGACCTTGGGGACGACGTTGACGAGACGACGTTGACGAGACGACCGTGATAGTGGGGACGACGAGGGTTGCCGCGACGCCGACAACGGTGTGCCATCGTTGTCGTGTCGCTCTCGTCGTCTTCGTCGAAAGATGGGCAGGAAGGGGGATCACGCGGAGGAGTAGGAGAAGAAGGAGGAGGAGGGAACATGATGCTGATGGCGATACTGTTGATCTTGCTGCTGATCATGATGCTGAACCTGATGCTGATGCTGCTGATGCTGCTGATGATGAGGAGGAATTTGAGGAAGACAAGGAGGATGAACGGAACAAGTATGATGCTGCCGCGGATGGTGATGCTGATTATGATGATGGTGATGATGAGGATGATACTGATTATGATGATGATGACGATGGTGATGGTGATGGTGATGGTGTTGGTGATGGCGATGCTGGTGATGATGATGAGGACGATCAAGCTGATGATGGTGATGACGATGCTGAAGCTGATGATGATGATTATCGTGATGATGATGCTGCTGATGATGATGATGATGATGATGGGGATAAATATGATGCTGCTGCTGCTGATGCTGATGATGATGATGATGATGATGACGATGACGATGCCGCTGACAATGGCGATAATGACGCTGCTGCTGATGATGACGATGACGATGCTGATGTTGCTGCTGCTTCTGATGATGAAGCTGAAGATGAAGATGAAGATGAAGATGATGATGATGATGATGATGATGATGATGATGATGATGATGATGATGAGGATGATGATGATGATGATGAAGAAGAAGAATAAGAAGTTGATGATGATGATGATGATGATGATGATGATGATGATGATGATGATGATGATGATGATGATGATGATGATGATAAGGATGATGCTCAGTACGACTACGACATGATGGTGGTGGTGATGATGGCGATGGTGATGGCGATGGTGATGGTGATGGTAGTGATGATAATGATGATGAGGTTGATGATGCTATTGAGGATGGTGGCGACGGTCATGACGATACTGATGATAGTAAAAATTGTTGTGGTGATGATGCTGATGATGATTGTGGTGATGATGATGAAGAGGATGACACATATGATAATGATGATGATGATGATGATGATGATGATGATGATGATGATGATGATGATGATGATGATGATGATGATAATGATGATGATAATGATGATGATGATGATGATGATGATGATGATGATGATGATGATGATGATGATGATGATGATGTATGATGATGAGGAGGACGGCGATGATGATGATGATGATTATTGTGATGATGATGCTGATGATGATGATGATGATGATGATGATGATGATGATGATGATGGTGATGATGATCATGATGATTCTGATGATTCTGATGACGATGACGGCGACGACGATGATGATACACGGGCTTCGTTGTGGCCTCATTTTCTGCGACGGCAGCGCAATTGCGAACGGCGCGGGAGGCGGGTGTGTGCCCTACTAAGCCCGGTGCGTGGTGGTGGACGAGACGGACGAATGGACCACGATCGCCGAACTCAGCTTCCCGTTATGCGCGAGGGCCACAGTCTAGGCATGTTTGTTGGTGTTGCTGCTGCTGCTGTTGTTGTTGATGATGTTGTTGATGACGATGCTGATGCTGATAATGTTGTTGTAGTTGTTGTTGTTGCTGTTGTTGTTGCTGTTGTTGTTTGTTGTTTGTTGTTTGTTGTTGTTGCTCTTGTTCTGGTTGTGGTTGTTATTGTGGTTGTGGTTGTAGTTGTAGTTGTTGTTGTGGTGGTTGAGTTCTCACATCTAAAGAATAGTTATTGTTATTGTTGATCACCCCTGCCTGGTAAACATTGCATTTTTCAGTTTAAGTGCCTCCCTGTGGGTTTGCACCCTGGTTTTTTAAGGAAAATGAGGTGCCACCAAACTGTTCCCTTTGCCCCCAGTTTACACCAACAACAGCAGCAACAACAACAACAACGGCTCCCGCCTGATACTTCCTCTCCAATTGTTCCCAAATTGCGCTCTCGCGCGGGACGTCCTCACAAATCATACAGGCATCGCGCTCTAGTGTGGGACATCCTCACACTTTATTCAGACGCCGCGCACTCGACACTCAGAATCGTTCTCTCGCTTTGGATTTCCGGACGGTTTATTTGGGAATCGCGTTCTCGCTCGAGACGTCCTCGCGATTCATGCATGTGGCACGCTTCAGCCATCCGCCTGCCCGTTGTCCCTCCTTTCCATCCGTCCTCTCTTCTTCTGCCTTAGGGGCTGCACGAAATGCATGTTGCAGGTAAGAAAGATGGGCGGGTATCGAGGGTTCGGGAGATACATGTTGAAAGGCACGCGAGCAGTCTTAAAGTGATTGTTGGCGAATTCTCACGTCTAAAGAATACTTGTTGTTGATCCCCCCCTCCCCGGTAACCATTTTATTTTTCAATCGAAGTGCTTTTCCGGGGCTCGAACCTTGGTTTTTACAAGGGACAGTGACGTGTCACCAAACAGTGCCCCTGGCCTCCGGTTCACAACAACAACGGCTCCCGCCCGATACTTCCTCACAATTTATTCCCAAATCGCGTTCTCGCGCTGGACTTCCTCACAATATATACAGGAATCGCGCTCTCGCGTGGGACGTCCTCGCAATCTATTCAGACGTCGCGCGCTCGACACTCAGGAATCACGCTCTCGATGTGTTTTTTCTCACGATGTATTTTGGAATCGCGCTATCGCTCGAGACGTCCTCGCGATTCATGCGGGACGCACGCTTCAGCAACTCGCCTGCTCGACCTGCCCGCCTGGGCCCGCCTTCCCGACCCGCCCGTCTGGATTTTCTGCTCTTAGCCCCCCTCCTGCTACTCTCTCTTGTGCTCCATCCCCCTCTCTTCCCCTTATTCCTTTCTTCCATCCGTCCTCTCTTCTTCTGCCTTAGGGGCTGCACGAAATACGCGTTGCAGGTAAGAAATTGTACTCCTGATGGGGGTACGATCGAAGACGAAGAGGACGGGTATCGAGGGTTTGGGATATACGTGTTGAATGGTACGCAAGCAGGTAAGAGCGATCCTGTTGTTGCTGCTGTTGCTGTTGTTGTGGTTGCTGCTGTTATTGCTGTTGTTGTCAGCTTCATCGTCGCCTTTGTCGTTGTTGTTATTGTTGTTGTGGTTGTTGTTGTTGTTGTCGTTGTTGTCGTCGTTGTTGTTGGTTATGATGATGATAATGATGATGATGATGATGATGATGATGATGATGATGATGATGATGATGATGATGATGATGATGATGATGATGATGATGATGATGATGATGACGGTCATGATGGTGATGATGATGGTGAATATGATAATGATGATGCTGCTGGTGGTGGTGATGCTGATGCTCATTCTGATTCTGATCATGCTTCTGATTCTGATGATGCGTCTGCTGATGATGATGCTAAGGAGGACGACGAGTAGGAGGCGGATGAGGAGGAGGAGGAGGAGGAAGAGGAGGAGGAGGAGGAGGAGGAGGAGGAGGAAGAGGAAGAGGAAGATGTGGAGCATGGAGGTGGACGAGGTGGACGAGGAGGAGGAGGGGGAGGAGGAGGAGGGAGGAGGAGGAGGAGGAGGAGGAGGAGGAAGAGCTGGAGTAGGGAGGGAGGGGCCCTCCCTCCCTCTGGGGCGTCCCTCCGCGCGCGGCAGGTTGAGCTGCCGAAGTGGCGCGAGGGCAGGCGCCCCTCGCCGCACGCGCAGCCGGGCGCGCGCGCGCGCGGTGGGCACCGCCGGCCAGGAGGAGGCGGAGGGGGCAGGAGGGACGGAGGAGGGAGGATGCAGGAGGGAGGGAGGGCGGGAGGGAGGCATGGAGGGAAGCAAGGAGGGAGGGATGCTTGGAGGGAGGGAGGGAGGGAGGGAGGAGGCAGGAGGGAGGGAGGGAGGGAGGCATGGATGGAGGGAAGCAAGGAGGGAGGGATGCTTGGAGTGAGGGAGGGAGGGAGGGAGGAGGAGGAGGAGGAGGAGGAGGGCGGGTGGATGTCGGACGAAGACGACGGGGGCGGGTGGAGGGAGGTTTGGGGAGGGGGATGAGGAAGACGATGAGGGACGGTGGTAATGATGAGGGATGATGATGATTATGATGATTATGATACTGATTATGATGATGATGATGGTGACGATGACGATGACGATGATGCTGATGACAACGATGCTGATGATGATGACGATGATGATGATGATGATGGTGGTGGTGGTGGTGATGGTGACGGTGATGATGATCATACTGCCGACGAGGAACACGATGATGGTTTTATTGATGATGATGACCAGGGCGCTGATGCTTTTTATGTTGTTGCTGCTGATGATGATGAGGATGATGATGCGGATTAGGATGCAACTGATGCTGATGATGCTGCCGATGCGTATGGTGATGATGGCGATATCGATGCCGATGTCGATGATGATGCTGATGACGTTGATGCTGCTGATGATGATGACGATGCTGATGATGATGCTTTAAATGATGATGATGATGGTGATGATCTTGATACATATGATTACGATTCGGATATGGATGATGATGATGATGATGACTATGATGATGCTAATGATTCATGATGATGGTGATGATGTTGACACTTATGACGATGATGATGCTGATGAGGACAATGATGATGTGGACATGGACGCTGCTGATGTTGTTGCTGTTGATGCTGCAGATGATGCAGATGCCGACGACGATGATGATGCTGATGAGGATGCTTACTCTGATGATGGTGGTGGTGGTGATTATGCTGCGTGGTGGCGGCGATGATGCTGCTGATGATGATTGTGATGATGATGGAGGTGGTGATGATGATGTGAACGATAACGACGATTATGATGATGGTAGTGACGATCATAATGCTGCTGATGATGGTGATGATGATTAGGATGATGCTGCTGCTGATGATGCTGATTCTGATGATGATGATGATGATGATGATGATGATGATGATGATGATGATGATGATGATGATAACGACGACGACGACGATTCCGATTATGATGATGATGTTTATGATGATGATGATGATGATGATGATGATGATGATGATGATGATGATGATGATGATGATGCTGATGCTGATGCTGATGCTGATGATGATGATGATGATGATGATGATGATGATGATGATGATGATGATGATGATGATGATGGTGGTGGTGGTGGTGGTTCAACGCAGGAAAAAACACCCGGACCCGAAACTTAGAGTTTACTAAACGGCCTTGGGCGTTTACTCAACAGCCTTGCCCTGTACGATTCCTTCTGTGAGCGCGTTTACTAAAGGGCTACGCGTGTCGGGTGATTATCATGGGGGTGGATTTTCTGCCCTCCGGTGGTGGTGGTGGTGGTGGTGGTGGTGGTGGTGGTGATGATGATGATGATGATGATGATGATGATGATGATGATGATCGGAGGACGATGAGTTTTGCCTCCCCCCCTCGCCCCCACACGGAAAAACAGAGGCCATGCCATTTTGGAGTATACGACCGCTGGGCCTCGTTCTTCCCGCTTCCTCTCCCTCCCCCCTTTCCTACCTCCTCCTGCTCCTCCTTCTTCTCCCCATCCCTCTTTCCCTGCACCTCTTCTGCTTGTCCTTCCGTCCCGCCTCCTAATCCTTCTTCCCAGCGCACTCCGTCAGCCAAGAGTTTTTTTTGTTAGCAGCCGCAGTCATTCCGACTCCAGTCCGCTCCTCCGTATTTTTCATCTTCCCCTCGTTAGTCATTCTTCTTCTGAACAGAGTGGTAGCCATGTCCAGTCGAATTCCAGACGTGTTGCAGTCGTATTCGCACTATTCACGTCTTGCTGTCGCAGTATGTTCACAGTGTAGTTGCTGCCATATCACGTTTTATCATCGTTATATCAGATGTAGTGTCGAAGACGCCTACGGCGAATCACCGCCGCCCCTCGCCTTTCGGAATCGCCCATGTGGCCGCGCGTTGTGGCAAGAGCTCTGCCAAGCTATCGGGCCATGTGTCCCTCCAGCCGTTGTAGAAACCCTTCGGTGAATACTTGGGGGAGGATGGCGGGGAAGATCAGGGGGAGGAGGAGGAGGAGGAGGAGGAGGAGGAGGAGGAGGAGGAGGAGGAGGAGGAGGAGAGACAGGAGGAGGAGCAGGTACGAGGAGGAGGCGGAGGAGGAGGCGGAGGAGGCGGAGGAGGAGGAGGAGGAGGAGGAGGAGGAGGAGGATAGGAGGAGGAGGAGGAGAAGGAGGAGGAGGAGGAGGAGGAGGATGTGGAGGATATGAGGAGGATGCGAGGAGGAGGAGGAGGAATAATACTAATATCATTCTTCATATTTTTCAATAAATAATCTGAGTATGACGACAAACAAAAATAATACGACGAATAAGAATAACGCTGTAGATGATAATCATTTTAACAATACGGGTACTGGTACTCATAAGAATAAGGCGACTATTATTAGTACGAATTGTAATGATAACACTAATCCGAAGAAGAAGGCGATCACTACTAAGACTAAGACGAACACATACGAATGCTAATAACAATAATAATGAAACACCAATAAGACGAATATTACGAACACTACTACGGATAATTTTGATACTCATTCTATTCATGCGACTACTATTAATATTAAGACTGATAATATTAACACGGGTACGAATCATAATAGTACTAAGCGTTTCAATGATAGCAATAAGGATGATACTAAGACGGAGACGAATACTAATACTATTGTCACGAAGAATACGAAGCAGTATAAATCCTAATACTAAGCATACTAATAATACGAAACAGAGGAGGAGGATGAGGAGGAGGAGGAGGAGGCGGAGGACGAGGAGGAGGAGGATGAGAAGGAGGAGGACGAGGACTGTGCATCTTGGGAGCCTCTGGGAGCACTCTTGGGGCCTCACGGGAGCCTTTTGGAGGCATCTTGGGGGCCTCCTTGGGCCTCTTGGGGGCCTTTGAGGACTTCTTGGGGGCCTTCTTGGCCGTCTTAGGGCGTTCCTGACCCGTCAGACGCCGTCGAAAGTCGTCTTGGGGGCCTCTCTGAACCGACTTGGGGCCCTCTTCGGGCGCTTCAGGGCCGTCTTGGAGACCATCTTGGGCGTCTTGGAGGCATCTTTGGCCGTCTTCGGGCCCCTTGGGGGCCGTCTTGGGGGCCTCTTGGGCCGTCATGGGGTCCTTTGGGGGCCGTCTTGGGGGCCTCTTGGGCCGTCATGGGGCCGTCTTGGAAGCCTCTTGGGCGATCTTGGGGCGACCTTAGGAGCCTCTTGGGCCGTCTGAAGGCCGAAGAGGCGCAAATGACAAATCCGTCAAAACCTGAGGAAAAGCAATGATTTTGCCTCTTCGAGCCTTCCTGGAGGCCTCTTGGAGGCCTCTTGGGCCGTCTTGGAGGCCTTTTGGGGGCCTCTTGGGCCTTCTTGGGCCAGCTGGAGGCTATCTCAGGCCTTCTTGGGTGCATCTTGGGCCGTCTTGGAGGCATCTTGGGGCCATCTTAGCCGTCTTGATCTTGCAGGTCATCTTTAGCCATCTTGACCGTCTTAGAGGCTATCTTGAGCCTTCTCAGAAGACTTTTTTGTGGATGTTGTGCTCGTTTATGGTCCATGGTCCCGTTCGAGTGGCCGGCGGGACGGGCCGAAGTCCCAGGGAGAGTTCTTTCGAAAAATAATCAAAATCATCCCGTCTAGGGTTTAGCACGCCGGGCCCCCTTGTGGCAAGACCACAGGGGGCGGCGGAACTAATGGCCTTCGGCCCATCCCACCACCGTGCCTGGGTTGTGGGTTAGAGGTCTCTTGGATGTTCGTTTGCATATCGTGGGAGGCCACTCGGGGGCCTCTTGGAGGCATTTTTGAGGCCTCTTGGGGGCCGTTTGGGGGCTTCTTGGGGCATCTTTTTGGGCCCCTTGCGGGCCTCGTGGGGCCCCTCTTGGGCTCTCTTTGGGGCCTCTCGGGGCCTCCTGAGGGCCTCTTGGGGCGGAAGGCTCGACTTGTCCGTTCTTGTTCCCCCTCTTGGGCCTGTCTTGGGGCCGTCTTGGGGCCCTCCTGGGCCATCTTGGGCGCCTCTTGGGCCGTTTTGGGGTCCTCTTGAGCCGTCTTGGGTCCCTATCGTGGGCCTTCTGGGCCCTCTTGAAGCGGTTTTGAGGGCCTCTGACACCATCTTGGAGCGTCGGAAGCCCGAAAACGCGCGAAGCGAAATACATCGAACAACACAAGGAACATCATTGATTTTTGTCTCTTTGGGCTTTCTTGGGGGTCATCTTGGAGCGCTCTTGGGCTGTCTTGGAGGCTTCTTGGACTCTTGGGCACTTTCTTGCGGATTAAGTCTGATGTTGTAGCTTCAGTGGGATCCGTTCAGAGTTCTGGCTCTGCTATGGCTTTACCAGAGCTGTAGCTGCAGTAGGGTTTCATCAGGGGTCGTTAGGATATGTAGCTGTAATATAGTTCTATCAGACTGGAGTTTATAATTGAAGTGTAATCGAGGCGACTGCACGTTGCAGTACCGTTAATATGAATTCAAGGTAAATTGTATCAGGATTCCGATCGCATTGCAGCCGTAGTCTGATTGTGTTAGAATTGAAGCTCCAGTTGGATTTGATGTGTGTTGCAGCCGGTGTGCGATTCCATTGTAGTTGTAGCTCCGGTGGGTGTCGCTGCTCTAGCAGGGTCCTGATCGAGTTGCAGCCGTAGAAGGAATGTATTCGAGTTGAGATTGCAGTGCGACTTGACAGAGTTGCAGCCGTTGTGCGATTCAATTGTAGTCGGACCTCCTTTGAAAGCGTATTCAAGTTCTTGCCTTGGCAACGTTCTATCACAGCTGTTGCTGTAATAGGGGTCACAGTGTTATAGATCTAGTAGAAGCACGCGGTATACGTAGGCGTCATGTGAGTGTGGATCCCATGCTGTTTTACGACAATCAGATTCACAGAGTCTCAGCTGTAGTATGGTTCTTTCAGAGTTGTAGCCGTAGTGAGCTTACAGCAGCAGTGTAGCCAGGTCTAGCAGGATTTTGATCGAACCGTAGGCAACCATAGTATCATCCGAGCAAAGTCGTAGCGAGCTCGAGTCGGAAACTGTTCGTGTTGCAGCCGTAGATGAAGAACATTGCAGCCGTAGTCTTTTGTGTATAGACGTGACCTTCTTCCTCGTGGACTTGGATGTATCCACACATCTATATATATATATATATATATATATTTGGATCCCATTTGAGCCGCTGCTCTGTAAAAGTTCTGTGGCGCCTCCTCACTACGCGGCGAGAGGCGGGGGCCGAGCCGGGTGCTCGCCGAGGCAGTCGCCCGGCTTTCTCGTAGTTCGGAACGGCGGGGGGACCTGGCATCACCCCCAACATGTTTTTTCGTGGTGATCCCAGGTTCCCCATGCAGCTCCTGGGCGCCGCGCGCCACGACAGAGAGATGTAGAGGGCGAGCAAGAGAGAAACCTAGAGGGAGAGAGAGAGAGAGAGAGAGAGAGGGAGAAAGATAGAGAGAGAGAGAGAGCGAGCGAGATGGATCCATGGACGGATGGATGGATGCTTCGCTGCCCGCGCTGGTGCGGGGGTGCGTGGCCTGGGGCGCGTGGGTGCATGCTCCCTGTCCGCCCCTTTCCGATGGGGCCGCGCCGCGCCCTTCCCCGAGTTCGGCCGTCCTGCCTCGCGCTCGCGGCGAGCGGGCCGGCGGGAACAAGAAAGGCTTGCGGGAACGCGTCCGCTCGACTTGTGCCCTGGCCCGCACTTGCTATGGTGTGCCTCGCGCTGCCCGTGCCCACCTTGCCCCTGCGGCCGTGCCGCGACGTATCTCGCAGGCCCTTGCCCCTGGGTTCTCGCCAGCTCGCCGGCGGAGGCTCCAGAGGCCCACGAGGAGCTCTCGGGGCCCCGCCCTGCGGGAGTACCGCCTCCTGCTGCGAGCTTCCACGAGCACCTCGAGGCCAAGGGGCTCGAGGCTGAGCAGCCTAGCAACGGGCGCCCTGGGACCGGGAGGGGGCCCTGACGTTCGGGCCGCTCCTCCAGGTCGGGGGAGACCCCGTCCGCGGCTGCAGCCCGCCGCGGCCATGGGGGGCGCCCTTCTCGATGCTCGTGCGGCGCTCCCTGTGGCAGCGCGACGGCTGCTCGGGGTGTTCGGAGGATGCCCAGAGCCCCCTGCGTTGTGAAAGAACACGCGACGGGAGGCTTTTTTTCGCTGCTCTCGGACTCTGGGGGCCCTTGCTGGGCTTCGGGACCGTCAAACGACGACTCCGGATCAAAGCCGGTCCTGAGAAAAAGGGCCCAGACCTTCGGAGCTCGACGTTGAGAGAAACTCACGACGTCGGGTGTTTGGGAAAAAAGGTTGGTCTGATGCGGGACGGGGTCTGGTCCGATCTGTCTCTGAGGGTTCTTGGGGGTCTTAGCGAGAGCTGTCGTGGCTGGTCTGGGGGGGGGGTGAAAGTGCTCGTCTGGGCAGGCTGCGACCCCCGCCCTTTTATAGAGAAGGTCTTGCGGCTGGTGCCGCCGACCCGCAAAACGACGGCGACGACGACGAGGACGAGGAGGGGCGGAGGAGGAGGAGGAGGAGGAGGGAGGAGGAGGAGGAGGAGGAGGAGGAGGAGGAGGAGGAGGAGGAAGAGGAGGAGGAGGAGGAGGAGGAGGAGGAGGAGGAGGAGGAGGAGGAGGAGGAGGATGAGAAGGAGGAGCAGGAGGAGCAGGAGGAGGGGGAGGAGGAGGTGGAGGAGGGGGAGCAGGGGGAGGAGGGGGAGGAAGAGGAAGAGCCGCAGGACCCTTTAGGGACCTCTTGGGGGCCTCTTGGGGATTTCTGGGGGCCTTTTGGAATCTCGCGGGCGTCTTGGGGTGGCAGCTACCCCTCCCTTTTATTGCGAGGTTTGGGATCCACTGCGCGGCGATGGGGCCTCGCATGGCGGGTTCTAGATCGGAGCCTCGCTTTCGGCGCGTCTCCTCGCCCTCGGCGCGGGGAGCCGGCGAAGGGCAAGCGTGGGGCAGGCGGAAGGATTCGGCATGTTTGGCGGAAAGGGAACTGAAGCTGGCGCGCTGCCCATGCTTTCGATGCTCGTTTTGGGGGGCCTTCTGGGGTGCGCCTAATGGACCTGTTAGACTCCGCTTCGATTCAGTTTAGCTTGATTCCAGTTCGACTCAAGTTCGGCTCGAGTTCGATTCAAGTTCGACTCAAGTTCGATTCAGGTTCGATTCAGGTTCGACCCAGTTTCGACTCAGGTTCGACTCGAGTTGACGGACGTTCGGCGCAGCTTTGACGCACGAGCGGAGCGATTGGCTCCAAAAAGGCCCCCACAGTGAGCAACATGCTACTTGGATGGTCTGCAGCTTCGGCAGCGCCCACTGGTCTGAGAATAGTGCTGCGCCGCGAGGCGATTCTTTTGCATCAGGCCCCTTGCAATACATGCAGCCAATCTTAAAGGGTGGAGTCTCGGAAAAAAAAGCAGTTCGGCAGATTCGGCGGCAGGAAATTCGCGAACCGTTCACATTTTTGGGGTTTGCGGGCATCCGTGGCTGCGAGCCCTCCCCCAAATCGGGGGCGGCCAAGAGAGGGGTGATGATTGGGGGGGGGGTGGATGTTATGACAGGGCCATGACATCTCTCCCAGGATCTCATGGCCCCGTCTTATTATTGAAATACATCCATTGGCCGCCCCTCTGGGCCGCGCGCGTGCTTCGGGTCATGATTTACGAGCCCTCGTTTGGACTCTCCCGAGCTTCCCCGAACGCCCGCAAGACGAGCAACAGGAGATGCACCAATCATCCAAGAGGACTGAACTGACCAGGTCAGGGTCTTCTAGCAGGAGAAGGGTGAAGTGCCCAGAACTGTCACGAGGCTAAAGCCCTGAACTTCCAAAGCTAAAGTGTCATCGCAGGTCACATAGTGCCACCAAATCGTGCATGCACAAGAACGCATCGAAATACGAGGGGACAAGTGCCCAGGCCCAGAACCTTTTTGAGCTAAGTACCGTCACAAGGAACCCAAGCCACCAAAACGTGCATGCACACGAACGCATTGAAATACGAGCTGGTGCATTCATTTTTTCGCTATATATATAAGCCAGTCGAGCGAAGGGCCAGCATATCGCACAAAAATAATCACCTGCGTGCCAGTACAGGGCACAACGAGAACTGAACCATCCCACTGGCTGATCTCCAGGCCAGGATACAGCATGTGAGGTGTCTGCGTCTGCCTCAGAAGTGGCCCCAGCACACTGCACTCGGGGCGCAGAGCCAACCCGGCCGAGCGAACAGACGGCAGGTGCAGGTCGCCGTTCCTCCCGTGCGCCCCGGCGGGGTTGCGACGCTCCGCGCACGCCGCGTCTCCCGGGGGCCGGCCCCGCGCTCCGAGATTCAGGAGGGGGAAACACACAGACACAATTAATCGTCGATCCCCAGGAAAATATGGGAAAATATGGGAAGTGGGGGGGAAGACAAAAACCCAGAAAATATAGGGAAATAGGGGGAATCCTTTTATTTGTGTGTATTTCTTTGTGTGTCCCAGGGCCCCTTCAGAGGTACGTCGTCATCAAGTTCCTGGACACGCACAAGGACCAGGCCGCCTCCTCCGCCCCCTGGGCGCGCGCCGCCTTCCCTCCGTGCCCCGGCCGCTGCTCCGCCCCTGCCTCCGCCTCCGCCCCCTATCGCCCTCTGCCTCCTCCTCCTTTCCGCCTCCCTCCTCCGCGCGAGTCCCCGCCGCGGCTCTCCCGCCCCCGCGTCCAGCTTCCCCCGCCCCCACTTCTGCTGCTTTCCTGCCGGCTGCCGCTGCTCCTCCTCTCTCTCTTCCCCCTCTCCTTCCTCGGCCTGCTCCGCTGCCGCCGCCGCTCCTCCGCCCGCGTCCCGCTCCCCGCCCACCCCTATCGTTCTAGCCTTCCCAGACGAGGTCCGAGCAGATGGCGTCGAAGGATCGCGCCGCACCGCCGTTGCATCGCCGATGCATCGTCGATGCATCGGCGACGTCTGCGATGCATCGGCGGCGTCGGCTAGGAGAAAGTCGACGTCCCCGTGGAGCCGCATCGCCGATGCGTCGGCGATGCAGCGCGATCCGCCGACCCCATGTATTCGGACCCCATATTGAAGGCCACCAACCGCATGACCCAGATAATAAAGCATATTCTCTTCCTTCCCACGATCCTCGTGATTATCTCGGCCAAGACAGTTTTGGTCAACGGCGGGGAGCGGCGGGGCCGAAGTTCATTGTCGCTCCTCCTCCTCCTCCTCCTCCTGTTCCTCCTTTCTGTTACGACCTGCTGGGAAAAGTTTCTCATCCCGCAGGAGCCCCGAATTTTCCTATCCCCACCCTGTGATTATCGGGGGCCTAAGGTTGCTCAGGATGGACCTCAAAAAGATTGTAACCTGGGCTTATACTGTTCTGGGATTATTGACAAGGGTTCGTAATGTCTCGCCCGGAACATTATGAACCTGGGTTTAAATGTTTTGGGGATATTGATTGGGGTTCATATTGTTCCCCCCGGAACATTCTAATAATGTTCTGGGGATATCGACCCCAAAAACATATTAACCTGGGTTCATAATGTTCCCAGGATATTGACTGGGGTTTACAATGTCCCGGGAATAATGAACTCGGTTGTCGTTATTCCGGAATGATACGAATTATTATTTTCCCCCCGACCCCCGGTTTCCTCACCAGGTTTTTCATGTCGGAATATTGACCCCGGTTCATTATCTCCAGGAGATAATAAACCCAGATTCATAACGTTCCCGGATTATTGACCCCGGGTCAATTATTCTGGAATGATACTGCTTGATTTTGTGGGGCGCCTTTTGGGGGTACGTTCCGGCCTGAAATAAACCTTAGTTCAGAATGTTGACATATTAAACTTAGGTTGATTAGTCCGGAAAGATAATGAT
>CAUYUJ010001643.1:0-5000 GCA_963575745.1 Prorocentrum cordatum
GGGAGCTCCACCGAAGGCCCCAGTGGGGGTGTCCACATGCGGTTCCCCCACCCAGGGCAGCGTTTCGTGGCCCCATAGGGAGCTCCACCGAAGGCCCCAGTGGGGGTGTTCGCATGCGGTTCCCCCACCCAGGGCAGCGTTTCGTAGCCCCATAGGGAGCACCACCGAAGGCCCCAGTGGGGGTGTTCGCATGCGGTTCCCCCACCCAGGGCAGCGTTTCGTCGCCCCATAGGGAGCTCCACCGAAGGCCCCAGTGGGGGTGTTCGCATGCGGTTCCCCCACCCAGGGCAGCGCTTCGTGGCCCCATAGGGAGCTCCACCGAAGGCACCAGTGGCTGCTCTCGCATGCGGTTCCCCCACCCAGGGCAGCGTTTCGTGGCCCCATAGGGAGCTCCACCGAAGGCCCCAGTGGCGCAGTTCGCATGCGGTTCCCGTGCCCAGGGCAGCGCTTCGTGGCCCCATAGGGAGTTCCACCGACGGCCCCAGTGGCGCAGATCGCATGCGGTTCCCCCACCCAGGTGAGCGCTTCGTGGCCCCATAGGGAGCTCCACCGAAGGCCCCCGTGGCGCAGTTCGCATGCGGGTCCCCCGCCCTGGGCAGCGCTTCGTGGCCCCATAGGGAGCTCCACCGAAGGCCCCAGTGGCGCAGTTCGCATGCGTTTCCCCCGCCCAGGGCAGCGCTTCGTGGCCCCATAGGGAGCTCCACCGAAAGCCCGCCCCAGTGGCGCAGTTCGCATGCGGTTGGCCCACCCAAGGCAGCGCTTCGTGGCCCCATAGGGAGCTCCACCGAAAGCGGCACCCACAACGCGTTACGAACAATTGTTTATGGTTGGGTCCTTCGCCTGGATCATTTTGGGGTGTCTTTTATATTTCGTCGAACATCCCCCTGTAGGGGGACACTTCCGACTTAACCCTGCCCCCTACCCCCCCACGACTTCTGAGCTGGAGGGCGGGGTTCACTTCGCTCGGGAGCTCCCGCGAAGCGAAGCCCACCCTGCCCCTCGGAACTCGTTGGGGGGCGTATGGGGTATAGGGTTCGCATGTGGCCCCCCACCAGACCCTCTCGCGTCGTGAACCCAGACGTGATCGCGTCGTAAAAATGCGGGCGGGCGTTTTTTCGCTATATTTCTGGCACCGGGGGGCCCCTCGCCAGGCCCTGGGGCTGGCAATAAACGACTCGGGACGAAAAGCCGGTCCTGGGGAAAGGGTCGGGACTTCCGGGGGCGCCGCCCTGAAAGAATCAGGACGTCGCATATCTAGGAGAAATCGAAGAAGAAAAAACACCATGAACATAAACTGTTGGCGCTCCGCGCGGAGTTCTTGGATCCGCGCTGGTGCGGAGCGCGCCAGGGGCTGCGCCAGAGGCGCCGCCGGGGGGGCCCAGCGCGGATCCAAGAAATCCGCGCGGACATCCAAAAGTTATGGAGTTCTTGGATCCGCGCTGGTGCGGAGCGCGCCAGGGGCTGCGCCAGAGGCGCCGCCGGGGGGGCCCAGCGCGGATCCAAGAAATCCGCGCGGACATCCAAAAGTTATGTTTATGCAATTTGTTCTATTCGATTGTTCCTAGATGTGCGACGTCGGTGCTGCTGGTCGCACTCCGGATGGAATGGCCAGGGTCTGGTCGGCATCGACCAGCCAGGCGGCAGAGTGGGAGCTTACAGGATGGCGGATGAGGGATTTTGTCGGTGACTGACGGTCCGCTCCACTCTTTTGCCTGAGATTGGATGTCGTGATTTTTTTCAATGCAGGGTCCCCGGAAGTCTCGACCCATTGCCCAGGACCCGTTTTTCATCCCGAGTCGTTTTTTGACGGCCCCGAGGCCTGGCGAGGCCTCCCCTGGGGGCCGAACTCTGCGCAAAGCTTCCGTGCTGATTTTTCAACGCGTTGGATCTCTGGGCCTTCTGCGAGCCACCTCGTGGGTCGCACCGTCGAGCGGCTTCTGTCCGCGTCCGACGCGCTATGCTTGGAGGCGGGCCAAGGATCGGGGGCGCATCTCGCCCCGCGAGCGTTTCGGAACGCTCCCGCTAGGCGTTTTTCCTTGGGAGCGCTAGAACAGAGGGTCTGTCCTGCAGGAAGGACGGGGCCGAGAATCCAGGAATCCAGGAGGGATCCTCGAATTCGGACCTGGTCCGAAGTTGAGCCCGACTGTGGTCCGGAATCGGCGCCCCGCATCAAGCTGTCATCGGAGGTTGACAGGCCTCCTGCCCTGACGCGTCGATCAAGGAATCGGCCGTTTTCGGTTCGCGAGAGGGCGTCGCGGCCGTCGTTTCTGCGGGGGCCAGGTCCGTCGGTTTCGGCCCCAGGCCGCTTTCACTGCGGGGAGGTTGGCTATAAAGGGGAGGCAATTGTCCACCGCCGATTCCACGCGGCCGTGCACGACACCCTCCCTGAATTTGGGGGCCTCCACGGGCGCAGGCCACGAAGAAACATACAGTCGGGGCCCTGAAGAAGGAACCCTTTTGGTTGGGGAGGGGCTCCGCGTTCCTTAAAAGTGTTTCACAGCTTGCCTCGGGTTTTCCTTAGGTTTTCGATCGGACATCGAAATTGGACTTCTGGCAAACAGGGGCCTCCTTCCTTATTAATGTAGGGTTCCTTAGGTCAACGCCCCGACTGTAGACGACCTCGGGCTCACACGGCTGCCCTCAATTGTTTCGGGGGGGGGGCGTGCTGCAACGGCCGCGGCGCCCGACGGACCCTCCAGACCCATGGGCCCTCCTCGCGCTGTGGCAGAACTCCCGGCGGCAGGTTCTGCGGCGTCGACGGCCTCCGGGGGCCCTTGCCCGGCCCATATGGGAGCGTCAAAGGACAAGGAAAGCGCCCCGTTCGGTTCGGTTCGGTCAGGTTCCGAAGTGCCTCCGGCTCGGTTCGGTTCGGTTCGGTGTCGTAATCTTCCGGTTCGGTTCGGTTCGGTTCGGTACGTTTTGTTTGTTGTTTCGGTCTCGGACCGTTCAGGACGGAACACTGGTCCCGGGGAGGGGGTCCAGACCTCTGGGGGTCGACGGTGTGAAGACCTCACGGCGTCGGGGGTCTGGGTCCTGAGCGGCCCTGCTGCTCCCGATCTGGAAGCGCACTGCCTGCGTGTTGACTCGACGTGTTGGCCCACGTTTTGACCAACGCATCTCGACACGCGCGTTTTCGGTCCGCGTGTTAAGTGCTCCGTGCCAACACGCTAACGGCTTGCGTGTTGCGTATCGGTGGCGCCAGGGGCTACAGGAAGGGGGCTCTTCAGGGCCCCTGAAAGGGCCCTCCAGGGCCCCAAAGGAGGCCTCGAGTGCCCGAAAAGTGCGCCTTTATTCCCCTCCCATTTGTCGCCCCCCCCGCTGAGCGACGCCCGAATTTGAGCCTGTTTTTACAGACTCGGGCAAGACTCGTGCAAGTTTACCTGCACGGACGGGGGGGGCTTGAACCTGAAGTAAGCCGCAAACGACTTGCACGTGCGACCACGCAAGTCGAAAGGCACTTGCACGCCAGTGTTCGTCTGAAGAGGGGCAAAGGGGTTGGGCGAACGCCATGCAAGCAAACTTGCCCGAAGTTAAACAACAGGCTCTTTGTCCCGACCCCATGTGCCCCATGCCTGGCTTCGCAACGTGGCCTGCCCTGCCGCTGTGGCCTCGCAGCAGACGGCGGCCTGCCCTGCTGCTGCCGCAGACGCGCAAACGGCGATGCAGGTAACGGCGATGTAGGTTTCGGCATTGTAGGTGGGACTGGTTCGTGGCCAAACCAATTTTAGGACATCGTGGTTCGCGCTTTCCTACAATCCGCTGCGTCGCTTTCGCTCGACAACATTCGCACATTCGAAGTGTAGGGAAGTGTGGTTCGTGATTTCCTGCAGTTTGTTCTGCGCGAGCTCGGCGTCACAGAAGTCGGATTCCCAACCTCGCCGTCCACCGACAGCGCCGTTAGCGCGGCCCTGGTGCTGCCCCGGCCGGCCGGGCCACACCGCCCGGGCCACTCCGCCTGAGGCGCGCGGGCCGCCGAGACGAGGCACCGGAGGCGGAGGCCGCGCGGGTGCGCTCCGGCAGAGGGCTACAGTCTCTGATCGGCACGAGCGGGATGGGCACGGAAGGAAGGGGCACAATGCGCAACAGTAGTCCTTGTTCATTTTGAACAGGACTCGCTGTCCACGCCGCCGCGGTCTGTATCAATTCGAGACAGAAGGCCGCCTGCCCAACAGCGGCCGCTGTTGGTTTGGGACAACATTTGTTGTTGGGCATTGTGCCCATTCTTTCCGTACCCACTTCGGGCGTCCAAATCTGAGACCCAGACCCCCTCGGGCGATGAACAAATCATGACGGGATGTTTTTTTTGTTTGCTAATATTTTCGGCCTCTGGGGGCCCCTACCGGCCCTCAGTACCGTCAAAAAACGGCTCAGGATGAAAAACCTGTCCCGGGGAATGGGTCGACACCTCCAGGGTTCGATGTAATGAAAAAATCATGATGTTGGGGGTCTGGGGAGCTTGGCGCTGCCGTTTTTTTCTTTCCAAAGCCGGCGTTTGCGCCCAGCTGCGGGCGCCGGGACTCACAGATCGAGCCAGCTCGAAGAGTGCCGCAGACAGGAGGGGTCCGGGGCTCTGGCGGTGATTTGTTTTGCGATGCTGCAGATTTGTTGGCAACGCCGGATCTCAGGGATGCATTACCCAGGGTGCAACTCCTAGGAGGTCAAATTCTGTGTCGGCACTGGTATGTTCGCGGTCGATCGCCGCCTTAATCTGGGTACGAATCCGGCCCAATCCGGTTGAGTCCCGCGGATATCCGCCTTAATTAAGCTGGCTTTAGTCCCAGACTTACTCGGGCCTGATCCAGCGAAGTGGCATCTTATCCGGGCTTAGTCGGCATCATAACCGTTCCAACGAAGACCTCCCGGGAGTTTCGCCTCCGAGGATTGCCGAACGCTCCCCCGTCACCCCCAAGCTCAAAGGTGGCACTCGCGGAGGAGACTACGGTCGACGGTGCAACTCGTCAGACCCACCGCCAACTCTGAACACCGGGGGAGGCGGAGGC
>CAUYUJ010001643.1:12500-22500 GCA_963575745.1 Prorocentrum cordatum
CAATTTCCAGATGTCTAAAACATGTGTTATACATGTTTTAAACATGTAAAACACATGTTTAAACCATGCTTAGAACATGTTCCGACATTTTAAACACACTTTAAATTCAGTGATAGGACTGTTAGGGTGTCCATTGTCATTGATAGTCTCGGGTTTTTTTGTCCGCTTGGGGTCACGTTGAGGGTCTTGGAGGCCGTCTTGTGGGGGGAGGGCTCTTGAGGTCCCTGCGGGTTCCCTTGAACCCTTGCCTGGCCTCTCTTCATGCCTCTTAAATTACACGTTGTTCATTTCTAATGCTTCGAACATCCCTTGATCTTTGGGGGGCCACAATCCTTTCACTTCTAATTGTGCTATCCTGGGCCTCTTCCTGCCACTAGGGGGCCAAGAACCATTAGAAACGAGCACAACTAGAAATGAGCACGATCAGAAATGAACGACGTGTATTTTGATGCAGTCAAGGCTCGTGCTCGGGCAATCAGAGCTCCAGCGACCACGGGCTTGCCCCCCTGGGCCGTGAGAATGCGTTCGCACTGGGGCGGCGGCGGCAGGTTCCCCAAGGGGCCGGAGGAGGTGTTGGCGCCTCCATGGCGCTTCCCGGGGAGCGCCGTGTGCCTCACGTGCCAGAGGAATCGTGAGGGAGGCCCGTGAGTTCTGAAGAATCCTGAGCTTGTCTTCAAGGCCTGAGGGGTGCTGAAGGATTCTGAGGATTCCTGATTGTCTCCTACTCGCCACAGATTTTGAGCGATCCTTCAGGAGTTCAGCGGAAACCCGATGGAATTTGAGACGTTAGAGGAATTCTGAGGACTAGTAAAGCTCTCTGAAGAATCCAGAACAATCCCAGAGAGTCCTTCGGTATATATCTGATGTATGCTGAGGAACCCAGTTTCAACTCCTAAGAATTTTTGGAGAATCGTAAGGAACCTTGAGGAATCCCCAGGAGTCGCCAGGGATTCGGGGGAACCCTACCACATATTCTGAGGCATGCTGAGAAATTTCAAGGAAACCTGAGGGATTCTGGGGGATCCAGGGGGATCCCGAGATTTCCTGCGGGATCCTGGAGGAACTCTAAGGCATGTTCAGGAAGACGGAGGAACCCTGCTGGTTTTAGCATGGGCTCGGAGACATCCTGAGCGGTTTTGAGTGTTTGGAAGAGTCCTGAAGGATTTGTCATGCGCCCGTAGGAATTCTGATGTGCAGGAATGTGTAGGAATGTTGAGACATTTTGAGAGGCTCGTATTGGTTCTCGTTGGGATGGTTGGATCCCTCGTTGATTTTGAAGAATCGGGGCGGGGGGTGAGAGGGCGGAGAATTCCGATCGATTTTCAAAGAATCTTGAGGTTGCTCATGGTTTTGGGTGATTATTCGGGGCTTCCCTGGCGCGATGATTCATTGGGGGTCTGAAGGTTTGGGAGGGGGTCTGGTGGATCCTGAAGCTTCCTTGAGGACACGGACAAGTCGAGGCGGATGTAGTCGAATCTTGCCTGATCCCGAAGATTTCTCAGAGCTTTGTGGTGGATCCGGATGAAGCCTGAGGGATTCCGACGAATCCTCAGGAGCATTTGCACGATACTCTTATGGATGATGAGGTATTCAGAGGAACAGTGCAGGATACTCAGCAATACTGAGGAATGCTGGAGATCCCGAAGGATTCCTGAAAGAACCCGTGGAACCCTGAGAGACTCTTCCTGTCTTTCCTCCTCCTGTTCCTCCTCCCTCCTCCCTCCCGATTCTCCTCCTGCTCGCTCCGCGACCCCTCTCTCGCCCAACCTCGCTGCACCTCGCCTCCCCTCCTCCTCCTCCTCCTCCCCCCGTTTCTCCCCCCCCACTCCTCCTCCTCCTGCTCGTCCCTCCCCCGCTCCGTCCTCCCCCCTACCCTCCTCCGCCCTCCTCCTTCCCTCCCTCCCCCCGTCCTCCTCCCCGTGCCCCCCCTTCTGGGGCCGCCTCTGCCCCGACTGGCCGCTTCCGTCGCCCTCCTCCCCGCGCGGGGCCAGCGGCGAGGCAGCCCCGGCGCTGGGACGGACGACGCCCCCAAGGACTTCAACGTCTGCTGGGGCAGGGGGGCGTTGAGGCGCCCCCCAGGGGGGGCGGGGGGGGAGAGGGCGAGGAGGAAGGAGGGCGAGGAGAGGGGAGGAGGGCAGGGCAGGGGCCGAGGAGGAGGGACGAGAGACGGGAGAGGTCAGCTGGGTGGGCTCGCGCCTCATCTGGCATCCTATCCCTGCCGACCCTTCCCATTGCGCTGATGTTTTCTGCGTGTCATGGCCGACCTGCAACTCCAACAAAAAGACCAGATCGTGTTATGCGCAATCGGCAAAGGGGAGCTGCATGCGCAGATGGAGGAGGTGGCGGTGAACAGGAGGATGAGCGAGAGGAAAAGGACGAGGGCTAGCAGCAGCTGGAATTGGAGTGGAAGGATCGGAAGGAACAGGAGGACGAGGGGACGGCGGAGACAGGGAAATGAGGCGGGCGACATCCATGAAGAAAGACTCGGGCTCACAAAAGTGGCCCGCGCTGGGACGGGAGGAGGCGGAGGAGGAGGAGGAGGAGGAGCAGGAGGAGCAGGCACGCGGGGGAAAAGCAGGAGGGAGAGCGGAGGAGGAGGAGAGAGGAGGGAGGGAGGAGGAGGAGGAGGAGGAGGAGGAGGAGGAGCAGGGAGGAGGAGCAGGAGGAGCAGGAGGAGGAGGAGGAGCAGGAGGAGCAGGAGGGAGGAGGCAGGAGGAGGAGGAGGAGAAGGAGGAGGAGGCGGAGGAGGAGGAGGAGGAGAAGAAAAAGCAGGAGGAGCACGAGTCGGAGAAGGAGGAGGAGAAGGAGGAGGAGGAGGAGCAGGAGGAGGCGCTCGTCGCGCAGGGACGCCCTGAAGGGCCTCGACGAGTAGCGGGCATGAGCGGCGCGTCGTGGCTCTTGCACGCGGAGCACCCGCGCGGAGCCACAGCGCCGCCCCGCGCACGGCCTCCACCACTCCTCCTCCATCGCTCCTCCTCCTACTTCTCCTCCTCCTCCTCCTGCTCCTCCTCCCCTCCTCCTCCTCCTCCTTCTCCTTCCTCCTCCTTCTCCCCTCCTCCTCTCCTCCTCCCTCTTCTCCTCCTCCTCCTCCTCCTCCTCCTCCTCCTCCTTCCCCTTCCCCTTCCCCTTCTTCCTCCTTCTCCACACCTTCTCCTCCTACTCCTCCTTCCTTCTCCTCCTCCTGTTCCTCGTCTCTTTCTTGTCTCCTCCTCCTTCTTCTCCTTCTCCCCGCCTCTTCCTCCTCCTTCCTCCGCTTCCTCCTCCCCCTCCTCCTCCTCCTCCTCTTGCTCCTCGTCGACGCCGCCCTTTTTCACCTCCATCGCCTCCTCCACAACAAACGGAGAGGGCCAGGCGGATGGGTGCCGTCGGACCCCGAGGCGGCGGATGTCGCCCGCGTTGCGGGTCTCGCAGCGGACCTCACGCATAGTGCGGGGGTCTCGTCGACGATTGTGGATGGATCTCTCTTGGTGACGCTTGGCCTCCTCGTCGACATCGTCCTTGGTCATGGTCCGTGCCGACCGTCACCGGATAGCGAGAATGATCCACGAATTGACGATTACCAAGATAGGCTGTAGCCAAAGATCGACACTGACATTTCCGCGTTCAGCCTTGGTCACGGTTCCCGTTCTCTTTCTCTCCAATCCGGGCGGTTCCCTCTGCAGTTGCGCACCCGTTCACGCAGGCCCCGTATCGTGCAGCCAAGGCTCTGAAATCAGGGACGCTTCGGGTCCAGGATGCGCCGTGGTTTTCGGGCCGCTCCGGAGGTCCGAGTCGGAGAACGTAGATGTGGCCGGTCCTCGCTGTGGCCAGGAAAGGGTAGGTAACGGCGTAGAGATCGGCGTCCGGAGGTCCGCGCGGACCTCAAGGAGCAGCGCCAGCGTGCGGAGCGCGACGAGGGCGGCGCTGCAGGCGTCGCTCGGGGGCTCTGCCGCCATTCCGGTAACCTGCTCGGGCCTCCGAGTGTTTGTGCTCATGCGGAGATCTTCCTCTTCGAGTCGGGTAGACAGTTCGAGCAAAGCTGTCCAGGCAGATGCACCTCAGACTTCGAGACTGGTGCCGTAGGTAGGGGACTCCCAACTGTTCCTCATACCCATCCTCCTCCTCCTCCTCCTCCTCCTCCTCCTCCTTCTCCTCCCCCGTCTTCTTTTAAATAGTGTCGAAGAGTGTGGCGGGCAGAGCACTTGAGCAGAGCTGTTTGTTTAGAGGACTGGTACAATAGTGTACATTCGACGCTCGGCTGTCGCCGAGGGTTTGGGGCTCTCTGTTGCCGCGCCTGCGTTGTTGTCGTGGAAGAGAAAACCCAGACATCTGGCTGCTCCAGTTTTTTCAATGCGTTGGCCCCAGAGGTCTGGACCACTTCGCTACAGCCGGTTTTCGTCTTGAGTAGTTTTTGAGCACTCCCGAGGCCCGGCAGGGGCCCCTCGAGGCCGAACACGGCCAAAGATCGCCCGCTACAATTTCCCCGGAGCGTCGGATCTCCTAGGGCGCCTTCACTGTTGTCATGGAAGAGAGAAGGTAGCGTACCTGCGACATCTCATCGGCGAACCCCCAACATATTTATACTATGTGTGCGTCGCCCCCCCAGGAGCGACGCGCGCACCGAGAAATCTTATAATATATGCGTCGTGGCGGGCGCTTTCTGGCCACACCGCTCGAAAAACGATCTATTACAAGATGGGTCTACTAATTATGTGCTCGGGTCGGACGCGCGCCTCCAAGGCGGACGTATAGCATGAGTATGGCTTTGTTGCGTCACGTTCCACGCCGTGCCGCTTTCTCTTCCCCGGCCCGCCGCGCTCGCCCCGGCCCGACTGAATTCGGACGCCCGCCCGCCGCGCCCCCCTGCTCCGGCGCCCTGCCTCTGCGCAGGGCCCTGCGCGCAGACCGAGCCGCGGAGCCCGCTCCCGGCAGGTCGGCCAGACGACGGGCGACACCGCCCCACCCACGGCCCTTCCTCTCGGAGAGGAGGAGGAGCGACACCAACACCACCAGGGGGCCCAGCTCCAGCGAGGAGGTCCACGACGCCTCCCCGAGCGAGGGACTGGGGATGCCTCGAGCGAGAGGGGGCGGACCACACCACCAGGTAGACCCCCCTTGCCTCCGCGCATCTCCTCGCCCTGTTGGTGTTGGTGTCGCCTTTCCTTGCTATTCCTTAGGGGAACGAAGAACGACATGAACATACAAAACTCGGAGGTCCGCGCGGAGTTCTCGGATCGGCGCTGGACCCCCCTCCTTGGCGCGCGGAGCGCTCCAGGGGCGGTGCCTGAGGCGCCGCCAAGGGGGTCCAGCGCAGATCCGAGAAATCCGCGCGGACCTCCGAGTTGTTTGATGTGTATGTCATCGTTTGTCCCTTTCCTCATGCGGCGCTGCGGCCCATCGGGGGCCGTGGCCTATACCACGCAGCAGCCCACGCCGGGTTCGGTGGTACGCGCTGAGCCCCGTGGGGCCGCAGGTGAGGCGGGGTGTCGCCTCTGTTGTTCTGGTCCAGCAGGCTCGTGCCGTGGCGACGTGGCGGCCGCCTTCCCCTCCCCCAGAGCGCCGCGGGCAGGATTTCGGCACGGGGCTTCTCAGAAGCCCTGCGGCTTCGTCGTCGACTTCGGTCGGGCATGCCCTCCTACAGGCTGCTTCCGGAGGGAGGACACACAAATATCACAAACATGCCCCAAAGTTGTCAAAAGTGGTGGAACATCGTTCGCGTATTATTGTTTGACTATCTTTGAATGTTTCTCCTGTAGAGGGACACGCCCGACTTAATCGTAGACTTCTTCCGAGATGGCCCGCATCCTCTGCCTCCCCCCCTCGGCCGCGCCGCCGAGCATACACATATCCGCGGCGCCTCGTTGCTGTGCATCCCCCCCATTAAGCCCGAGACGCCGTGGAATGGTCTTGCCCGCAAGCGCGGGCATTCCGGGTTGGACGCCGCCTGTGGCCTGGAATCGGCCAGTATCGAGCGATCTGCGTTATCGGGGTGCCGCGATCCTGTAAGGCCGAGCGACCTCCGCGGCGTCAGAAGCCAAGGCCGAGATCGTCACGTCGCGAGCCTGGCGTAGCCTCACATCCCGCAGATTGAATCTCGCTGTGTCGCTCGGTGTCTTCTGGTTCCCGAGCCTGTCTGTGGCGACAGCGCTGAAAGAGGCAGCGACGGCCTCCCCCCTCGCGCTCGTTGCCTCCGCGGGCTGCCAGTTCTTCGTGGAGGCGCTGCGCGAGGCTTTGTCTTACGCCCCCCCCCTGGAAGGGGATGGGGAGGAGGGAGACGGCGAGGGGGGTGACAATCGTGGACCTCATGCCGCTGTTGCTTCTCCTCCCGGAGGTCTCCCGAGGCTCCGCGGCGATTCCAGGTGGGCCCCACACGCTCCAGAATCTGGAGATTCTTGATCCTCGTGCCTGGCCCCACAACCTCGACACGGGCCAGGGCCACTCGCTTGCATGCAGGTGGCCGCGAGGGGGAGACGACGATCGAGATTCTCGCTGCCTCTGTGGCGCTCGTGGGGCCACGCGCTCCCTCATCCTTCTGGGTCGTCCGTTCTGCATCATCCGTTCTGGGTCGATCTTCTTCTGCGACCACCTGCAGGCCCAGACCCCCTCGGATAATTGCAAAAGAACATGTTTTTTATTGTTGCTATTTTCGGCCTCTGGGGGCCCTTACCGGCCCTCGGGGCCGTCAAAAAGCGACTTGGGATGAAACACCGGTCCAGAGGAAGGGCTCGAGACCTCTGGGGTCAACGCTGTGCCAAGCACATGACGTCGGGGGGCCTGGGGGCCCTGACCCTGTGGGTGCAGCCGACGCTGGGGTGTCGGGACGCCCCCGCAGGGGCCCCGCGTGGCCTGCAGACCTGCGGCCTGTGCCCTCGGCGCGTCCCCCTGCCTCGGCGGCGGCTGGGCGCGGGAGGCCGGCGGAGGCCGAGCGCGGCGGCGGCTCCGCGGGCGGCAGGGCGGCGGCAGGCGGCGGAAGTGCACACGCGCGGCATCGGCGTCGCGTGCTCTGCGGCGCCACCGCGCGGCTGCCTCACGCCCGGGGCCCGCGGGACATCTGTGGGCAGCGCGTGGTTGCCTGCAGGTCCTGGTGCCCGCCGGCCAGCGCTGCGGCAGGCCCGCTTTTGCAAGACGTGGCTGCCTCTCGATCCTTGCCCGGGGGGCCGGTCCCTCTGGATCCTCGTCACGGTCCTCGTCCTCGTCCTCGTCCTCATCCTCGTCGTCGTCGTCGTCCTCCTTCTCCTCCTCCTCCTCCTTCTCCTCCTCCTCCTCCTCCTCCTCCTCCTCCTCCTCCTCCTCCTCCTCCCCGTCCTCGTCCTCGTCATCGTCCTCGCCCTCGCCCTCGCCCTCGCCCTCATCGGCCCAGCCACCGTAGCCATTCTGGCTCAAGCCCCTCGGGCTTGAGGCTCGACCCGCCCTGGCCCCCCTGGCGCCCTCGAGGCGCGCTCCGGCGCGCCCGTGCCGCCGGCCCCCCACCTCTGTTGGGCGATGCCCGCGGCCAGGCGCTGCCTTTCCGTGGCCCTGGCGCTGGCCGTCTGGGCGGCCCCGGCGCGCGCGGCGGAGTCCGCCGCCCGCGCGGGGGCCGCCGCGGGCGGCGGCCGAGCAGTCGTCCAGCGGCTGCTCCGCCAGCGCTGGACTGCTGCGGGCGCTGCGCGCGCGGCGGGCGGCCCTGGGCTCCTCATCGCTGTATGAGTTTCTGCGATGCTGGCGCGTTGTGCCGGCAGCCTATGCGCGCAGCGATCGAGTGGGAGCTGCCGGCAGCTGCCAGCGATGAGTGCCAGGCGACGTACACGCTGTCGGTTGTTCGGAAGGCCCTGCGCTGGAGGAAGCGGTGCCCGCCCGGCCAGCAGCCGCGACGCGCGCAGCCCTGCCTAATACGACCATTGACCACCAGGACGACCCCAAACCTCCTCGCGTCGTGAAGAAATCGCGACGGGAAGTCCTTGCCTTACTTTCGGCCTCCAGGGGCCCTTCCCTGGCCTCGGGACCGTCAGAAAAACGACTCGCGATGCAAAACGGGTCCCCGGGAAGGGGTCCAGACCTCTGGGGGTCGACGTTGTATTCACGACGTCGGGGGTCTGGGCCCCCACGCTGGCACCAGCATCGGCGCGCGATGCTTGCGGCGGAGGCTATGATCTTCAGGGATATCCCAATGACGACGGCACGGCCGGTTCTTGTGACTGCCAGAGATGGAGTCCTGGGCCAGGCTCACCGCCGCCAGTGGCGCATGCAGTCGGTGCTGGCACAGCTGGCGTTTTGACGGGCGCAGGCCGTGGTGCGGCATCCGACGACGTGTTCTGTGCGGTCCGCGGCCGCAGATCTCCTGGCGAGCTCGCGTTTCTGCCTGTCCCGGGCCACTCTTTCGATGTCCACGGGCCCGAGCCCACAGCGGCTGCGCGTTCTAGGAACGGCTGGTCGGCCGTCGGGGTTGCGCACGCCTGTTCCGTCTCACCTTGTGAGCGTATTGGTGTCTGGCAAGCGGGGCCCTACAGGGGCTGCAGAACTCGTCCGCCCGTGTTCTCTGGCACTACGTGTGCGGACCAGCCTGCCCATTGCAGGTTGGCCAGCAGCTTTCGCACGGTATTAGTGAATTGTCTCCTCCTCCTCCTCCTCCTCCTCCTCCTTCCCCCCTCTTCCTCGGCAAATTGCTGGGGCAATGTCCTACTCCTTCCCCGAAGACAGAAACAACTTTTCAGATGGCGCGAGGGCTTCTGAGAAGTCCCGCCGCCTTCTGCTTTTCCGGCGGGGCAAGACCTGTCCGCCAGGGCCGGCGCCGGCAGCAAGCAACACCAGAGTCCCGGCGGTCACAGCCTCGTGGCTGCTGTGCGTTCTCCCCCCAAGGAAAAAAAGTTTCGCCTCCTGGGCACCCGTCGTCGCCGCCGCTGGCTTCGTGCCGAGACCTTGGCTGGAGCGCACTCCAGGAGAGGTCCGGGGAGTAGCGGCACCGGCTCCCTTTGGCTGCCCCCGCCGCGGGCCCCGGAGGCCGAACGACGGGGCAACCGCAGTCCAGCATGTGCACTGAGATCTGGCCTGGGCCGTCGTCTGCGCCGCCGCCCCCTGTGTAGCCCGCCGCGCCGCGCGCCCCCTGGGGGCAGGGTCAGGGTGAGGGCTATATAGGGCGAGGACCAGGGCTGGGGCCCAGAGATCCGACGTCGTGATTTAGTTCCATATGGGGTCTCCGGAGGTCTCGACCCATTTCCGTGATTATTTTCAATATGGGGTCTCCGGAGGTCTTCCCACAGGACTGGTTTGTCATCCTGAATCGTTTTTTGGCGGTCCCGAGGGCCGGCAAGGGCCCCCCGAGGCCGAAGATGGCCAAAAGCCTCCCGTCATGCTTCTTTCAGTGCCCGAGGGGGTCTGGGGGTGGGGGCCATAGGGCAGGGGCTGGGGCTGGGGTCAGGGCCGCCTCCGCAGCAACCGCCGCCGCAGCAGCCGCCGCCGAGGCGGCCGAGCGGTGCGCGCGGCTGCACGCGCTGGCGGGCGGGAAGGGGGGGGGCCCAAGCTGCAGGGGGCCGCAGAGCCGGCCCCGGGCTGCCGGCCGGGGGCCCCGCGAAGGGGCGCGCTATGCGGCAGATGCCAGGCCAGGGGCGCGGCGCCGCCTACAAGCTGCTGCCGGCGCCGGACGAGCTAGAGCGCATCCGGGCTCGGGGAGGGTGTTTGTTCGAACCGTGCCTCTGCTAAGACTCGGGGCTTAGGGCAGCAAGACATTTTTTTTCTGGGGGGAAGCTCAGATGCGTCTGTGCTCGAGAAGCAGCTCTACCAGCTTCCCGTCGGCAGCCAGGGTTGACGGTTTACCGCCGGCGCCGGGCTCAGGGAGGGGGATTAGTAGAGGAGATCTTGGCGTCCCAATTGTTCGAGCTCGGCTTTTTGTCTTTTTCGAGCCCCGGGACCCCCGCTGGTCGATCCGGCTCCAAGAATGGCGCAGAGAGATTGTGTCTAGGGTGCCGGGCGTGTTTGTTCGTCCAATGTTGCAATTCTTGTTAGCTACGTCGGATCTCGGGGTAAGTCCACAAGCGAGTGGGTCCAG
>CAUYUJ010001643.1:27500-49908 GCA_963575745.1 Prorocentrum cordatum
CCTCGTCCTCTCCCCCTCCCCACGCCTCCTCCTCCTCCTCTCCTCCTCCTCCTCGCTCCTCCTCCTCCTCCTCCTCCTCCTCCTCTCCTCTCCTCCTCTCTCCTCTCCTCCTCTCCTCCTCTCCTCCTCCTCCTCCTCCTCCTCCTCCTCCTCCTCCTCCCCGCGCGAAGACCCCCGCGCCGCGCGGCAGAAAGGGCACGGCGGGAGGCCGCCGGCAGCTTTTTTTTGCCCCCGCGGGGCCGCGTGCCGGGCCCTGGGGCCGTCGGGCAACGGCGCGGCAGGGAAAGGCCGTCCCCAGGAGGGGCGCAGACATCGCATCGCGACGTCGGAGGCCGTCGGGGTCCTGCCCCGCCCCCCCCCATGATTTGCTCAATGCGAGCACTCACGCCACGTTCATCTGTCAGCGCCTCCCGCTCCCCCCAATGTTCAAAGTTGGCGGTGGGTCTGATGACGTGCACTTCGACCGCAGTCTCCCCCACGCGTGCCAACATTGAGTTTTGGGGGGAGGGGGAGTGTTCAGTTTTTTGTTTCCCTCTACCGACGTCCCGACCCCTTTTTCAGGGCCGGTCTTGACTCCGAGTCTTCCTGTGGATGGCCCCGGGGCCAGGTGGGGCCCCCCAGCCAAGAGCCTTCCGTCCTCGAGATGCGGTGCTGCGAGCAGAAATGCAGCATCGCGAACAATAGCCCCAGACATGATCGCGTCGTAAAAACAAATCGGGGCGAGAAGCTCGTCTCTATTTTCGGCCCCTGGGGGCCCTCGCCGGGCCCCGGGAGCGTCAAAAAACGACTCAGGATGAAAAACCGGCCCCGGGCACAGGGTCTGGACTTCCAGGGACGCCGTCTTGAAAAAATCAGGACGTCGCATGTCTGGGACTGGAGCCCTAGACCCCATCTTTCTGCTGCATCTTTCGGCGGGAAAGTATCCCAGCAAATCGCCGAATGGCAGCAAAGGCGAAGAGGCGGGTCGAGGAGTAGGAGGTCGTCGGCTATGGGGACACAGGCCAGGACACGGCCACGTGCGCCTCAGCATATTCTCAGAAGGGGTCGTGGCCGGCCGGACCAAGCATGTAGCCGCCACTGAGGCGAGAGCACGATTCCCGAGTAGATATTGTGGGGAAGCCTGAGGCGAAACGGCTGCTTGACTGGGCTGTCTACAAGGCTCCCCGTCCCCCTTGTGGGGTACTCCTCTGTGGTTCTTTCCAAAAGCTTCTAGGAGGGTCGGAGCGCTATCAGGGAAGCACAGCAGCGCACGGATCTGAGGGGCCGTTTTTTCTGATTGTTTGTTCCTTTCGGCGGCGAGCGACGGGGGGTGGTGAGAAGGAGAAGGCCCTCTCGAAAGGCGGCGGGGGGGTTCTCAGAAGCCCTCTGGCCTTCCGAGAAGTTCTCATAAGTTCTCTGTCTCTCTTGGGAAGTGCGAGAAAACCTTTCAGAAGGCCAGGGGATTTCCGAGTCTTCTGAAAAGGTCCACCCCTGATCGGACGCCTGGTGCTTTTTTGGTCATCGCTCGGTTCTCCAGTGGCCGTCTGGGACGAACCGGCCCGATCCCCCTCGGCGAGGCGCAGCCGCTGGAACGCACCCCGAGGCTGGAAGCCCGGTGGGAACCCACGACGACACCCGAAAACCTCGAACCTCGAACCCGAAATTCCCGAACTTCCCCCCCGGGGTTCGCCGCCGATCCTTTTTCACGACGTGAGCACGTCTGGGTTATGATGTTCTAACCTACTTTGGCCGTGACCACCCAGAAAGAGCCGAAACTCACTTGTCGTCGACGACGACGACAACGAAGGGCGACGACGACGACAACGACACGACGAGGACGACGACAACGACCACGACCACGACGACGACGACGACGACGACGACGACGACAAGACGACAAGACCACTTTGGCAAGAATTTCGAGCACCCAGATAGAGCCGGAACTGGAGGGCCCTGAAGGGCGACGTCCCTGGGAGGGTCTTCGCGCGTCGGGTTCTGCGAGGCGATGTTCGTTCGACACTGCGCCAGCGTCTCGCCGGCGCTCTGGGTGCTCGACGCTATTTGGGGGACGTCGCCCTTCGGTGCGATTGGGACGCCATAGCCCCGACCCCCGACGTCGTGATTCTTTTTTTCCAGCGTCGACCCCCAGGGATACGGGCCCCTTCCCCGAGGCCCAGCGATGACCCCTGGAGGCCGAACGTAGCGAACAACCGCCCGTCGTGATCTTTTCATAGCCCGAGGGGGTCTGGGAACGTCTGGGTCTCCACGCTGCTGGGCTGCCGCCCGCCGGCAGAAAGGGATGTGGACCTTACGGAGGGAGCGAGGATTGGCGACGGGTCCCGCTGCCATGGGAGATCACGCATTTCCGCCGCCGAGCGAGGCGGCACCGCGCGCATCTTTGGCGAGGGCGCCTCCCCCGATCCGTGGCTCGGGCGACGGCCGCGCGCCAGATCGCCTGCGCGCCCCCGAGTCGTGTCTGGGCCTCCTCGCTGCTGGGCTGCCGCCCGCCAGAGCGCGGAGGAAGTGACGGGGAGGAGGAGGAGGGGGAGGAGGAGGAGGAGGAGGGGGGGGGAGGAGGAGGAGGAGAGGAGGGGGAGGGAGGAGGAGGAGGAGGAGGAGGAGGAGGAGGAGGAGGAGGAGGAGGAGGAGGAGGAGGGGCGGAGGAGGAGGAGGGTGCCGCAGGCCGCCCCGCGCCCGTCGCCGCACGGGGCCCGGGGCGCCGCGCCCAGCCGATCGAGCCAGCTGCGGCGCCCCCGGCCGATCGCGGGGGGGGGATGGGTGCCCAGACCTCGGGGGCGGCCACGCTCGGGCCGGACGAAAGGGGGGGAGTGGGAAAGGGGCGGGGGCTACGAAATCTGCTGCATGCAGCCGGTTTCGGCCCCACCGAGGGGCCCATTCCTCGATACATAGCCGCCTCCGGCGCCAGGAAGATCAGCTACGTGAGCTGATTCTCAACCCCCCCCTTTGCTATCTCCCCCTTTCGCCCGACCCGACACACGGGGGGGGGGATGGCCAGGGTGCCTCTTCGCTTCCCCATGCTCGACGGGGCGCGGTGTCGTCCCAGATCCTCGACGCGAGGACCTGCACAACGTGAACGCCCTCGGGTGATGACAAAAGCAGGACGAAAGGTCTTTCGCTAGGTTCAGCCTCCGGGAGCCCTTCCCGGGCCTCGGGGGCGTCCAAAAACGACTCAGGATGAAAAGCCGGTCCCCAGGAAGGGGTCCTGACCTCTGGGGGTCGACGTTGTGAAGAATCGCGACGTCGGGGGTCTGGGTCCTAAGCCTCCCAGATGGGGTCGGAGCAGATGTGGTCGGAGGATCGCGCCAGATCGACAATATGCATCGACGATGCGGCTTGATGCTGAGCCCGATTTGCTTCACGTCGACGCAGCCGATGCATCGCCGACGTCGACGATGCATCGCCGATGAATTGCCGATGCATCGCCGATGTATCGGCGATGCGGCTTGATTCTCCGACCCTATTTACTCGGACCCCATTTAGGAGGCCTATAGAATTTTCCCCAGATTTCATGGCGCCTATTCTTATTTCAACCCGTCCCCGGCCGCGCACGCGCCGCTGGCCATGAGTTGCCCCCCCCCCCCCTCTTGGACGCCCCCCTTGGACGCCCCCACAGACCCCCTCGCGACGACTGCACGCGAGAGGTGACCCCTCGCCGGAGGGACCTTCGGTGCGGGCCCATTGGACCCAGACCCCCTCGGGCTGCGAAAAAAATCACGGCGGGAGGTGCTTCGCTGTTTTCGGCCTCCATGGGGCTTCACCAGGCCTCGGGACCGTCAACAAAAAGATCCAGGACGAGAAACGGGGCCACGTCATGAAAAATCACGACGTCGGGGGTCTGGCGTCGACTGCACGCAAGCAGGGGCGAAGCGTCCAGGCCTGCCGATAGGCCAGGCCAGCCAGCGCGTGTTCTAAGAACGTTCTGCGGACTGCACGAGGTGTGCTTAGAACGCTTCTGGCTGAGACTGTCTTGCTTCAGCACACCAGTGTACTGTTCAAAGAACATTGCGTTTGTTCTTCGCGCATTGATGGGTTCTGATAATCTTTCGTGGTAGGCCTATAGGAATGCCGGGACGGTCGGTCCCTGCTCAAGGCACGCAGGAGTGACTTTTCGCCGACAGCGATGCGACAGCAGCGGCATGCGCGCTCGTGTTTGGTCCCCTCGAGCCCCCAGCGAAGCTGCGCACCAAAGGTCACTTTTACCTAGGGCGACTCTTACGTGCAGCCGATCGCGCGTCATGAAAAAGTCATGACGGGAAGTTGTTCGCCGTTTTCGGCCTCTGGGGCCCCCCCCCGGGCGTCGGGGCTGTCAAAGAAGGGCTCAGGATCAAAAACAGGTCCTGGGGAGTGGGTCGAGACTTCTGGGGGCCGACGTTGTGAACAAATCATGACGTCGGGGGTCTGGGGTCGGTGGGTCGATCGGTTGATCCATTAGGCCAGCAGCTGTGGCGCGGAGATCCTGGCGTCGCGATTCCTTCGAGCCGGGCGTCTTCGCCCTGCTTTTTGGGCCCCAGGGCCATTTCAGCAGAAAGGTGGGGTACAGGGCCGTGGTTGAGATTTGTCACGATGTTGCTATTTCTCCGCGTGGCCGGATCTGCGGGGGAGGAGGAACCGGTACAATTACAGCGGTACCATTGCCTCGCTTTCGCTTCTTTGGGCCTCCTGGGAGGCCCTCATCGCCACCGCGGGATTCGCCTCGGAGTCTGGGAATGTGAGGAATATCCAAAGACAGCTCGGACGTCAGAACGAATCGTGGCGTTATTTGCCTGGGGGAGGCGAAGGTGGGGCGGGCGGGGCTGGTGACGGCCGTTAGCGCGAAAATTGAAAAGCGCTCTCAAGGGTTGATCGCAGGATCCATGAGGTCACCTGCGGAAGCCCGAACCCAGACCCCGTCTCGTCGCGAAAAAATCATGACGCAAGGTTTTGGGCAGTCTTCTGTCTGTGGGGGCCCTCGCCGGACCGAGGAACGAAAAACTGTCCTCTGGATTGCGTCGAGACCTCCGGGGATCCACGCTCCCAGACCCTCGACATCGTGTTTTCTTGATTGCGTCGACCCCTGGACGTCTGGACCCCTTCCCGTGGAACCGGCTTTTCATCCTGAGTCGTTTTCTGACGGTCCCGAGGGCCGGGAAGGGCCCCCAGAGGCCGAAAGCAACAACAAACCTTTCGTCATGGCTTTTTTTCATTTCCCGAGGGGGTCCTCGTTATGCAAGTCACTACGTCGAGGATCTGGGACGACACCGCGCCTCGAGCGCCGCGGCCTGGGCCAGACCGCTGGCGCTGGCCACCGGCCGGCCAGCGCTGCCAGGGTCCAACGATCCGCCGGCTCGGGCCTCCGACGCCGTGCGCGGTGCGTAGGCGCGCCAACGGTGTGTTTGCTGACGGCGGAGAAGGGAAACCGATTGCAGGAAGGCGTGGCTCGTGGCCAAAGCAATTCTCGGAACGCGTGCGTCGTGTTTTCCTGCAGCTCGCCATGTCGTGTTCGTTCGATGCGTTCGCACATCTGACATGAAGAAACGGTGTTTCGTGATTTCTGACTTGGTGTTCTGCGTGAGCTCGGTGTCAGAAAAAAAAAGAATATTCCCAACATCGCCGTTGACCAACATCTCTGTTAGCGCGGCCTTGGGCGATGTCGCTTCGACGCGTGGGCGTCCAGAGCTCTCGACCCTGCCTTTCTCATCGGTCTCGCGCCTTTGGTCGTCTTCTCAGAGGAGAACCCAGACCCCCTCGCCCTGTGCACAAGTTACGACGGGAGGCGTTTCGCTATTTTCGGGCTTTGGGGGCCCCCGCCGGCCCTCGGGACCGTCAAACAACGACTCAGGATTAAGAACCGGTCCAGGGGAATGGGTCGCGACTTCCAGGGGTCGACTTTACGAAGAAATCATGACGTCGGGGTTCTGGGAAGCAAACACTTGTGGATTCCATGACAATGGGCACGAACAGACCTGCCACTGGATATAAGATATGTGTTTTTCATGTTTTGAATCTGTGTAGCGCATATGCTAAATCTGTTTTCGCATGTCTAGAACATGCTTTAGACATGTTCTAGACATCTGGAACTGATTTTGACAGCATCCCCAATCAGTGCTCGCACTGAAGGGGTCCTAGCGGAAATTGAAAGATTTGGCGAACATGTCCCACCGATGTTGGTGGCCAGCTGGGTTCCTGGGTTCCCGGTTCTGGGATCCCAGGTTCCTGGTCATTGGTTCCGGTCCGATTCCGGTGGGTTCCGGGTTCCCAGGTTCCCGGGTTCCCGGTCGATCTCCTTATCGATCTCTTTATCGATCCCATTTCAAACCATTCCTTGATTGGGATTTTTCTCTGGTGTAATGCCTCCACAAGCAAGCACGGACCACCGACCCCGAGAGACCATCTGGGCAGGGAGCCGACGCCCTTGGTCGGTGGCACGGCCGAGCACCACCCAGCACGGGGCTGTCGGGTCCCGCCCCAGCGGGTCCTTGGCGACTCCCCCTCCTCCTCCTCCTCCGCCTCCTCCTCATCCTCCTCCTCCCTCCTCCTCCTCCTCCTCCTCCTCCTCCTCCTCATCCTCCTCCTCCTCCTCCTCCTCCTCCTCCTCCTCCTCCTCCCTCCTCCTCCTCCTCCTCCTCCTCCTCCTCCTCCTCTCCTCCTCCTCCTCCCTCCTCCTCCTCCCTCCTCCACCTCCTCCTCCTCCTTCTCCTCCTCTTCCTCCTCCTCCTCCTCCTCCCTCCTTCCCCCTCCTCCTCTTCCTCCCTTCTCCTCCTCTCCTCCTCCTCCTCCTTCTTCTCCTCCTACCTCCTCTTCTATCTCTTCCTCCTCCTCCTCCTCCTCCTCCTCCTCTCCCCCCCCCTCCTCCTCCTCCCTCCTCTCTCTGCCTCCTCCTTCCTCCTCTCCTCCTCCTCCTCCTCCTCCTCCTCCTCCTCCTCCTCCTCCCCTCCTCCCTCCTCCTCCTCCTCCCTCCTCCTCCCTCCTCACTCCTCCCTCCCCTCCCCTCCTCCTCCTCCTCCTCTCCCCCTCCTCCCTCCTCCTCCTCCTCCTCCTCCTCCTCCTCCTCTCCCTCCTCCTCCTCGGGGGGTGTGGTGTGGTGTGGGGTGGTCCTCGTTTCTCTTCTGAGTGTTCTGCGGGTCCTCGGGCCCGAGATGTGCCTCTGGGGACGTCTGCATCGTTCCCCCGGACCCTCTCAGACGCCACCATTCTGATTGAGTGCCTCGAGCTGCCTCCAGCCGCGGCTGCAAGGGCACCCCGCGGGGGACCCAGAAAGACAGCGCATCAAACCCCTTCTCGAGTGAGCGCGAACATGGACCACGGCGCCTAGATCAGCGACGGGCCCCGTCTCCGTGCAAGTGGCGCGCTCCGCCGCCAGATCGGGCAGCACTGGCTTCCTGCCTCGGGGGTGCCTTCCCCCACTCGTGGGTCTGGCGCCCACGCGCCAGAGATCCACAGATCCGTACAGCAGAGACAGACTTACGACAATACGAAATATTGGGGAACATTCTTCGTCGATTCGTGAGGGTCCCAAGGTGCCGCAGAGCATCTGTGGGTCCCTGGGGCCACTGTGAAACACGACATTTCCGTTGGGTGCCTGCTGGCATGCTGACTTCTATTTGATGTGCCCATTGTGACCCCTGTTCGCGTGCGCCCGAGTCTGGTCGTCGTCTTCGCCTCCCCTTACAAACAACCATCAGACCTGTCTGGGGGCGCACTCCGATCAGAACTGCGCGGCAAATCCAGCCGCAGCGACCAGGCGCAACAGGGTCAAAAAACGGTTGAAAGTCTCGACCCGTGATCGTCATCGTCGCCGTCGTCGTGGTCGTCGTCGTCGTCGTCGTCGTCGTCGTCGTCGTCGTCGTCGCCGCTCCCGCCGTCGCCGTCGTCGCCGCCGCCGCCGCAGCCGTCGTCGCCGTCGTCGGCCCTCCTCGTCGTCGTCGTCGTCGTCGCCGTCGTCGCCGTCGTCGTCGTCGTCGTCGTCGTCGTCGTCGTCGTCGTCGTCGTCGTCGTCGTCGTCGTCGGCCGCCGTCCGCGCGGCTTTCCGGCGGGCGCCGAGGCCTCGAGCCGGGGCGCGGCCCCGCGCCGCCCGCGGCGGCGGCAGGCCGGGCGGGGCCCGGGCCGAGCCGGGGGGGCCCGCGGGGCGGGGGGGGGCGCTCGCGGGGGCGGTAAAGAGAGGGGTGATGACCAGGGTTGAGTCGGGCCTGTCCCCCTCCAGGGGGATTTTCGAGGGAAAGTAAAAAAAAACTTCAAAAATAATAAAAAAATGCTCCAAAAATAGTCTGGGGACTATTTTTGACATATTTTTTGACCATTTTGGGGTATTTGTTGGGGTATTTTTATTGTTCGTCGAAAATCCCCTTGTAGGGGGACAGGCCTGACCTAAGACTAGGGGGGGGGGGATATCATGGCGTGGGCCATGATATTTGCCCAGATTTCATGGCGCCTCTTCTTATATTTCAATGCGTCCCCGGCCCCCCCCACTGCGGGCCGCGCACACGCCGCCGGCCATGATTTGCACCCCCCCCTCTTGGACGCCCCCCTCTTTGCCGCTCCCGAGGGGGGCGCCTGCGGCGGGCGGCCTGCAGGAGCTAGGCCCACTGGTGAGGTGGGGGCGTTCGCTGCGGTCGTGCCGAGGCCCGCAGAGGATCCGAGGAGGTTAGGGACGTCTTCGATGCGGCGGTTCTGCCCGGAGCTCGGCCTCCGCGGCGCGTTACCGGGCCCCGCGGCCATCAACGATGGATCGGGGACGAATATTCACTCCCTGGGAAGGGGGTCGGGGACCTCTGGGGCCGCGGAGGGGAAGAATCGTGTCGGCGGATGTCTGGGTGTAAGGGCGAGGCCGGCACGGGGAGGGGTACCCCGGTGTTCTTCGTGTCTGCTGCGTGTTCTTGTGCATCCTGGGGACGGGTGCTCTCGAAGGTTCTCTTCAGCCTGGCCAGCGGGGGGTCTCATGTTCTTCACGGGTGTTCGTCTATCTTCGGTCCTGCTGCATCCAGGAGTACACTCCCCCCCCCCACGAGACAGGCTCGCTGTTTTGCCGGGCGCGCTGTTTTGTCTGCCTTGGCCTCCTCCTTCCCGTCCTCCTCCTCCTCCTCCTCCTACTCCTCCTCCTCGAGCTCCTCTCTTTCCGGCTCCTCCGCGCTCTGTTTGTCACCCGTTCTCGCCGCTGGGCTCCCTCTGGATGCTAAGCAGCAGTTTTGTTCTTGCTCTGGGCGTTCTCTCGGCTTCGGCCTCCGGGGCCCGGGGCCGGTCTGGTCGGACGACGGCTCCGCGGGGCGCAGACCTGGCGCATCATCATCATCATCATCATCATCATCATCATCATCATCATCATCATCATCATCATCATCATCATCATCATCATCATCATCATCATTATTATCATCATCATCATCATCATCATCATCATTATCATTATCATTATCATTATCATTATCATCATCATCATCCTCATCCTCATCCTCATCCTCATCCGCATCCGCATCATCATCATCAGCCTCATCATCATCAGCATCAGCATCAGCATCAGCATCAGCACCATCAGCATCGTTATCGTCATCGTAATCGTCATCATCATCATCATCTTCTTCTTCATCATCATCACCACCATCATCACCATCACCATCATCATCATCATCAATATCAGCATCCTCATCACCATCCTCGTCCTCATTCTCATCACCACCATCATCACCATCATCATCAGCATCAGCATCACCAATCATCATCCTCATCATCATGATCATCATCATCCTCAGCATCTTTATCATCATCATCATCATCGTCATCCTCATCATCATCCATCATCAGCGTCATCATCCGTCATCATCGTCACCATCATCACCATCATCATCATCATCATCATCATCCGTCATCGTCACCCGTCATCATCATTATCCATTATCGTCATCATCATTACCACCCCCCACCACGACCACCATCATAACCACTATCACCATCACGATCATCGTTATCGCCACAATCGTAGTCATCAACATTACCACCATCATCCACATCATCATCATCATCATTATCATCATCAACAGCATCATCATCTTCTTCGTCATCACCATCATCATCACCATCGTAATCATCACCATCATCACCATCATCATCAGCACCATCATCATCATCATCATCATCATCATCATCATCATCATCATCACCATCACCATCACCATCACCATCAACAGCATCATCAGCATATCCATCACCATCAGCATCAAGCCTTAGATCCGAGTAGCCCCGATTTTAGCGTCGATTAGCGCGATTCGCAAGAGTTGACAGGATTGTATGGGAGGCTCCCATGAGTTACCACCGAAGTCCTGGTGCCGCAACGATGGTTGAAGGTGATCTCCACTGCGGCCCTTCTGCAAGAACTGACCTGTACAGTTCGCTTCCTTCCGAGGTGCCTGCTTGTGTGGATCGCAGACGCTGTGCGCACGGTGTGTACGAAACGCCCCCTCCTCCTCCTCCTCCTCCTCAGCTTCGTCCTCATCGCTCCTCTCGCTCGCCCTCGCACGGCCTTCCTGCCTTTCTCCCCCCCTGGCGAGCCCCGAGTCCCGACGTCGCGAACGAAGCACAGCACCGCGAACAACCACGACCTGAGCCCCAATGACAGACCCCGTCTGCCTGCGGCACGTCTCTCGAGCCGCATCGACCAGCGATGGCCCGGGGGCCCGAAGCGAGGCGGAAGATGGTGGGTGTTTTTGTTTACCCATTGTTTTGCCGATCGGCGCGGGCGGGCCCTCGCCCCCCCCCCCCGCCCCTCCCCTCCACGGAGCAGATCTTGGCTGTCTTCTGGCGCCCGCTTCGCGCAGCTGGAGCCTCCCCCGTGGGACATACGGCCCCAAGCAGTCGCACCAGGCAGAGGTCCAGGGCCAGACCCCCGCCCCCTCTCTCTCTCCCCCCCCCCCTTCCGCCCAATGTCGAACTGCCGAGGAGTAAAGAAACGTTCACATATGCCCGGCGTGAAAAAATATTGTGGCGCCACAGGACCTCAGGGACGCTGGAAGCTCCAGGAGGCCGCGGGCAGGCTCGGCTTGTGGACGTCGATTAGTGGAGAGGAGGCATGCTCCAAGTAGTTTCCAGCTGTCCTAAACAATGTTTCAAACATGTTTTTAAACACATAAAAACATGTTTGACACATTTTTAGAACATGTCTTACACATTTAAGCCTTTTAAAGTCAATGGTAGGATTGTTAGAGCGTCCCTTGTCATGGCATCCACAAGGCTCGGCTCAGTGCCCCGCGCCCATCCCCAGACCCCCGACGCCATGATTTTTGTCACCACTTCGACCCCCAGATGTTTCGACCCATTCCCCCGTAGCCTGTGTCTCTATTGCTTGGGGCACAATGGGCATCACAGCCCCCGGCCCCCCCTCCCCCCCCGCTATACCGTAACGCCTTTCCCTCCCCCCCAGTGCGCTCTGGGCACTGCCGCAGTACGCATCGGGCACACGGCGGAGGGAGGCATTACATTATACCACTAATCGGTTTTCGGTGCCTGAGCCCGTCTGGGCACAGGGGCCCTTCCTGCATGGCCCCAGCGTGTCATGGCGCCAACATCGCAGAGCGGATTTCGTTCGGAAAACGATAGGATGGGCCCAGAGTGTGCTGGAGAATTTCGCTCCGGATTTCGAATTTAATTTAATACGGATTCTCTTGGCCAGGCATGAAGGATTAACATAAGGAGTGCAGGCTTAACAGACATCCACGCGAACTTACCTCGTTTTTCACCCGCCGTTTCGGGGTTTTGCACTGGCAGAAAAATCCTCGCAACAACCCGCTGCAGCACGTCTGCACGGTCGGTGCAGTGAAGCGTGGGCGGGCACGAGTCGTTTTCTAACGGTCCCGAGGGCCGGTAAGGGCCCACAGAGGCCGAAAGTAGCAAAAAACTGTCCGTCATGATTTTTCCCAACCATCCTGTGGTGTTGGGTCGTCGTTTTGAAGAGACGGTGCCCCGCGTTCCCTCCTCCTCCCGCTGCCTCCTCCCCTCCTCCTCCCTCCTCCCCCCTCCTCCCCCTCTTCCTTGCGTTTCACCCACCCAGTACAGCGCTTCGTAGCCCCATAGGAGCTCCACCGAAGGCCCCAGTACCCGCGCCCGCATGCGTCACGCACACCCAATTCGGCACACCCCTCACACGTTTCGTGGCCCATAGGGAGCTCCACCGAAGGCCCCAGTGCCCGCGCCCGCATGCGTCACGCACACCCATTCGGCACACCCCTCACACGTTTCGTGGCCCCATAGGGAGCTCCACCGAAGGCCCCAGTGCCCGCGCCCGCATGCGTCACGCCACACCCATTCGGCACACCCCTCACACGTTTCGTGGCCCCATAGGGAGCTCCCCGAAGGCCCCAGTGCCCGCGCCCGCATGCGTCACGCCCACCCAATTCGGCCACCCCTCACACGTTTCGTGGCCCCACACCGACGGCCCAGTGCACCGCATGCCCCCCACCCCATTTCGGAACACCCCTCACACGTTTCGTGGCCCCATAGGGAGCTCCACCGAAGGCCCCAGTGCAGCGCCCGCATGCGTCCCCACACCCATTTCGGCACACCCCTCACACGTTTCGTGGCCCCATAGGGAGCTCCACCGAAGGCCCCAGTGGCAGGGTCCGCATGCGTCCGCACACCCATTTCGGCACACCCATCCACGCTTTCGTGGCACCATAATGAGCTCCACCGAAGGCCCCAGTGGCAGGGTCGCATGCGCCCCACCACCATTTCGGCACACCCCTCACACGTTTCGTGGCCCCATAGGGAGCTCCACCGAAGGCCCCAGTGGCAGGGTTCCGCATGCCTCCCCACCACCCATTTCGGCACACCCCTCACACGTTTCGTGGCCCCATAGGGAGCTCCACCGAAGGCCCCAGTGGCAGGGTCCGCATGCCTCCCCACCACCCATTTCGGCACACCCCTCACACGTTTCGTGGCCCCATAGGGAGCTCCACCGAAGGCCCCAGTGGCAGGGTCCGCATGCCTCCCCACCACCCATTTCGGCACACCCCTCACACGTTTCGTGGCCCCATAGGGAGCTCCACCGAAGGCCCCAGTGGCAGGGTCGCATGCCTCCCACATTTCGGCACACCCCTCACACGCTTCGTGGCCCCATAGGGAGCTCCACCGAAGGCCCCAGTGGCTCCCCACCACACCATTTCGGCACACCCCTCACACGTTTCGTGGCCCCATGGGGCTCCACCGAAGGCCCCAGTGGCTGCGTTCGCATGCCCCCCACCACCCATTTCGGCACACCCCTCACACGTTTGGTGGCCCCACAGGGAACTCCACCGAAGGCCCCAGTGGCTGCGTTCGCATGCCGCCCCCACACCAACTTCGGTGCACCCCTCACACGTTTCGTGGCCCCACAGGGAGCTCCACCGAAGGCCCCAGTGGCTGCGTTCGCATGCCGCCCCCACACCAACTTCGGTGCACCCCTCACACGTTTCGTGGCCCCATAAGGAGCTCCACCGAAGGCCCCAGTGGCAACGTTCGCATGCCGCCCCCACACCCATTTCGGCACACCCCTCAAACGGCTCGTGGCCCCATAGGCATATCCACTGAAGACGGTACTCACACCAGCATTACTCACAACTGCATATGGTTGGGTCCTTCGCCAGGCTAATTTCATTGCCCGAGGGGGCTTGGGCACCGGGGCCCTTCCTGCAGGGCCCCAGCGCGGGCGGGCACGAACGCGCGCGACGTCGCCGGCGCTCGGAGGGCGTCGCGCGTGCGGAGAGCGTGGGGAGGCCTCCCAGACGCCCCGCGTGTCGGGCGCCAGGCGCGCTGGTATATCGTTGTGGAGGACGATCAAGGCAGAGGAAGCATGTTGCCAAATCATTTCCAGATGTCTAGAACATGTGCTAAACATGTTTTAAGCATGTAGGAATCATGCTTCAAACATGTTTAGAATATTTTTCAGACATTTGGAGCGCATGTTTAATTGAATGGTAGGATTGTAAGGGTGTCCAGTGTCATGGCATCCACAATGGTATAGTCTTCCGGAACGGGCACCCCTCGCCGGGCAACGGCAGAGGTTCGTCCCGGGCTTAAGGACTGCTACTGCCCCTGGGACCCAGAACCCCTCGGGCAACGACAAAATCACGACGAGAGGTTTCTTGCCAGTTTCGGCCTCTGGGGTCCCTTGTCAGCCCTCGGGACCGTCAAAAAACGACTCAGGGTGAAAAACCGGTCCAGGGGAATGGCTCGAGACCTCTGAGACCTCCAGGGGTCGGCGTATTGAAAAAAACATGACGTCGGGGGTCTGGGAAGGGCTTCTGCTGTTCCTGAGATCCGGGCGTTGCATTTTTTCACACCAGGCGTGGTCGCCCGAGTGCGTGCCCGGGGACCCCCTCGGAGATCGATCCGGACCCCACAATATGGCGCAGAAAGACGGGGCCCTGGGGGCCGTCCTGGGGGCCTGCGCTCTTGGGTCGTGCTTTGTCGCGATGCTGCACTTGTTTCGCGCCGTCGGGTCTCAGGGGGTCAGAGAGGCCTGTTCTTTGCGACACCGCTTTCGGGCTCCATGGGCCTTGGGCAAGTGACCTCGGCGGGAGGCTGGTTTTGGGGATGGTCTCGCGAAAGGGTGAGGGGGAGGAGGAGGAGGAGGAGGAGGAGGAGGAGGAGGAGGAGGAGGAGGAGGAGGAGGAGGAGGAGGAGGAGGAGGAGCAGGAGGAGGAGGCGGAGGAGGAGGAGGAGGAGGAGGAGGAGAAGGAGATGGAGGAGGAGGAGGAGGAGGAGGAGAAGGAAGTATAATAATATTAATAATAATAATATTAATACGAATAATAATAATAATAATAATAATAATAATAATAATAATAATAATAATAATAATAATAATAATGATAACAATACTACGAATATTAATAATAATAATAATGATAATAATAATAATAATAATAATGTTAATACTAATACTAATAATACTAATAATGCTAATAATACTAATAATAATAATTAAAATGCGACTACTAATAATACTAATAATACTGATACTAATAATAATAATAGTAACACTAGTAGTATTACTAATACTAAGCAGAAGAATAAGAATAATATTAATAAGAATAAGACTAATAAGAATACTAATAAGAAGAATAATAAGACGAATACTAGTAAGAAGAAGAAGAAGAAGAAGAAGAAGAAGAGGAGGAGGAGGAGGAGGAGGAGGAGGAGGGCGGCGGAGGAGAGGAGAGGAGGAGGAGGAGGAGGAGGAGGAGGAGGACGAGGAGGGAGGCGGAGGAGGCGGATGAGAGAGGAGGAGGGGAGGAGGAGGAGGAGGAGGAGGAGGAGGAGGAGGAGGAGGAGGAGGAGGAGGAGGAGGAGGAGGAGGAGGGGAGGAGGAGAGGAGGAGGGAGGAGGAGGAGGAGGAGGAGGAGGAGGAGGAGGAGGAGGAGGAGGAGGAGGGAGGAGGAGGAGAGGAGGAGGAGGAGGAGGAGGAGGGGAGGAGGAGGAGGAGACGAGGGAGGAGGAGGAGAGGAGGAGGAGGAGGAGAGAGGAGGAGGAGGAGGAGGGAGGAGGAGGGAGGAGGAGGCAGGAGGAGCAGGAGGAGGAGGAGGCGGAGGAGGAGGAGGAGGAGGCGGAGGACGAGGAGGAGGAGGAGCAGGAGGAGGAGGCGGCGGAGGAGGAGGAGGAGGAGTAGGAGGAGGAGGAGGAGGAGGAGAGGGGGAACGGATCCAGGCGTCTGGCGTTACGTGTGTCTCCAGGCATGAGCCTCCTGACGGACCTCTCGGCCCATCTCGCCCCGCGCACGTGTTCGAAATGTGAAGCGATGATTGGCATGGTCATTCCAGCTGGGGCCGAAAGGCTCTGGCGGCGAGCCGATTGCGTGGTCGCCGCGGGGCCGAAAGAATCCGCGACTCGCCGCTGGGGCCGAAAGGCTCTGGCGGCGAGCCGACTGCGTGGTCGCCGCGGGGCCGACAGGCTCCGCGACTCGCCGCCAGGGCCGAAAGGCTCTGCGACTCGCCGCCGGGGCCGAAATGTGCCCGTGGCGAACCGACTGCGCGGTCTCTGCGGGGCAGGAAGGCTCCGCGACTCGCCGCCGGGGCCGAAAGGCTCCGCGCCTCGGCGCCGGGGCCGAAAGGCTCTGGCGGCGAGCCGACTGCTTGGGCGCCGCGGGGCCGAAAGGCTCGGCGACTCGCCGCCGGGGCCGACGGGCTCTGGCGGCGAGCAGACTGCCGCCGCGGGGCCGAATGACTCCTCGACTCGCAGCCGGGGCCGAAAGGCTTTGGCGGCGAGCCGACTGCGTGACCACCGCGGGGCCGAAAGGCTCCGCGACTCGCCGCCGAGGCCGAAAGGATTTGGCGGCGAGCCGATCGCGTAGTCGCCGCGTGGTCGAAAGGCTACGCAACTCGCCGCTGGGGCCGAAAGGCTCTGGCGGCGAGCCGACTGCTTGGCCGCTGCGGGGCCGAGAAGCTCTGCGACTCGCCGCCGAGGCCTGGCGAGCCGATCGCTTGGTCGCCGGGGCCGCGAGGCTCCGCGACTCGCCGCCGGGGCCGAAATGTGCCCGTGGCGAACCGAAAGGCTCTGGCGGCGAGCCGACTGTGTGGTCGCCGCGGGTCCGACAGGCTCCGCGACTCGCCGCCGGGGACGACAGGCTTTGCCGGAGAGCCGATCGCGTGGTCGTCGCGGGGCCGAACGGCTCCGCGACTCGCCGCCGGGGTCGAAAAGCGTTGTTGGCGAACTGGCTGCGCGGTCTGTGCGGGGCCGGAAGGCTCCGCGACTCGCCGCCGGGGCTGAAATGCGTTGGCGGCGAGCCGGCTGCGTGGTCGCCGCGGGGCCGAAAGGCTTCGCCCCTTCCCGCCGGGGCCAAAGGGCCCTGGCGGCGAGCCGACATCGTGGCCTGCAAGCGAGGACACACACGAGATCGAGGGTGGCACGATTTGTCCGTCTCTGTCTGTCTTCGCTCGAATTTGCATCACCGTGCCAGGCATTTCTGCGCACTCTGCATTTTGTGGCCGCGACCGCCAGGGGGCGAAGCGCGGCTGCTTCGAAGAAGCCCCGAAGCCTGCAGAAACAGGGCTCCTCGTTCAAAGTTTCTTCCTGGGGGCTCCTCGTCGTTTGTTTGTTGGTGGCCCTTGGGGCCCGAGGCTGCCCTCGCAGAGGCCCAGGCTGTCGCCAACTCTTCGCGGCGCCCGGAGGTCGGGGAGCTGCATGCCGAGCAGGCCACGACGTCGGGCTCAGCCCAGGCGGGCGATGCTGGATCCAGGAGGAGGAGGAGGAGGAGGAGGAGGAGGAGGAGGAGGAGGAGGAGGAGGAGGCGGAGGAGGAGGAGGAGGAGGAGGATGTGGTTGGCGGCTCGAGCCCTTGCGCTTGCAGCGCCGCTCCCCCAAGGTCGCCCATTCCCGCCCGCTCGCAAAAAGGCAGTTGCGCACCACCACCGTGCCTGGTCAGGGCAATCCTGGGCTACAGTGGAGACCCATGCCAAGAAACACCCTGCTTGCCTCCAGGGTGCACTGGGTTTCTTAAGTTCCGATGGTTTTGCCACGGGAAGCGTGACGCTCCCACACCAAGAGTCAATGGGCGCGCTGGGGCCTCAGGCTTGGGCTTCCTGTGGAGGATCTCCTGTGGACTGGCTTCCACTGTGCCAAGGGTGGCATTGGATCAGACCCTCCTGGCCTCGGCTGGGCTGGCGCGCTCTCAGAGGAGGAGCGGGGGAAGCACCCCGGGTACTACTACTGCTACCCCTCCTTCGTCGCCACCGTGTGCTTCGCTGCAGAATCCGAGTCGGAACGCACCCCACGAGCGGCCCGCACAATACCGGGGTGGGCCAGTAGCTTTTGCTCCCCCATGTGCGCCATGCCGCGGCCCAGGATGGCCTCATTGTCCAGGCATGGTGGTGGTGGTGGTGGTGGTGGTGTAGGCGCCCTCCCGTGACCCTGCGTTTCTTCGTGGCGTGGGCCCCGGTGGGATCTCGACCTTTTCCCTGGGGCCAGCTTGTACAGGTGCGTGCACTTGACGGCCCCAAGGCCATGGAAACCGCCCCGGGAGGCCGGGTGCACAATTGGAGCATCTGGCCGCCGCGACTGATTTGTGCGACGCCCAGATCTGCGGGCATGGCGCGGGCCAGTCCCCCGGGCCGCGTCTCCATGGACCCTGAGATCCGAGCGTTGCAGTGTTTTCGCACGGTGTTTTTTCGCTTAGTTGTTCGGGCCCCAGGGCCATCACATATCGATCCAGTTCGACAATTGCAGCAGGAAGATGGGGTCCAGGGCTCCCGACGTTGCATTATGTTCGGGGATGTCGGGGATGTATACGGGGCGTCATTTCGCGGATGCCCCGCGCGGATCCTACCCGTGCGACCGCGTATCCTCGGGATCGCGCCCCGTAATGCAGGTCGCCGAGGGCGTGGACATGGGCATCTCTGTTTGCCACTCGCGAGCTGCCCTCCCAGGCCCACGACGCCATGATTTTTTCACGACGTGGACTCCTAGGGGTCTCGACCCATTTCCCGGGACCAGCATCCAGAATTTTTGTTTGACGGTCCCACGGGGCCTCGCGAGGGCTCCCAGAAACCCAAAGTTGCCCAAAACCTTCCGTCGTGATGCGTGTATGATTCGAGTAGGGGATCGACTAGTTACATCATTAATTTACTCCGGATTTGTTGTCAGTCGAATATCTATACGAAGATACGCGGAATGCTCGTAGATTTACGAACATTGTGCGTCTTTTCCGTAGATTCGACGAACACTGCAATACCAGACCCCCGAAGTCGCGATTTTTTCCTAACGTCGACCCCCAGAGGTCGGGACCTCTTGCACGGGTCCGGTTTTTTTTTCATCCCGAGTCGTTGTTTGACGACCTCGAGGGCCGGCAAGGGCCCCCAGAGGCCGAAAGTAGGGGAACACCTCTCGTCGTTTTTTTGTTGTTGTTCGCTACGCGAGGGGGTCGTGGATTCTGGGGTATACTCAGGAGGGGAAAAACACACAGACACAATTAATCGTCGATTCCTTAGAAAATATGGGAAGTGGGAGGGAAGACAGAAACCCAGAAAATATAGGAACATGTGGGGAATATGGTTATTTGTGTCTATATGTGTGTGTGTGTGTGTGTGTGTGTGTGTGTGTGTGTGTGTGTGTGTGTGTGTCCCAGTTCCCCTTCATATGCATCAATTTTGCAGTCGATCCCCTACTCGAGTGATCCGAGGGGGTCGGGGCTCCCCTCCTCCACCTCCTCCTCATCCTCCTCCTCCTCCTCCTCCTCCTCCTCCTCCTCCTTCTCCCTCCTCATCCGCCTCCTCGCCTCCTCTCATACTCCTCCGCCTCACTCCTCCTACTCGCATACTCAATCCTCCTCCTCCTCCTTCGCAACTCGCATCCCATACTCCTCCTCCTACCTCCTCCTCCTGGCTCCGCCTCCTCCTCATCTCCTCCTCCTCCCCCTCCCTCATCCTCCTCCTCCGCGGCAGCCTGGCGCTCAGAGCTTGCGCGCGCGAGGGCCGTGGAGGCGCGGCCAGGCCCGGCCGCGCGCCCCGCTGCGCGCGGCGGGCGCTAGCGCTGCCGCCGCGCCGCGGCGGGGGCGTTCGCGCGGCCGTGCGCGCTGGCGCGGGCGCCGCGGGCGCGCGGGCGCGGCTGCTTGCGGAGGGCGCCAGTCGTGCTCGCGGTAGGCCCGACCTCCTCGCGTCGCGAAACACAAAATCGCGAGGGACGATTGGATTCCCTTCGGGGATCATCCCTGAAAATTGGAACGATACAAGAAGATTAGCATGCCCCTGCGCAAGGATGACACGCACAAATCGTGAAGTGTATACTATTACAAAATCGAGAGGGACGTTTTTTTTTTTTTTTTTTTTTTTTTGTTTTTCAGTTTTTCGGCCCCTGGGGGCCCCTGCCGGCCCTCGGGGGCGTCAAGAAACGACGCAGGATGAAGAAGCGGTCCAGGGGAATGGGTCGAGGCTTCCAGGGGTCGACGTCATGAGCAAATCATGACGTCGGGGGTCTGGGAAAGGTTCCCATAAACCTGTACCGCTACCCTTCGCGCCCTTTTTCCCCTTCTGTTCGGGCCTCCTGGGAGGCCCTCGTCGCCACCGCTTGATTCCCTCGAGCCTGGCCAGAACGCGCCTCAGGGGAGGTCCGGGGAGCAGCGGTATCGATGTCTTCTGGTTTCCCCAGGTCTATCTGCTTCTAGACCTCCAATCTCGGGCCTAGGCCAAAAGACGTTTCTCGTGTTCTAGCCACAAGCGTCTCTGCGGACACATTCGGAGTGCTGTTACGTCTGTAGACGCATTCGGTGTGGATACGCCTATAGACAACGCGGCCGTTGCGTTCGTCGCAGTACAAGGTCGAAAAAAGGGTCGATCTGTCTACGGTATTTCCCTGTTCGCACTCAACGCATCCATGCGACCGCGCATCCGCGGGATCGCGCCCTGGGACCCAGATCGGGGCACAAGCAACAGGTGTCACTGCAAACCGGGGTCAGCCAGAGCGCCAGATGTTTCAGGATCCTGTAGGCCCAGGGATCATTGCATTGGGTTTGGGTCCATGATCATGCAGGATCCTGCAAACCCAGACCCCCGACGTCATGATTTTCTCATTACGTCGACCCCTGGAGGTCTCGACCCATTCCCCTGGACCGCCTCTTCATCCTGCGTCGTTTCTTGACGCCCCCGAGGGCCGTCAAGGGTCCCCAGAGGCTGAGAGTAGCAAAAATCCTTCCGTCATGATTTGCTCATTACCCGAGGGGGTCTGGGCTTGGGTCCAGGATCGTTGCAGGATCCTGCAGGGTCCTGCAGGAGCCTGCAGAGCCCACTGGCCGGGGTCTGGGTTGACCCGGGTCTGCAGGGCCCCAAAGCAGACCGCGGGAGCGCTGGCTGCTGGTGCTGTGCACCATTAGCTCAGAGGAGGAGGAGGCGGAGGAGGAGGAGGAGGAGGAGGAGGAGGAGAAGTAGGAGGAGGAGGAGAAGGATATGTAGGAGGATCGAGGAAGAGGAGGAGGAGGAGGAGGAGGAGGAGGAGGAGGAGGAGAAGGCGGCTTGCCCGCCGGGCAGCTTCTCACCAAGCCACCCCAAGCCAACCAAAGGCCCCAGACCCCCCCCAAAAATTCAGGTTGGGAGGCCCAGGTTCCATGGTGTTCTCTCAACCCAGACCCCCTTGGGCAATGAAAAAGTCACAATGGGAGGTTTTCGCTATTTGCGGCCTCTGGCGGCCCTTGCGGGCCCTCGGGGCCGTCAAAAAACGACTCAGGATGAAAATCTGGTCTTGTGGAAAGGGTCTGGACTTCCGGGGAGGCCGTCCTGAAAAAATCAGGACGTCACATGTCTGGGTCTCAATTTTGCAGAATCCCCCCCGCTGCGCCCAGCGACACTTCGGGTTGTTGGGTGGGGGTGGCTCGGTTAGGCGGGCAGCACCGATCCTAGGTCTCTGGTGGTACGATTTTGGCAACCAGCGGCTTGTGAGTTCGGCCCGAGCTCGGACCATGTTCAACGGATCTTGGGACGAAGGCTCCCCCCGGGGAACGGAGTCGGGAGCTCTGGAGCTGCGGGAGCCGAGTGAGTGATGGCCCGGAGGCCAGGGAGCGCTGTGCTCTCTGTTGAATGTTTGCTTTGGAGTGTTTTCTACCCAGACATGCAACGTCTTGTTTTTTTTCAGCACGGCGTCCCCGGAAGTCCAGACCCTTTCCCAGGGCCGGTTTTTCATCCTGAGTTGTCTTTTGACGGCCCTGAGGGCCGGCGAGGGCCTCAAGGGGCCGATTGTGATTGTTCCGACGCGATCATGTTTGGGTATCTGTCTTCCAAAACCCGCCTGTAGGAGGACAGGCCCGACCTAATTCTGGTTGCCCCAAAGGGGGTCCAGCTGAAAGGGTGTGGTGCAATAGATTTGCGGCAATCGTACCATGTATAGCGCTCGAGAAAAGATGGATTTACGTTTCAACTAATGCATTGCACGCGAGAGAATACGGCAACACATCTGCGCCCCGGAATGCGTTGCACGCCCCAACTCTATTGGCCCCCCCCCCACACATCTATTGCACCGAGTCTAGTCTATTGCACCACCCCCTTGTCGCTGGACTTAGAACGTCTAGGGTTCGCTAAGGATTGGGCTTCTTGCAAAGCCGCCGAAACCCTTTCGAAGCCTTCCGAAAACCCTCCAGGAAGGGTTCTGCGATGCGTTTCGGCAGGTGTCGGAGGAGTTTCGGAAGGGCTCTCGTCGTTTTGGGGGGAAGCCAGTCCCTAGCGAACCCTATACGTTTTCTCTCTATCGCTGGACTCCCGTTGGGTCAAGCAGCTGCTAGCTCTGGCGCCCTCCGGCCTCTCGCCGGCCCGGCGGCGGCCCGGCGGCCCGGAGTGGCGCGGCGGTGCGGCTCGGGCGCGGCGGGGCCGCCCGCGGCGGCGGGGGCCTGGGCGGAGCACGAGCTCACCATGCTCTTCGACGGAGAGTCGGGGAAACGGGGAGGAGGGGGAGGAGGAGGAGGAGGAGGAGGAGGAGGAGGAGGAGGAGGAGGAGGA
>CAUYUJ010001643.1:50008-62508 GCA_963575745.1 Prorocentrum cordatum
CGATCACGGGTGCTCAAGCAGCCAGGCGCGCGAGGAACCTCGGCACTGATTTTGCTCTAGGACGCGCGCTTGGGCGACAGGTGCGACGTGCGCGACTGCGAGCTGCTGAGCGACGGGTACCCAGAGTGCGGCGTCTATTGGGCACTGGAGGTCGACGTGCTATCGCAGCGCGTATCGCCAAGCAGGGCCTCGAGGCAGGTTATGCGCACAGCGTGAACTGCACGGGGCTGAGCGATACCGACCTTCAGTCTGCTCGGTCGGTCGCCTTCCGTTCTACGGAGGCCCGGGTAGACGGCAAGAGTCGCACTCTCTGTCTCACGTTGTCGCCTGTGCGCGATTTCGGCCCCATCTTTCGAGCCGCGATCGATCCAGTCTGTATGCTGCATCGTGCCGTCTGGGACAGTTGGATGCCGCAATCTATTCTGTCGTCGGTGCTGGAGTGGACTTCTACGCATGTGCAGTCTTGGGCTCAGGTACGTGGGCCCATCAGCGCGGCATTCATGCCCTTGCTGCGCGTCGGCTGGGCGGCGGCCAGCCTAAGCACCTGGATCAACGCGGCTACTGGCGCAGTGCATAGGCCGCTGGATTTTTCGCCGTGGTACACCATGCAAGCGGTTCGGAAAGCAGTTCTTTGGTGGCAGTTCCAGAAGTGTGCTGACGAGCTGCCGCATTTGGACAACGGTTTCAACATCATGCAGCTGAGGAAGTGGATCTATCGAGGACGGCCCACGGCGTCGGAAGGACGTGACTGGCCTACCCTTGGTGCAGAAGAGCGGCGGTACGCCAGGTCGCTCATCGTCGGTGGGCAATGGACCAACCATCGTTGCTTTCACAATAACCCTCGGTATGCGCATTCAAAAGATTGCAACTTGTGCCCTGGGCAAGCTGGCACGCTGTGGCATCGTCATATGGTGTGCGCTCACCATTGGCCGCAGGCGGAGTTGCCAGCAGCCATTGCCATGCTAAAGAGGCAGGCGGACCACCCCAACACCATCACGATGGTCGAGCGGCTGCTGCTGGTACGGCCACGAGTGGTGTGGCAGCCACCTCAGGACGAGATCCTGTCCTCTGTCAAGTGGTTGCTGGGGAATGGTTCTATGCCCTTTCACAACGATGAGCTGTTCACTGACGGCTCGGCTTTCGACCTGAACATCGATTACGGCATGGCCCGCTGTGCGGTGGTGCAGATTCCACTAGGGCCTGGATGGTATTACCCTGGTCCGAAGTGCGCCATTCGCGCCCTGGGTTCGCCATTGATGGGGATGCACCAATCCGTAGAAGGTGCTGATCTCCTCGCCGTGCTCATTCTTCTTCGTCACAGCTTGGCGCCCATCACGGTGCGGATTGAGGCCAGTTATGTGGTTGACGGCCTCCTGGTGCGTGGGCCTGAGGGTACTTGTGGTGCTTCCCACAGCTGGGCGCTCCTGTGGCGGATGGTGTGGCGTGCCATCGAAGATTTCGGTGGGCTCGGTCCTGACGGGCTCACTGTGCTCAAAGTTAAAAAGACACGGCACTCTGAGAGATGTGGAAGCGGGTCGGCTGTCTCGTTGGGAGCGTCGGGGCAACCTTGAGGCCGACGAGTGGGCCAAGCACGCCACTCGTCCGTACGCATTGGGCGAAGCTGACAGGACCAAGATCAGGCGCTCGCACTTGCTGGTGGACGGCGTTGTGGCCTGGGTGTCCTGTGCTGGTGCCCCTGCGTCAGCCGCCCGTGACGACATTGACACTAATGTGGTTATCAAGCTGCCGCCGAAGGTTCGTCTCAGCCTCACGGAGCACGACTTCGTGGTCGAGGCGAGCTGCTGGCAGTGCTCAAGGTGTGGACGGTACGCTGCCACCGAGCATTCCAAGCGGAAGCTGTTCAGCCTGTCCTGCATTCCACGGCCTGTGTCGAGTGCCCCGCGCTCGGCCGACACGTCAGGCATGAAACGACCTGCAGCTGCGGCGGGGCTTGCGGCGACCGCCGCCGTTGCTGCGGCTGCTTCAGCTGCTTCGCAGTTCGGCGGCAGTACGGCTGCTCCAGCTGCTAGCGCTGGAGACGACGGTGCTGCTCGGCGCGATAGTGATGATCAGCAGGCGTCAGCAGCGGCGTCGAGTGATGCAGGCGCGGAGTCTGGGGCCCCAACGGACATGGCGAGGGGCCACGACATCCGCATCACCAACGGGTACCGTGTGTGTATGAAATGCTGTTGTTTTGTTCGTGAACGTGAGGGGCTCGTCCGTGAGCTTGGGAAGGATTGCACGGGACACCCTCGCAAAGGGGACAATGCTGGACGAGTTCGACAGCAGCGGAGAGACCTGATTCTGCTTGGCAAGGATCCCAAGACTCGGAGGCCTCTCACGGGAGCTTGATTCGATGGGGCTGCCGTTGGTTGTTGCTGCGGAGTTTCGGCTTCTGGTACATCCACATGTGAGCCTCTGAGTCCTTCTTTTTTCTTCGCACGCTATGCGAGGCACCCCACTCTGTGTGTGATGTCTGTGCTCTCACGTCAACGTTCTTTGCGGTTGATTGTGTTTGTGCACGCTTCGCGTGATATCCTCCATTGCGAGCCTGATGTCATGCTTTGTTGCTCCCGTGACATAGCGCGCGCTTCGCGTGGTCTAACTTGGGCCGTGCTTTGCGCTTCGCGCGACGCTCGCCCGAAGGGTGAGCTCCGCCGTGCCTTTGCTGTGGCGTGGACTGCGGGGTCCTGTCGTAGCCTTGCATGGTTGATCGGGCCGAGGGGCTCGGTGTGACGGCCCTGGTGGCTGTCGCGTGTACAGCTTGGCCGTGCGCACCTGCACGATCGATTAATAATAAAACATATCCTGGCGAAGGACCCAACCATATGCAGTTGTGAGTATCGCAATTGTGAGTATCTTCTTCGGTGGCGCTCCCTATGGGGCCACGAACAGCATGAGGGGTGTGCCGAAATGTGGCGGGGCACACAACGCAAAGGAATACGATAGATCTGATTACGAGAGAAAGAACGCGGGTGAGTCAGAGCGCGAGGGAATATGAGTATAAATGGGTCTGCGCGCGAGTGAATATATTTGCATGAATGCGATCATGGAAACGCCTAGTGTAAGTGTATATGAATGTGAATGGTTCGAGCATGCCTGTCCGAACACACGTGACACTGGGCGTGGCCGCCGCAGGCAGCTTCCGCGGGAACCCCGACGGCAGCGCCCGCACGTCGCGACGCCCATGTCGGCACGCCTCTTGCGAGGATCGCGCCCGCTTTCGGCTCTTCTGTTCCTTCCTCTTTGCCCGCGCACTCCAAAATCCAAGGCTGCGGGCGCAGCGCAGCGCGGAGCCCCCGCGACGCGCGCTGGTCGCCCCGGGCGGGGCCCCAGCGACGCGCGCGGGTCGTCCGCTGCGCGAAGCAGAGAGAGCTGACTAGCTAACTGGCTGGCTGATATCGGGCAAGTCTCTGACCGCTGGGCAGAGCGACGACGGGCGAACGAGGCGCCGGGCCCCCCGCAGCACGGAGTTCCCGCGACGCGCGCTGGTCGCCCCGAGAGGGTACCAGCGACGCGCGCGGGTCGTCCGCGGCGCGAGGCCAAACAATTAGTCGGGCAGTCGAGAGAAGGCGCGGCTCGGGGGAGACGCTCCTCAGGTCAGGCCTCGCGGATGAAATCGGTGAAGCCGAGCTCCCTGGCGAGGGCCGTCGCTTCCCTCCTGCACCGCTTCGTGCGCGCCGCAAACAGCTCCAGCTGCTTCCGCAAGCCCTGCGGCGGCCCTGCCAGGAAGAACTCGATGCGCGGCGCCCGCATGAGCAGGAGGTCCTCGTGGCGCGTGGCGCGCGAAAGCAGCACGTAGAGCTCCAGCCACCAGTCGTCGTCCTCCTTCTTGCCGTTCCCTACCTCATGGCGGCCGCAATCCAGGGTCACGCCTGGGCGACGTCGACCGAGGGAGCAGCGCGCCGGGCAGCCGGCGGCCCAGGGCGAGAGTCCACAGGTCCGAGAGATGGTCTGGCCGCGGACTGCTCGCGCCCCCGAGGTCTGGCCGCTCCCGGAGCGCCGTTCCCCCGCCCCGTCGCCTTCGCGCATGGTGCGCCCCTGGCACGCCACCGTGGTGATGACCCTGCCGTGCGAAAAATGCGGGGGGGGGCGGCCCGGCCGAAGTTGACGGTGTGGGTGACGCATGCGGCCGCGGCCACTGGGGCCTTCGGTGGAGCTCCCTATGGAGCCACGAAACGTGTGAGGGGTGTGCCGAAACGGGTGTGGGTGACGCATGCGGCCGCGGGCACTGGGGCCTTCGGTGGAGCTCCCTATGGAGCCACGAAACGTGTGAGGGGTGTGCCGAAATGGGTGTGGGTGACGCATGCGGCCGCTGCCACTGGGGCCTTCGGTGGAGCTCCCTATGGAGCCACGAAACGTGTGAGGGGTGTGCCGAAATGGGTGTGGGTGACGCATGCGGCCGCGGCCACTGGGGCCTTTTTTTGTCGGTTTCACGAGGGCTCCTATGGAGAACGAAACGGTTTCTTTGTGAGGGGGTGTGCCAAAATGGGTGGGGTGAGCACTGCGGCCGCGGCCATGGGGGCCTTCGGTGGGGCTCCCTATGGAGCCACGAAACGTGTGAGGGGTGTGCCGAAATGGGTGTGGGTGACGCTGCGGCGCGGCCAAGGGGCCTTCGGTGGAGGATCCCTATCGGAGCCACGAAAACGTGTGAGGGGTGTGACCCGAAACGGGTGTGGGTGACGCAGGCGGCGCGGGCACGGGCCTTCGGGTGGAGCCTCATCTATGGAGCCACGGAAACGTGTGAGGGGTGTGCCGAAATGGGTGTGGGTGACGCATGCGGCCGCTGCCACTGGGGGCCTTTCGGTGGAGCCTCCCTATGGAGCACAACGTGGGAGGGGTGGCGCCGCAAGGGCGGGCGGGTGACAAAAAAACGCATGCGGCCGCGGCCACTGGGGCCTTCGGTGGAGCTCCCTATGGAGCCACGAAACGTGTGAGGGTTGTGCCGAAATGGGTGTGGGTGACGCATGCGGCCGCGGCCACTGGGGCCTTCGGTGGAGCTCCCTATGGAGCCACGAAACGTGTGAGGGGCGTGCCGAAATGGGTGTGGGTGACGCATGCGGCCGCGGCCACTGGGGCCTTCGGTGGAGCTTCCTATGGGGCCACGAAACGTGTGAGGGGTGTGCCGAAATGTGTGTGGGTGACGCATGCGGCCGCGGCCACTGGGGCCTTCGGTGGAGCTCCCTATGGAGCCACGAAGCGTGTGAGGGGTGTGCCGAAATGGGTGTGGGTGACGCATGCGGCCGCGGGCACTGGGGCCTTCGGTGGAGCTCCCTATGGAGACACGAAACGTGTGAGGGGTGTGCCGAAATGGGTGTGGGTGACGCATGCGGCCGCGGCCACTGGGGCCTTCGGTGGAGCTCCCTATGGAGCCACGAAACGTGTGAGGGGTGTGCCGAATTGGGTGTTGATGATGATGATGATGGGAGGGGGGAGGAGGCAGCGGGAGGAAGGAAGGAAGGAAGGAAGGAGAACGCGGGGCACCGTCTCTTCAAAACGAGGACCCAACACCACAGGATGGCTGGGGGGGGGGAAAAAAAACCTGGCGAAGGACCTTACCATATGCAGTTGTGAGAATCGCAATTGTGAGTATCTTCTTTGGTGGCGCTCCCTATGGGGCCACGAACCGCATGAGGGGTGTGCCGAAATGTGGCGGGTTACACAACGCAAAGGAATACGATAGATCTGATTACGAGAGAAAGAACGCGGGTGAGTCAGAGCGCGAGGGAATATGAGTATGAATGGGTCTGCGCGCGAATGAATATATTTGCATGAATGCGATCATGGAAACGCCTAGTGTAAGTGTATATGAATGTGAATGGTTCGAGCATGCCTGTCCGAACACACGTGACACTGGGCGTGGCCGCCGCAGGCAGCTTCCGCGGGAACCCCGACGGCAGCGTCCGCACGTCGCGACGCCCATGTCGGCACGCCTCTTGCGAGGATCGCGCCCGCTTTCGGCTCTTCTTTTCCTTCCTCTTTGCCCGCGCACTCCAAAATCCAAAGCTGCGGGCGCGGCGCAGCGCGGAGTCCCCGCGACGCGCGCTGGTCGCCCCGGGCGGGGCCCCAGCGACGCGCGCGGGTCGTCCGCTGCGCGAAGCAGAGAGAGCTGACTAGCTAACTGGCTGGCTGATAGCGGGCAAGTCTCTGACCGCTGGGCAGAGCGACGACGGGCGAACGAGGCGCCGGGCCCCCCGCAGCACGGAGTTCCCGCGACGCGCGCTGGTCGCCCCGAGAGGGTCCCAGCGACGCGCGCGGGTCGTCCGCGGCGCGAGGCCAAACAATTAGTCGGGCAGTCGAGAGAAGGCGCGGCTCGGGGGAGACGCTCCTCAGGTCAGGCCTCGCGGATGAACTCGGTGAAGCCGAGCTCCCTGGCGAGGGCCGTCGCTTCCCTCCTGCACCGCTTCGTGCGCGCAGCAAACTGCTCCAGCTGCTTCCGCAAGCCCTGCGGCGGCCCTGCCAGGAAGAACTCGATGCGCGGCGCCCGCATGAGCATGAGGTCCTCGTGGCGCGTGGCGCGCGAGAGCAGCACGTAGAGCTCCAGCCACCAGTCGTCGTCCTCCTTCTTGCCGTTCCCTACCTCGTGGCGGCCGCAATCCAGGATCACGCCGGGGCGACGTCGACCGAGGGAGCAGCGCGCCGGGCAGCCGACGGCCCAGGGCGAGAGTCCACAGGACCGAGAGATGGTCTGGCCGCGGACTGCTCGCGCCCGGAGGTCTGGCCGCCCCCGGAGCGCCGTTTCTCCGCCCCGTCGCCTTCGCGCACGGTGCGCCCCTGGCACGCCACCGTGGTGATGACCCTGCCGTGCGAGAAATGCAAGGGGGGGGCCGAAATGGGTGGGGGTGACGCATGCGGGCGGCGGCACTGAGGCCTTCGGTGGAGCTCCCTATGGAGCCACGAAACGTGTGAGGGGTGTGCCGAAATGGGTGTGGGTGACGCATGCGGCCGCGGGCACTGGGGCCTTCGGTGGAGCTCCCTATGGAGCCACGAAAAGTGTGAGGGGTGTGCCGAAATGGGTGTGGGTGACGCATGCGGCCGCGGGCACTGGGGCCTTCGGTGGAGCTCCCTATGGAGCCTCGAAACGTGTGAGGGGTGTGCCGAAATGGGTGTGGGTGACGCATGCGGCCGCGGGCACTGGGGCCTTCGGTGGAGCTCCCTACGGAGCCACGAAACGTGTGAGGGGTGTGCCGAAATGGGTGTGGGTGACGCATGCGGCCGCGGGCACTGGGGCCTTCGGTGGAGCTCCCTATGGAGCCACGAAACTTGTGAGGGGTGTGCCGAAATGGGTGTGGGTGACGCATGCGGCCGCGGGCACTGGGGCCTTCGGTGGAGCTCCCTATGGAGCCACGAAACGTGTGAGGGGTGTGCCGAAATGGGTGTGGGTGACGCATGCGCCCGCGGCCACTGGGGCCTTCGGTGGAGCTCCCTATGGAGCCACGAAACGTGTGAGGGGTGTGCCGAAATGGGTGTGGGTGACGCATGCGGGCGCGGGCACTGGGGCCTTCGGTGGAGCTCCCTATGTAGCCACGAAACGTGTGAGGGGTGTGCCGACATGGGTGTGGGTGACGCATGCGGGCGCGGGCACTGGGGCCTTCGGCGGAGCTCCCTATGGAGCCACGAAACGTGTGAGGGGTGTGCCGAAATGGGTGTGGCTGACGCATGCGGGCGCGGGCACTGGGGCCTTCGGTGGAGCTCCCTATGGGGCCAAGAAACGTGTGAGGGGTGTGCCGAAATGGGTAGTTTTTGGGTTGACGCATGCTGCAGCGGGCACTGGGGCCTTCGGTGGAGCTCCCTAGCGGGAGCCACACGAAGCGTGTGAGGGGTGTGCCGAAATTGGGTGTGGGTTGACCCCGGTCGCAATGCGGCCGCGGGCACTGGGGCCTTCGGTGGAGCTCCCTATGGAGCCACGAAACGTGTGAGGGGTGTGCCGAAATGGGTGTGGGGGACGCATGCGGCCGCGGGCACTTGGGCCTTCGGTGGAGCTCCCTATGGAGCCACGAAACGTGTGAGGGGTGTGCCGAAATGGGTGTGGGGGACGCATGCGGCCGCGGGCACTGGGGCCTTCGGTGGAGCTCATATGGAGCCACGAAACGTGTGAGGGGTGTGCCGAATGATGCCGAAATGGGTGTGGGGGACGCATGCGGGCGCGGGCACTGGGGCCTTCGGTGGAGCTCCCTATGGAGCCACGAAACGTGTGAGGGGTGTGCCGACGGTGTGGGGGACGCATGCGGCGCGGGCACTGGGGCCTTCGGTGGAGCTCCCTATGGAGCCACGAAACGTGTGAGGGGTGTGCCGAAATGGGTGTGGGGGACGCATGCGGCCGCGGGCACTGGGGCCTTCGGTGGAGCTCCCTATGGAGCCACGAAACGTGTGAGGGGTGTGCCGAAATGGGTGTGGGTGACGCATGCGGGCGCGGGCACTGGGGCCTTCGGTGGAGCTCCCTATGGAGCCACGAAACGGTGTGCCGAAATGGGTGTGGGTGACGCATGCGGGCGCGGGCACTGGGGCCTTAGGTGGAGCTCCCTATGGAGCCACGAAGCGTGTGAGGGGTGTGCCGAAATGGGTGTGGGTGACGCATGCGGGCGCGGGCACTGGGGCCTTCGGTGGAGCTCCCTATGGAGCCACGAAGCGTGTGAGGGGTGTGCCGAAATGGGTGTGGGTGACGCATGCGGGCGCGGGCAATGGGGCCTTCGGTGGAGCTCCCTATGGAGCCACGAAACGTGTGAGGGGTGTGCCGAAATGGGTGTGGGTGACGCATGCGGGCGCGGGCACTGGGGCCTTCGGTGGAGCTCCCTATGGAGCCACGAAACGTGTGAGGGGTTTGCCGAATTGGGTGTGGGTGGCGCATGCGGGCGCGGGTACTGGGGCCTTCGGTGGAGCCCCTATGGGACTACGAAACGCTGTACTGGGTGGGTGAAACGCAGGGAAGGATGATGATGGCAGGAGGGAGGGGGCAGCGGGAGGAGGAGGAGGAGGGAACGCGGGGCACCGTCTCTTCAAAACGAGGACCCAACACCACAGGATGGTTGGGAAAAAAAGACAAGTAACATAACTTCACATTCCATGATCCTCTGATTCTGGGGCTCGGGGGCATCCTCCAGGGACCCCGAGGCCCCCTCGAGCCATCTTCAGGCCGTCTTGGGAATTCTTGGAGACGCGCTGGCGGCCGTCCTGAGCCAGCCTGGGACAGGCTGCGCGGTCGTGGAGGGCATCCTGGCTCAGCAGGGCCATCCTGGAGCCTCTTCGGACGCTGCTGCCTCTCCTGGCCCCTCTCCGCATTTTGGCCTCGCTTGACGCAGTTGACAGGCTTGCTTCAGCACGGTGGAGGCATGGGCCCTGTTGGTTTTTGGTGGTCGTCAGTCAGCCGGTTGGTCTGTATGACTGACGCTATCGCCCCGGCGTCCAGACCTTCGGGGGGGGGGCCCCTCCACGGAGGGGAGGAAGGCGGTGATATTGTTGGAAGAGCCCGTGCCCCACAGACCGCTTGCGCACCATCAGCCCTGCGGCGGCCTTGCCCGCATCTCCGCTGCCCCTCCTGCGCGGGGCGTCGCGTAAGAAGGGGGGGAGGCGATGCGCGGATGGGGCAGCGAGGGCTGAAGAAGAGGGCCCCTGAAGGGGCCCCCTGGGGCCCCGAGCTTGGCATCGCTCGGACGTGTGCATTTTTCCTTCGGCGAGGACCATCGAGGAGCATCCTTGATCATTTGGCGAATAAACCACGCACGAAGCCGAAAAGAGCACAGGGAATGGACGTCTGAGCGATGGCGAGCGAGGGGAGGCCTTTAGTAGGGCCCGAAAAGGTGGCACCTCTCTTCGGAGACGAAGACAACGCCACAAACAGAAACGGTTGGTGCTCCGCGCGGATTTCTTGGATCCGCGCTGGGCCCCCCCGGCGGCGCCTCTGGCGCCGCCCCCTGGCGCGCGGAGCGCGCCAGGGAGGGGGGCCAAGTGCCGATCCAAGACATCCGCGCGGAGCGTTCCTGTTTTTTTTTGTTTCTGTTTCTTCCCCCCCTCCATTCGAGGCGTGCCGAAAAAAAGGCCTCGCCTGCAAGAGTCGAAGGAGTTGTCATCTCTGCCGCGGCGGAAGGGCGCCGAAAGGTCGGCGGAAGTACATCGAGGCCGCCTCCGCCGGCGGAAGGCGGCGGGAGCCGGCGGAAGCTCGGCGGGCGGCGGCGGAAGTAAACAAAATGCCTCCAAGATATAGCCAAGACGCTGAAATCAGGAATAGTTTGGGTTCGGATGGGGCTCGATGTTCCTTAGATCCTTCCACTGCTGCTCCTCTAGCCCTCCTCGTGCACCCCGGCTTTTCTGGGGCCAGAAAGGGGTTTCGTTCGTTATTTAGCGTTCCTTATTTCAGCGGCCCGACTGTATGAGAACTCGGGTACATCCAGGACCCCAGGTAAGGTGACTCGGTTCGCAGTAGGGCCCCGGAGCCCCTAAAATGGAATGGCCAGAACCAGTAAAAACCAGGTTTGCCTCAGCTGGTGTTTTTTTCGTGTGACGGCAGTTCCGGTTACTGGAATGGGGCGGGGGGGGCGCCCCCCAGTACACATCACTAAGACTAAGCCAGGTCGCACTAAGCCCAATTCTGCCAACGCCCGAAAAACGTTTTTGGGTTCAGGGTTTCCGAACTCGCCCATTTGCAGTGGAGGCCCATGCCAAGAAACACCCTGCTCGCCTCCAGGGTACCCTGGGTTTCTTGGGTTTCGATGGCTTTGCTATGGGAAGCTTGACGTGCCCGCGCCAAAAATCCATGGACGCCCTGAGGTCTCAGGGTTGGGTTTCTTGTGGAAGGGTTCTTGTGGTCGGGCTCCTACTGTATCGCCCCCCCGTCAATGAGAGCCCCGTCGGCCCTGCCGCGTCCGCCCCGGATCTCCGGGGGCGCCCTTCCCGCGGCTCGACCAGCGCCTCCCCCCCTCGCCAAACGATGTCTGCCTCCCTCCTGCCGGCCGTGTCCCTGCCGCGCTGCGAGGCGAGGGCGCCGCCGTGGTCGAGGAGCCGCGAGAGGAGACCCGCGCGCACGCGGCCAGAACGTTTTTGTTTGCTTGTTGTTTTTTCCTTTGGGGGGGGGGCGGGGTAACACACACATATATATATATATACAAGACTGCATTGGCGCTGCGCGCCATGCACCTTGGTCATTTGGAATTCGCACGCTAGCGGAGTGCGAGCGTGCGTACATGCGCACACACATGCGTCTATGAATGCATAGTTCATCTGTACATATATATATATATGCGTTTGTATGGATATGTACATGTATATGCAAATGGTCAGTGTAATTATGTGTGCGCATACACATGCGTATATCAGGCGGTAGTGGCCTGACCAGTTGCTCATATCATCGCGTCACTAAAAGGCGCGAGGGTCTCAGGCAAACGTGGTCAGACTACCATGGGACAGTGCGTCGCCGAGGTCAGTGTTGCGAGGACGTCCCGGGTGAAAATGGCTTGAACACTTCCGCTCAGGGGAGGGCATCTCCGAAGTCAGCCGTGCGAGGAAGTTTCAAGCGAGGAGTGGTCTGAACACCTCTGCTCAGGGCATCCTTGAACTTAGAGTTGCGAGAAGTCGCACGCCAAAGTGGCCGAACCACCATGGTGCAAGGCACCTCCGAAGTGAGACTTGCGAGAGTGTCTCTGGAGACGGTGGCTGGAACACCTCAACTGAGAGTGTCTCGGGCCCCAGAGCTGCGATGATGTCTGAAGCGAAAGCGGCGGGACCGATGCGAAGCAAGGCGCTTCTGAGGTCGGAGTTGCGAGCATATCTCTGGCGAAGCGGATTAGACTACTTTCCGTTATCTCCTCTTCCTCCTTCCCCTTTTCCTTTCCGTTCTTCCTCCTCCTCCTCTTGTTCCTCATCCTCTTCCTCTCCCCCCTCTCCGCTTCTTTGTTTGTCCATTCTCCCCATCCCTGGCGGCGCGGCGCGGTGCCGCTCGGCCTCTCTGCGAGTCAAGCGGCAAAGGGTGAGAGAACCCCCCCGAATTAGGGACGGTTTTCCCCGAACCGCCAAGGGGGCCCGAAGGTAGTGCAAGAGGCGGTGCAGGTTCTGAAATTCCCCAGGGGCTCCTCGGATTCGGCCGGCCCTCTCCGGTAAGGCAGGTAAGGGCACCGCGTTCAAGTGCTCAATCCCCCGTATCCCCCTCCCCTCGTCTTCGATCCCTCCTCCATGTCCCCCTCCTCCTCGTCCTCGCCTCCCTTTTCCCCCTCATCCTCCTCCTCCCTCCCCCCTCCTTCTCCTCCCTTGATGCCCCCGCGTGGTTTTCGGGCCATGACCCGGGCCTCTGGGGGCCGTTCGGGACGTTTCCGGCGCCCCTAAAACGCTTCCGGCGAGTCGCAGATACTGAAGGAAATCCCCAGATCGGAAAACCCCCCTGAACAAACAATCCGAAAACCTTGATCCTCCATTCTCGGTTCCTCTCTCTCGGAGGAGGAGGGAGGAGGGGTGGAGGACGAGGGGAGAGACAATGAAGGTTAGTGCGACGACGACGACGACGACGACGACGA
>CAUYUJ010001643.1:67508-80008 GCA_963575745.1 Prorocentrum cordatum
GCGCACCCGATTCGAGCCCCGCTCGCACGTCGCCCCGACGTTCGACGAGCCGCGTCGGCTTTTCCACATTCGGCCGCCGCCGAAAACAGTTGCCGATGGCGTGCGGCGCTGAGGCGAGAAGCCTAGTGCAAACTATGTGCGCGACTGATGAGCCAGAGCTCTATTAATTATCAAACTGACCCCCTTTCCATGTGTAGAAGTGTTGCAATCAGGTTTAAGACGGATGTGCGCGGCGCTCAGGCGAGGTCCACATGTTGCAAACGATTGCCTCCCATACGTGAAGCTGTTGCAGAGTCCAAGACGAATGTGCGCGGAGCTCAGGCGAGAGCCGCATGTTACCGTGTCCTCGATCCGCGAATCAGTTCCAAGCTTTTATGATGAACGCGCGCGACGTTAAGGCCAGAACCTCATTTGAAAACCACAGCCCTCCATACGTGAAGCTGTTGCAAACTTTCAATGCGAGTGCGCGGAGCGCCAAGGCGAGAGCCACATTTTGAACCCGACCGCCCTTCATCTGTGAAACTGTTGGGAACGTTCAACACGCATGCTCGCGCCGCTACGAGAGCTACTTTTTGAAGCAGATCCACTTTCCATCCGTGAAACTGTTGCACATGTCAAGCTTTAGGATCATAAGTTGTGAGGAGGTCTCAGGCGAAACGCCCGGCCAGCCCTACCGATACGCCTGGGGGTGCGACAGGGAGGAGTTATTCACGAGGAAAAAGGATGGAGGAGGAGGAGGAGGAGGAGGAGGAGGAGGAGGAGGAAGAAGAAGAAGAAGAGGAGCAGGAGCAGGAGGAGGAGGAGGAGGAGGAGGAGGAGAACGAAGACGATGGAGGACGACGAGTAAGGAGGAGGAGGAGGAGGAGGAGGAGGAGGAGGAGGAGGATGAAATGGAGGAAGTGGAGGAGGAGGAGTAGGAGGAGGAGGAGGAGGAGGAGGAGGAAATGGAGGATGAGGAGGAGGAGGAGGAGGGCAAGCAGGAGGACGTAGGAGGACGACGCGCTGGCGACGGCGGCAGCAGCAGCCCGCCCCGCGCCGCCAGGAGGCGCCCGACCGCGCCGTCCGCCCCGAGTCCCCGGCGCCCGCCCGGGCCTCAGACGAGGCCGCCCGCGCACCGATCCCAGGCCCCCGACGTCGTGATTTTCGTCGCGACGCGTCCCCCTGGAGGTCTGGACCCCTTCCCGGGGACCGGGTTTTCGTCTGGAGTCGTCTCTTCCCAGAGGTCCAGCGCATGGGAGAAAATCCAGGTGGAGGTTTTTCGCAGAGTTCGGCCCCAAGGGGCCCTCGCCGGGCTTCGGGACCGTCAGAAAACGACTCAGGATGAAAAGCCGGTCTTGGGGAATGGGTCGAGACTCCCGGGGACCCCGTAATGAAGAAATCACGACATCAGATCTCAGGGTTGACGGTCCCGAGGCCCAATGGGGCCCCCAGAGGCTGACAAGAACGACAAGCCTCCCGCCGTGATTTTTTCACAGCGCGAGGGGGTCTGGGCTTGTGAAGCCTCGGCCCAGGATCATTCGAAGGCCCCGTCCTCCCGCGGCACTTCTCGAGGGCCCTGCGGGGCCCGAGGCGGGGGCGAAGACGCCGGGCGTGTCCCACTCGCAGCGCCAAGGCCTGGAAGGGTCGGCCGCTCGGCCGAGCGCCGCCCGCGGCGCGGCAGACCCGCAGACGAAGTCGTGGAGATCCACGAGCACCCCCCCGCCCCAGACCTCCTCGCGCTGCGAAGAGGAGGATGAGGAGGAGGAGGAGGAGGAGGAGCAAGAGGAGGAGGAGGAGGAGGAGAAGGAGGAGAAGGAGGAGAAGGAGGAGGAGGAGGAGGAGGAGGAGGACCACGACGGGAGTTTTTTCCTATTTTTGGCCTCTGGGGGCCTCCTCCGTGCCTCGGGGCCGTCCACAAAAAAAACGAGTCGGGATGAAAAAAAAAAACGTTCCCCAGGAAGGGGTCCTGACCTCTTGGGGTCGGCGTTGTGAAAGAATCGGGACGTCGGGGGGTCTGGGCACGAACATCATCCCCCCCCACCCCGCCTCAGCCCACACCACCTCTCGAAGCCCTACCCCATAGTTCACACCGAACACGGCCTGAAGGGTCGGCCGAGCGCCGCCCTCGGCGCGGCGCGCCGGTAGGAAATCGCTGAAAGTCACGAAGTCCCCCCCTCACCTCTTGAAGCCCAAATCATTTCTCTGCGCCCTAGCCCATACAGTCAACCCGCATGGTAAGGATGGACAGCCTTCCCAAGTGTATCCCATGTGCCTTATTAAACGACCCCCCTGAAATACCGACTCCCCCCTGCTTCGGCACACTGACTCTCCGGCCCCCCCCCTCCACGGGAGGCGCCTCAATATTCTGCCCCCCCCCCTCTGGGAAAGTTGAGTGTTGCAGTTACGTTGGTGGACATGATGGGGTGTCCTTGCCTCCTTGCCCCCTCGGCCCACATCCTCAGCGACTTTCGCCGGCCTCGTTCGAAAAACGGTCACGTGGGCCTCCGAACCCCGCGCGCACGGTACTCCCGCGCCGCTTCCGCGACCTGGGCCCCGCCGCCCATGTCGCCAGCGGGCCGGCTCAGAGGCTGCGCGCCGCGGCTCTCCGTGGGCGGATTTTGAGCCTCTCTCTCTCTCTCTCGTTTGTTTTTGTGCTTCTTTATCTCTTTTTTTTCTTTCTCTATCTCTCTCTCTATATTTATAGATATGATACAGGCACCAGGGATATCAGAAAAATGAGCCTCGATGTCCCCCCTGCTGAAGCAAGCCATGCTTTATCGCTTTTCCGGGTAAGCGTATGCAACAAGGCGCATGGTGCGAAGCGCCAATGCAGTCTTGCGTATATATATATATACACATACACATATATATATATATATGTGTTTGTGTACGAGAGACTGCATTGGCGCTGCGCGCCATGCACCTTGGTCCTTCGAGTTTCGCCCGCAGACGACGTGCGCCCGCGCGCACGCGCGCATGACCAGATGCGCGCATGCGTGCGCGCGCACGTGCGTGCACGCTATACGCACATATGGTTATATGCAGATGTGTATAGGGGTGCGTGCGTATATTGATGCACAAACCAACCACACATGTGTATGTATGAATATATATATTATATATATATATATATATATATATATATATAATAAGTACACAGAATGTCGAATTATAGGCGCGCGCACATTTGTACCGCGTCTGCTGGTATAGGTCTACGTGTGCACGTTTGGGGTGTAGGTATACGTGTACACGTGCACGTTCAAGAGCCTGCACGTGCCCGCGCACTGGCTCCCGTTGGGCTCTCCTCGGGGCCCAGCTCGAGCTCCTGGCCTGTCTTAGGGGCCCGCCTCGGGGGCCTGTCTTCGGGCGTCTTCGGACCTCCTGTGGCCTCCCTGCGGGGTCTCCTGGGGCTCCTGGAGAACCCTTTGGGCTCCCGGGGGCCTCGTGGGTCGGGCGTGTCTGGGGGCCCTCCCGGGCCGAGTCGGGGCCCCCTTGGAAGTCCGTCGGGCCGCCTATAGGGGGATCTTGGGGGCCTCGTGGGCCGTTTTGGTGCGTCGCGTTTTGGAGCGATCTTTGGGGGTAGGACGGCTCCTTTGGGGTCGTCTGTCTGGGGTCGTTTCGGGAGCGCGCCGGAACGCCTGAACCCTTCTGGGGACGTCTTCGGGCTTTCGTGGGGTTCTCCCGGGTCGTCTGGAGGGTTGCCCGAGAGGCCCGGGGTGGGCCAAATTCGTTTAGTGGTGTGTGTGTGTGTGTGTCGGTGCTTTTTGTGGGGTCCCCAGCCTTATACACCATGTGAATAGAATTGCATGTATATGTATACGAATGTGTATACGTATGTATGTATGTATGTATGTATGCATGCATGCATGCATGCATGCATGCATGTGTGTATGTGTGTATGTATGTATGTATGTATGTATGTATGTATGTATGTATGTATGTATGTATCTATGTATGTGTGTATGTATGTATGTATGTATGTATGTATGTATGTATGTATGTATGCAGGTAGGTAGGTAGGTAGGTAGGTCGGTAGGTCGGTAGGTAGGTAGGTAGGTAGATAGGTAGGTGGGTATATATATAGGCCGCAGCACCCACCATGAACCCCCCTTTTCTCTTGGAAGATGCCAAGAAAAAAAGGGGGGCGGGTGCGGTTGGAGTTTCGGGTGTCGCGTCGTGTTGTGGTGGTAGGATCTGGAGTACATGTGTGTGTTGGCGACGGAGGGAGCCTGTTGAGTATCGGGTGTTGTGTTGGAGAAGGAGACTGTTGAGTACTGGATGTTGTGTTGGAGACGGAGGGAGTTGAGTAGAAGGTTATTTTCAAGTTCAGCTTGGGGAGGGAGCCTGTTGAGTATCGGGTGCTGTGTTGGAGAAGGAGGCTGTTGAGTACTGGGTGTTGTGTTGGAGACGGAGGGGGTTGAGTAGAAGGTTCTCGTCAAGTTCAGCTTGGGGAGGGAGCCTGTTGAGTATCGGATGTTGTGTTGGAGAAGGAGGCTGTTGAGTACTGGGTGTTGTGTTGGAGACGGAGGGAGTTGAGTAGAAGTGAGCTCAACAAGTCTTCCAAAACAGAGCTTCAAAAGTGAGTCCGAAAATCGTAGGAATCATATATACATTCATATAGAATCATGAGAAAGGGGGGTTCTTGGTGCAGCTTGGGGAGGGAGCCTGTTGAGTATCGGGTGTTGTGTTGGAGAAGGAGGCTGTTGAGTACTGGGTGTTGTGTTGGAGACGGAGGGAGTTGAGTAGAAGGTTCTTTTCAAGTTCAGCTTGGGGAGGGAGCCTGTTGAGTATCGGGTGTTGTGTTGGAGAAGGAGGCTGTTGAGTACTGGGTGTTGTGTTGGAGACGGAGGGAGTTGAGTAGAAGGTTCTTTTCAAGTTCAGCTTGGGGAGGGAGCCTGTTGAGTATCGGGTGTTGTGTTGGAGAAGGAGGCTGTTGAGTACTGGGTGTTGTGTTGGAGACGGAGGGAGTTGAGTAGAAGGTTCTTTTCAAGTTCAGCTTGGGGAGGGAGCCTGTTGAGTATCGGGTGTTCTGTTGGAGAAGGAGGCTGTTGAGTAATGGGTGTTGTGTTGGAATCGGAGGGAGTTGAGTAGAAGGGAGCCCAAAAAGTCTTCCAAAAAAGAGCCTCAAACGTGAGTCCGAAAATCGTAGGAATCATATCTAAAATCATATATAATCATGAGAAAAGGGGGTTCTTGGTGGGTGCACAGGGCTATATATATAGATATATCCAATGCAAGTTTATCTGCATGGCGTTCGCCCCCCCCCCCCCCCCCCTCCCCCTCGCCCATCTTCAGACGCATACTGGCGTGCAAGTGCTTCTTGACTTGTGTGATTTCCGCACGTGCAGGTCGCTTGCGGCTTGCGTCAGTTTCAGGCCCCCCCCGTCCGTGCAAGCAAACTTGCCGGCGTCTTGAAAAGACGTGCTCTTTGGGCTCAGAGAGGTGGGGTCGGATCCGGCGGCGGGGAAACGCAATTAAACATCGCAGACAATCATGACTGGAGCCTTAGACCTGGAGATCTGGCGCTCCGAGCAACCTGGAGATTCGGCGCTCCGAGCAAAAGTGGACCGGGTATGTTCTGCCGTTTTCGGCCTCCGGAGGCCCTCGCCGGGCCGGGCCTCCGGGAGCGTCAACAACCGGCTCAGGACGAACATCTGGCCACAGGGAAGTGGTCCGAATTTCGGGGCCCGCGCACCGAAAGCATTGGAGCAGCCAGATGTTTGGGTCGACCCCATCTTTCTTCGCCATGTTTCGAGCTATGGAACGACATGTGAGGGCCCCAGGGCCCGAAACCTGGATCGAACAAAAACGTCGTTTTCGGCGTTTTCGAGCTGGGCGTTTTCGCTAGTGTCCCAGGGACCTGCTGACGAAAACGCCCAGCTCGAAAAAATGGAAACGCCAGGATCTCAGACATCCGCCGATCTGTTTTTTCAATCCGCGGCCCCAGAGATCCCGACCCCTTCCCCAGGGGTGGTTTTCCGTCCCGGATCCATTTTTGATGGTCCCCAGGCCCCATGACGGGCCCTGGAGGCCGAAATCCGTGAAACACTGTCGGATTGAAAACATCAGATCCCCTGAGATCTGACGTCGTGATTTTTTCAATGCGGGGTCCCCGGGACTCTCGACCCATTCCCCAGGGACCGGCTTTTCCTCCCGAGTCGTTTTCGGACGGCCCCGAGGCCCGGCGAGGGCCCCTAAATAGGGGCCGAACTCTGCGAAGAACCTGCGCCTTGTTTTCTTACCAGTGCGTTGGCTCCCTGGGATCCCAGGGCACGGCGCGCCGCCGCCGCCGCTGATCGGCCGGCCGCCGGCCGGCCGGCGGCGGGCGCTCGCCGCGCGGCGGGCGCCGCGCGGCGGGCGCGCCCGCCGAGGCCCTGGCGCGGGGCGCGCCGGCCGCGCCCTGCGGGCCGTGGTGGTGCCCGGCGGGCTCGGCGGAGAGCGTGCGCTCGCCGGCGGGCTCGGCGCGGAGCACGGCGCGCTCCGCGGGCTCGGCCAGCCCGGGGGCGGAGCGCGGCCCGGACAGGAGCGCAGAGACCGCCCCCCCGTCGGGGAATGAGAGGAGCAGGGCGGGAGGTTTGGGGCTGTTTGCGGCCTCTCGGGGCCCTTGCCGGCCCGCGGGGCTGACAAACGACGCATCGGATGAAGAACCGGTCCAGGGTGAAGTCGGGCCTGTCCTTCTGCAGGGGGAATGTTCAAAGATTATATTAAACATTGGCTGGGGAACATTTTATGATTATATTTTGGGCATGTGGGAGTATTTGTTGATTTTTTCTTCCAGAATCCGCCTGAAGGGGGATATGGCCGACCGAAGTCCAGGGGAAGGGGTCGAGACCTCCAGGGGTCGACGCAATGCAAAAAATCATGACGTCGGGGGTCTGGGAGCGATAATCGCCCCTCGCGATGGGAGAGCAGAGCGCGGCGCGAGGTCTTGCGCTCTTTTTGGCCTCCAGGGGCCCTTCCCGGGCCTCGGGAGCGTCATCTGATACATATATATATATATATATATATATATATATATATATATCGCATTATTACCTTTGTTGTTATTATTATTATTATTATTATTAGTAGTAGTAGTAGTAGTAGTAGTAGTGGTAGTATTATCATTATAAGTTGTAGTATAATTAATATTATCACTATCATTATTCTTATCATCACCATTATTTGTATTATTATTGTTCACCCTATCGTTATCATTATCATTATCGGTATCATTGTCATTTTTCTAATTACTGTATTATTCCTATCATTAGAATTAGTGTGTATATATACATATATTACAATCCAGGGGGGTTGGGACCTCCTCGCCACCCGGGAGACCAGATCCCCTGAAATCTCAGATTGGGAAACCCCAGACTCCCTGGATTTCCTCATCTGTTTCGTGTCTGCGGCCCCTGGACGCCCTTCCCAAAGGTTCCAGACTCCAGGCGTTCCGGCGCGCTCCCGAAACGACGCCAGCGAGCCCCAAGGCGGCCCACGACGACCCCAAATAGGACGTCATACCCCCAAAGATCGTTTCGGAACGTCCCAAGAGGCCTCCAAGAGCACTCCCAAGAAGGCCCCAAGAGGCAAAAGTCATTGATGTTCGGTTTGTTTTTGGTGAATGTTTGTGTTCTCCTCTTTTCGGCTTCCCGACGCTCCAAGACGGCGGTCTTCTGGGCGTCCGAAGCCGCCTAGGAGGCTCAAACATCGCCCCACAACCATCCGAAAGGGTTTCCAGGCAGTCCAAGAGAGCCCCAAGACGGCACAACAGGTTTCGAAGATGGCCTAAGAGAGCCCCATGATGGCCCAAGATGGCCCCAAGACACCCTCGGAAGCATTTCAAATCGTGACCTGGTCGTTCAGGGAGACCGCCGTTGGAGGCAGGTGGCCCGAGGAAGCCGCCCAGGAGGCCTCCAGAAGGCTTTAAGCAAGCTTGAACAACTTTAGTGAGACTCCCAGAGGCTCTCCAAGGAGGAGCCCCCGCAAAACGAGCTGTGGAGGATGGGGAGAATTCGTAAGGATGGCGAGACTGAAGAAAAAGAAACATTGAGGAAGGATGACTGATAACATTATTGAACTGGCTATGCCGGAAAAGGCAACAAGGAGTTATCGCTAAATTGTCGGCTTGACCTTCGTGCCATCCCGCCTGCATACCGAATTTCAAGAACCAAGATGCATGGCGCGAAGCGCCAATGCAGTCTTGCACATAAATATACATTTATCTAAGAACAATCAACTCCCGCAGGTTTACTTGCACGGATGGGGGGGACCTGAACCTGGAGCAAGCCGCAAACGCTTTGACGTGGGGACATCACAAATCGAGAGGCACCTGCACACTGGTATTCGTTTGAAGAGGGGCGAGGGGGGGGGGGGGGGCGAACGCCATGCAAGTAAATTTGCCTGAGTCCAAACAGCAACAGGCTCAGCACGAACAACTGGTCCCGGGGACGGGATCTCGACCTCTGGGGGCCGACGTTGTGAATAGATCGCGACGTTGGGGGTCTGATTCAGGATCCGACGTTCCGAAAAAATCGGAGCGCACGGTTTTTGTCATTTTCGGCCTCCGAGGGCCCTCGCCAGGCCTCGGGAGCGTCAAAAAACGACTCGGGACGAAACACGGGCCCCAAGGAAGTGGTCCGGACCTTCGGCGCCCACGCACCGAAAAAAGATTGAGCAGCTGGATGTCTGGGGATAGTGAAGGATAAGCATACGGGGGGATGCATACACCCCTGAAAGCCCATGGATCGCCGATTGGGGCCCAATAGCCCCACCCCGCCGTGCATGGCGAGATTGGCTATCGGGGGCCTGTATCGTCGATGTGTGCCAGCGATGTATCGCCGAGTCCAGGTCGATGCATCCCCCGGCCCCTATGCCATTCCCCCCTATCATTGCCCCACAAATGGGTGGGCCGGGCGTCGCGTTGTTTTTGCACCAGGCACTTTCGCCCGTTATCGGGCCCCGAGGCCATCACAGATCGAATTCGGCGCGGAAGATACCGCAGGAAGATGAGGGCTAGGCCTCTGGCCGTGATTTTTCGCGATGCGTGGTCTTTGTTTGCAGCGCTGGATCTCAGGGAACTCCTGCTCCTGCTCCTCCTCCTCCTGCTCCTACCCCTTTTGGCCATCCCGCCTCCTCCTCCTCCTCCGTCCTCCTCCGCCTCTGCACTCGACAGGGGAGGGGCCCCCGGGGGCAACACCGGGAAGGGTGGGGGTCTTATGACATGTCCTCCGTCGGCTCACCGGAGACGCCTGCGGCGAATCACCGCCGCCTCCTGCTTATGGCGGAAGCGCCCGTACGGCCGAACGCTGCGGCCAGAGCTCGGCCAAGCTGTCGGACTACGTGTTCCCCCATCCGTTGTGGAGGCCCTTCGTGGAAGACTCGGGGTGGGGGGGCAAGAAGAACAGGAGGAGCGGGAGGACAGAGGAGGAGGAGGAGGAGGAGGAGGAAGAGGAGGAGGAGGAGGAGAAGGAGGAGGAGCAGGAGGAGGAGGAGGAGGAGGAGAAGCGGGAGGAGAGAGGGGGAGGAGGAGGAGGAGGAAGAGGAGAGTAGAGGGAGGAGAGAGAGGAGAGGGAGGAGAGGGGGGACAAGAAGAAGAGGAGGAGAGGGGGGAAAGAGGAGGAGGAGGAGGACGAGGAGGAAGAGGAATGAGGAGGAGGAGGAGGAGGCGGAGGACGAGGAGGAGGAGGAGGAGGAGGAGAAGGAGGAAGAGATGGAGGAGGAGGAGGAGGAGGAGGAGGAGGAGGAGGAGGAGGAGGCGGAGGAGGAGGAGGAGGAGGAGGAGGAGGCCTGACACAGGCACCCGGCCATGAGCGCACGCAGCAGATCTACACTTTTTCTTGGTAGACGGCCCCATACAGGAAGAGGATCAACGACATGCTGCAAGAAGAGACCTGCTGGACACATTCGAACCCATGCCCGACCACGAGCGCACCACCACGCCGAGGAACCGGCAAGCCTCTGACGGGGCTTCCGACCCGCCACCACCTCCAGCAAGAGGACCATCGTAGGTCGACGGCTTGGTATTGGTGGTGGTTCTCGGAAGAGGCGACAGACGGGCGACTGCAGCGCGGGTTTCGGTACAGGAGGCACACGAAGATGTTGTTGCGAGGGGCATCACCTCAACTGCAAACCAGGCAAGTCAGAGCTGATGCTCATCACACACGGGCCAGGGCCCGCTGTGGTGCGGTCGGCGAGAGCAGAGCTGCCCAATGCCTCCCGCCCAGCCATCGGGGCCCAGGTGCCGCAGCTCCACCCGAGCAGCTCCGAGCGCCCTGCCGGATCCGAGCAGCTCGTGGAGGGGCTCCCACGGCCCTCGCGCGCGACCTTCTGGGGCTCTCCTGCTAGCCTCTCGGGTCCGGTGCGCGGGAGATGCGGCGACTGAGAGGGCCGGCTGCGTGGATGTCTGCGCGCAGGGCACGACGTCCTCGCGGAGGAGCTTGTCGAGGACTCTGGGTCCGCGCTGGAGGCCAGCGCCGCGCCGACCCCTCCGACGGATCCTCGGGCCGAGGCTGTACCCCCCCGCGGCCCCCGAGGCTGGGACCACATGTAGTCCCTGCTAGAGACTATTCAATAAATCGGCCCACTCAAAGTCGGGGGTGGACAGAACCCCCACCCTGACACGTCGATTAGTGAATTGTCCGTTCTCGGTTCTCGAGAGGGCGCCGCGGCCGTCATTTTCCAGGCTTGCGCCCTCCAGGTTTGGGCCCGAGGTTGTTTTCGCTAAACCCCGTTTTACTAAAGGGGGGTCTGTCTATCCCCGAATGGGCCCACTTAAAATAGGCCCAGAAATTTCATGTTTATGTTTCAAGCAAGAGCATCCGCTAGGTGTACTCAAGCGCACTGTGTACCAGTGAGCCATCAGCAGCAAGTGCAAGCAGCGACATTCCAACGTCCTGTGTGCCACGCATTGGTTTTGTATATTGCTAGTGTCTGGTCTAGGCTCGCAGCCGAAAAGCTACACCAGACAGCAACAGAGTACCTTGTGCCACCCAAGGAGGCACAGAAGCTTGGCGGCGATGACAAGACCGCCCTCGAGCTTGCGCCCAAGCATGAAGTGTACACCGCGGCGAAGTTCTCCCTCCAGTGCTTGTGATTCGTCTGCGGCACGTCTTCACGCGGCCGCACCGCCTGAGTTGTTTTGGGTGTGCGAAGCGCTGCGCGCCATGAGGGTCTCGTGGGCAATGCTGCTTCACGAAGACATCGGATGGTGCAGAGACGCGACGCGTTTTCTCGACAAGATACCGCCGCCGGGCCCAACTGCCAGCTTCCTTGCGATTGCGCAGCTCGGCGCTTCAGCACGGACGTGTCCTTGTCATTCTGCCGAACGGAATAGCGCTCGATCGTGCCAAGCGCGAGTCGTCCAGGGACATGCTCAGAGCTGAGTGCAAGAAGGCCAGCGCCCCTCCGCCCTCCTTCCTGCGCCCTTGCTATCCCTTCTTGCCGCTGATTTCCCCTGCCTCGAGTGTGGCGCCTTCCTCGGCACCAACGCTTCACGGGCAGTCCGCCGCACACAGGCACATCCGCTGCTTGACCCAGCCGCGAAGCTTGGACCTCGATCTGAAACTCCTGCGCTGTAGACCTGATCTTCACACTCGCTTCCGCCTCATGCGTTTCCTCATACATGGTTCGGGAGCACGTTTAGCCACTCTCGTCGCAATGACGCCGCCCATGTCAGTGATGCAGCAGGCACGAGCGAATCAGACGGACGGGCGACTCTCAAAGACACTGCCAGGACAAGGACACGATCCAGAAAGTGTGGACGCACCGCTTGAATACGTAGGAGGCCTGGGACTTACCGGCGCCATCGCCGTGGCGTATGTTCCCAGAGTCGTTTGCGTGCCTGTCGGGTATATGACAGAGAGTGACTCGAGCCCTGCCCCCAGACCTGCTCATACAGCGGGCACGACGTACTTGTATGCTGCTTGCTTTCGGGATGGGGGCGCCAGCACCATATTACTCCGAGCAACAGCAGACCATACACAACAATGCCCTCGTGTATTTGTCGACCGACATTGCGAATGGAGTCACCAACGGCGACTTTTCGACATATCCGATTATAAACAGTGCTCCAATTTTCTGCACTAAGGTTGAATCGCTGGGATCGTTGCGGACCCGCCCTGCGAGACATGGTCAAATGCCAGAGCCATCCCCCTCCTGGGCGGTCTCGGCCTTTCGTTCTCCGCTCGGCACTTGAACCGTGGGGACTTTGCTTAGAGGTCACACCGACGCGTCTAGGGTTGCGACAGGGAAGAGTTGCTCATGCGGAAAAGCGATGGAGGAGGAGGAGGAGGAGGAGGAGGTGGAGGAGGAGGAGGAGGAGAGAGGACAGAGGAGAGACGAGAGAGGAGGGAGGAGGAGAAGGAGAAGGAGGAGGAGGAGGAGGCCAGGCGGGAGAAGGAGAGGAGAGGGGAGGAGAGAATATGATGATGATGATGATGATGATGATGATGATGATGATGATGATGATGAGGAGGAGGAGGAGGAGGAGGAGGAGGAGGAGGAGGAAGAGGAGGAGGAGGAGGAGGAGAAGGACCAGCAGC
>CAUYUJ010001643.1:85008-92508 GCA_963575745.1 Prorocentrum cordatum
GCCAACGCCAGCCGCAGGTATTTTTCCGAGGCCCAGATTCGACAGTAGGTATATAGTACGTTGGGCGACTTGCTGCGTGCAAGACCTTCCACGCCTTCCTACTTCAGGTTTCTAACCCCCCCACCTCTTCTGAACGATGGGCAGCTCAGTTTGTGCAGGAGGGGCGGTGGCGATCCTCCCAGGTCCTACCCAGGGCTCCAGGTCTCGGGGGTCCCCAGGGAGGATTCCCCAGGAGTGCCCCAGGGGGGCCCGTGGCTTCGCCGTGGTTGCCCTGGGGGGTTCTTTGGTCGCCTTGGTTGGCTTCGCTTTCTGTTGCCTTGCCTTCTTTGTTATTGCTTCAAACCGGCTTGCCTACAGGGGTCCTATCTCCATGGGGCAGAGAACTGGTCCTCGACCCCCCCTCCATTTTGCCTCAGACTATTGCAATGGCTACCTCTGCTTCTGTTATGGCTTCCTCTGCTACTGCAATGGTTTCCTGTGGCTATTCCAATGGCGTCCCAACAATCGACCAACAACCGTCAAACTCAGAAATCGTGTAGGGTAGAGCAGGGTAGGAATAGAGCAGACATAGAGTAGAGCAGAGATAGAGTAGAGTAGAGTAGATTCGAGAAGGAGCACAGTAGAGTAGAGTGGTGTGGAGTAGAGTCGAGTAGAGCAACAAAGGGTATAATAGAGTAGAGCAGAAGAGGTGGGGAGATGAGGAGGAGTTGGAGTTGGAGAAGGAAGAACGGGAGGAGGCGGGGGAAGGAGGAGGAGGAGGCAGGGGAAGGAGGAGGAGGACGAGAATGACGAGGAGGAGAGGGAGGATAATGATGATGATGATGATGATGATGATGATGATGATGATGATGATGATGATGATGATGATGATGATGATGATGATGATGATGATGATGATGATGATGATGATGATGATGATGTTTCTGCTGTTGATTATCATCATGAGGAGGAGGAGGAGGAGGAGGAGGAGAAGAAGGAGCAGGAGGTGGGAGGAGGAGGAGGAGAAGGAGGAGCAGGAGGAGTAGGAGGAGGAGGAGGATCAGGAGGAGAAGGAGGACGAGGTGGAGGAGGGTTCTGATAGTGATGGGGAGGAGGATGATGAGGAGGGTCAAGCTCAGCGCGGCCCGGGCCGCGGGAGGGCCGGCGCATCGCCTGGTCCCTCGGGAAGATCGCCTGGTGCTGCGTCTCGCACCGGAAGGGGTGCCTCGCCGGGGCGCGCGGGGCGGCGACGACCTCCGAGATCCGGGAGTGCAAGTGTTCGAGTCTGGCGTCCTCGCACAGTTTCAAAAACTATCGTAGCACCCCGCAGTTGCGGTGAAGAGCGAGGGGGGCGGCGGGGACGTCTGCAGTCTGCGAGGCTCCGAAGAGGAGCCCGCCGCAGGCGCCGTACCTTCACAAAGTATACAACGAGCCCGCCGCAGGCGCCGATTTTTTCGATCAAGCAATGTGGGTGGTTCGCGGGCGGGTCGCGGGTGGGTCGCGGGTGATTCGCGGGTGGGTCGCTGGGTGGGTCGCCGATGAGTAGTGGATGGGTCGCGGGTGGGTCGCGGGTGTGTAGCGGGTGGGTCGCGGGCAGGGTTGTGGGGAGGACGACGACAATAATGCAACGCAACAACTACAACAATCAGAATCCGTGCCGCGAAGTCCCACTTCAGTCACGCACCCAGGGACAGTGAATGACCGTTCTGCCACCCCAAGGGAAGGTGGCGATGTAAAAATCACCATTGGGATCCAGCGACTTTTACACCGCCGCCCTCCCTGAAGGTGCATGCAACATTTGTCGGAGGGTGTCTGTGTCTACATCTCTATTACATGTTTCTAATCCTATTCCTATTCCTAGTCTTATTCCTATTCCTATGTTTTCATTACCTGGACCCCCCCCTAAACCGGACCCTACCCCAGGGACGCCCCGGACGCCCTTTCGGACTTCTCAGCGGCCCCCTGGACGCCCTTGGAAGTGGTCCGCTGGCCCTTCTGGGCCTCCCAGGGCGCCTTGCAGGGCCTCGCGAGCAGACTCGAGGTGATCAAAAGGGTCATCGGAAATGCGCAGCAGAGACCCAAGATAGCACAAGAGCGCTCCAAGAGGAACCTCGATGGCCTGAAGACGGCCCAAGAGGCTCCGAAGACGCCCCAAGAGGCTCGGATCACCGCCAAATGTTTTGACATGGCCAAGAAGATCACCTTCCACTTCGAGAGCGCCTCAGACGCCACGAACTTCCTGACGAACTACAGTCGCGACGGGGTCTTTCGCCATCCTGACCCCCTCGCCCCGCAGAACATGCTCAATATCAAGCTCAAGAGAGACCAGGACATCAAAGGCCGCCAGCTGTTCCTCTCCATGGGCAAAGTGCGCGCGCTCGTATCCAACCTGTTGGCTCCCAGGGGCATCGAAGTTGGCAGCAATGGGTTGGGAGGGCTCGTATACGCCTTGAAGTCAGAGAATGAACCCATCGAGATTGCCCAGATCCAGGTCTCGGGTGACGACCTCGCGTTTTCCGTCGAGCTCGACGCCGCTGGCCTGAGAGAGTTTGGGTTGGAGACCCAGGCTGCCGCCATCCGCGCTGCTGCGCTTGTGCCCATCAGGCGTCCCTTTCGACGCTGATTCTGACTGCACTTCGGGTGGCCAGGAGGCCACAGTGACACGCACACGGGGGGCGCGGTGCGAGTGGGGACTGCCCGGCGGTGCGCCGTTAGTGACCCTCGCACCGTTGCTCCCCGGCCCCGCGCACGGCGCGGAGAGTTCAACTCTGCCTCTGGCTGGAGGGAACACAGTGACACGCACACCTCCATCTTTTTCTTCGCACGAACGTGGTGAGGCCTTGTCTAATAGTCCTCCCTTTTCCCCCTCTCCCAATAGTCTTCCCTTTGTCCCGAAGGCTCCGCTTACCATCTGTTCGTGGAATACACACGGTTTGTTCAGCTCTGTCAAACGTTCAGGATGGCGTGCCAGCGCACGCTACTCACTCCTCCTCTCGCTCCCTCGCAGATTCGCTATCACGTGCTGCCAGGAAACACACGGACACATAGGAGATATCGGAGAGCTCCATCGCGAGCTGGGCTCGGCTTCCTCGGGCTGGTCGATTGGATCCTCGTTCTTCCCCGACTCTCAGCGTGAAGGAGGGGTCGTCACGATCATCAGTAGCGAGTTTAGTCAGCTGTTCGACACTATTACACATAATCCGATTATTACTGGTCGTATTCTCCATAGTCGTCTCTCTGGTCTGAATGGGTCCATCAGTATATTCAACCTCCACCTCCCTAACACGAGTGACTCTGTTGCCACGTTCTCCCGCGCGCTGTCATTGCTTCGGTCTGAATTCCAGAAGTACCCGGACGATCATAGGATCTTGATTGGGGACTTTAACTTTGTGCCTGAGGAGGAGGGACGTATGCTGTATGACGGGTCGGGATGGAGAGCAGGTGATCGCGCTCAGGCCAGGCTTTTTCAACGACACTTTCCTCACCTCACTGAATTTTACCAAGAGCAGGACACTAGGCGGGAGGTCAGGGATGGGGTCATTACTCTTTCGGCACGTTTGGATCGGGCGTACACCTCCCTTCCTCAAGCCATCATACGTGACCTGGACATACGCTGTGGCGTCCTGGGCAAGCTCAAAGCAAAAATGGCTAGCGATCACATCCCGATTTTCATCAATATCGAGCCCTTCAGGCCCCAAGATGGCCCCAAAAACATCCCGAAGTGGATCTCGAAGCACCCGGAGTTCCAACGGTTCCTGGAGGCCGCCATTGCAGATATGTCCACGGAGCTAGGTCCCTGGGAGCGCCTTGAGCAGCTCAAGGAATTGATGTTCGCCTCGGCCGCGCACGTGCGCGAGTTTGTCAAGCACGAGGTTGCCAACACACTCGAGCTTAAGCAGTATTGGGCCTTGCAGGCTCTTCGAGGATGGCGACTGGGCAAAGACTGGCTAATCCACCGTGCACTTAAATGCTACCCTACGTTACAGTCGCATTTTTGCCTCACCACGTTTCAGTGTATCCGCCTGGAGGGCCTCTGCAGTCTCATTCGCAGTATCCAGATGCAATTGATTGATGAGGAAGCACGGGAACTTGAACTAGCCGACCTCTCCCCTGAAGTCAAAGCCTCCAAGAAAAACCGAGTCAATCGAATGCAGGAGCTGTGGCGACGCTTTAAGAGTCGTACCTGTCTGACTGGCATATATGATGAGAATGGTGTACCCTGCAGGTCTGTCGACCACTCCGCCGAGGTCCTTAAGTCTTATTGGTCTGCTGAGTTTTCCGCTCCTCCTCTGAACGTCGATGAATGGGCCGAGATTGATGCTTTCATCCAACCTATCCCTGAACCCCTTCCTCGAGCCTGGAAGCTTTCATACGGGGAATGGTATGACTATGTGAGGTCGCGGGTCCACAGTATGCCGGGTGAAGATGGGTTGCCATACGGGGTCTGGAAGATTCCTGATGCGTCCCGTCTGTTATGCGATGTCTATCTTACCCTCTTTACAGATGACGTTCACGAGCTGCCTACCCAAATGAGGCGGAGCCTCATGGTCTTCCTACCGAAGGGCACAGAACCTCGGGATAAGCATGATGATGTTCTTCGACACCCTAGCTGCACGCGCCCGCTCAGCATGTCAAATACAGATGTGAAGATCTTAGCTGGTGCCATGTCTTGTTCGTTAGCCGCCAACACCAGCAGCTTGATCTCGCCCGAACAGAAGTGCGTTGCTGGCAGGGATATGCTCACTAATGTTGTGGAGGCGGAGGGTTGGGGGTTGGAACAACACGTCCTCGACAGAAAGAACTCTTGCCTCTTCCTCACAGACTTTGGCGCCGCGTTCCCTTCGCTGGCGATCCCGTGGATGCTGCACGTGCTAGTCACTATGAAGGTATGCCCTTATGTTTGCAAGTTTTTCAGCCTTCTCTACATGTCTAATATAGCCATCATCTGCCTGGGTGGAAGGATCCATGGAGAGTTCATCATGTCGAGTGGGGTCAAACAGGGCTGCCCGAGTAGTATGCTTCTTTTTGTACTTGCTGCAGACCCTCTGCTTCGTTGGGTTCGTTTCAAGGCGTCGGCGCACATCGACAGGACTTTCGCCTACGCCGACGATTTCTGCTTTGGTCTCAGAGACGTTTTCCGCTCCCTGGGCCCCTCCTCGCCCTGCTGACTCGGCTCGAAAAGATTGCGGGACTCAGGCTTAACTTCAAAAAGTGTCAGATCCTGGTCGTGGGCTCCCTTGATGTGAACATCCTGAGGGACTCGGTTCGGTTGCTTGTGGGTGAGTTCAAAAAGATCCAGGTCTTAGAGGTTGTCAAATACTTAGGTATCTATATCGGCCGTGGTGCCGAGATGGTTGCGTGGTGCGAGGCCGCCCCAAAGTTTCGTCGCCGTGTCGGGATCACCAGACAGCTGGGCCTCGGTCTCACACGTTCGGCGCTGGCCTTCAAAGTCATGCGTGTCTCCATCTTGTCCTTCACTCTACAACTACATCCTGTATCCCCTGCTCTTCTCCACATGTATAAGGAGGCGGTCATGTACCTCGCTGCGGGGCCACGAAACTCACTCTCATACGACTTATGTACGCAGTTATCTAGCTTCCATCTTCCTGTGGAATTTCAGGACCTCCAGACTCTTGCCCGTGCAACGTGCCTTCGCTATGTTATTCGCAGCAGCACTTTCAGTATCACTTTGTCGAGGCTGGAGGCCCTGCGAGATGAACGTGAAAGTATCTTCGTTCGGTTTTGCAGTGGATGGTGGAATTCATCTTTCCTTGCATATATGCGCCGGCTGTATGAGTGGTATTTCAGTCTGCCTCGCACTCCGTCGAGTCCATCTCCCCCTACTATCTTAGCACGCATCCCATCTGAACACAAAAAGCTTCAACATTTACTTTATGGTATGCTCTGGGCCAACACGTCGCGTCGAGAACACCCACACAGTATTCTACAGCGTCGTATTCAAAAATGGTTTCCCCTAGTACAGCGTGAGATGGTTGACAGGTTTTTCATCAATGCCCACTACGTGATTCAGAAAACACAGCCGTATATGATAGTGTCGCTCCTCAGATTCCTCTCGAGATCAGTCTGTACTTCGACCCGATTTCATTCGGCGGCGAAAGGCTGCCTCCTGGGGTGCCCACACGCGCAAAAAGTTGGCTCGCTGGTTGGCTTCACACCGTCGCGTCGATTCCAGCTCACTATGCTCAGCCCCCTCTCTTTCACTATTTCATTCGTTGGCTTCCACACCTTCTTCCACCGTCCTCGCTGCCCCCGATTCCTTGAGGCCGTCGATTCCTGAGGGGTATCCCTGGCTCTTCCCCGCACTCCTTCTTTCACCCTCACCACGTTCGTCTAATGTTCTCTTTGCCGCCTGTATCGATGCGTTCCTCGCTGCCCATTCCGCCAGGCGTAAGGGCACCCCAGGAACCCCAGCTGAACACTTCGAAGCTCGGCTGCGAGTTACTGCTCGCCGCCACCCTTTCCTTTCACGAGCGTGGAGTCAGCAGGCCGCTGTGCAGTTCTCTAGTTCCTCCTCCTCCTCTCCCCGTGTGCGTGTCACCGCTGCTGCTGCTGAGGGATCTCAGCCTGGGCGGGCCACTACAGGCCGCGGAAGGTGGCTTGAAGTGCCCGAAGTGGGGTCTTGAGGCACAGTGCCCTCAAGCATCGCAAAGAAGTTCAGGGGCTGATAGGGGTAAAAAAAAAAAAAAAAAAAAAAAAAAAAAAAAAAAAAAAAAAAAAAAAAAAAAAAAAAAAAAAAAAAAAAAAAAAAGGCCGTTAATAGAGCCCCGACGAAGCAAAAAACGCCCCAGTCGCTTCAGAAAATGTATATGTTTAGCATCTATCCGCCTTGTGGGTCGTCGCAACGTCCAAGACGGCCCGATGGGTCCCAGACGGCCCAGGAGGGCCCCAAGGCTTCCCCAGAGAGCCCCGAGACTGGCCACAAGAAGCTCAAAATGCCCCCGGAAGGCTCCCAAGCGAGACCCACGAAAGCAACGGGAGACCCCCAAGAAGGCCATTGGAGGCCCCCAAGAGGGCCCTAGATGGCTTCAGAAGACCTCTGGACGGCCCCAGCTTCCCAAGACGGCCCAAGAGGGCCCCAGGACGGCCCAAGAGGGCCCCAGGACGGCTCAAAAGAGCCACCAAAATGCCCGCACGGCGTTCTCCTACGAAGTGCATCGAGCTGACCCAGCGATCTTGGTTGCACGCTTGGGGCTCGAGGTTTGTATTCCTCGATCGAGAGAGACAGGCAATGGATCTAGATTCGAAGTTCGACGATCGAAGATTTCCTGAGTGCCTGGATCCCTCCAGGCGTTCAGGAAGCGACCAGAAATCGAACTGTTCGGAGCTATTGCGGCTTCTTCGGCGTGTCATGGGAACGCTCATTACTTCGTCAAATGATGGACTCAACCACGGGAGGAGGCGGAAGAGGAGGAAAGGAGGAGGAAGGGATGGGTAGGGATAAACCTTGGAGGTGGCAGATGAAAAGACAAACACAATTTTTCTCTCTACCTCCTCCCATGA
>CAUYUJ010001643.1:97508-98593 GCA_963575745.1 Prorocentrum cordatum
CCCAGGTGCCCCTCTTGGCTAAAGGTTTGCGTTTTCACCAGCTTTATGCTTTTTCGGTCCCGACCCAGCCGAAACCTACCGAGGTCGTTTGCTGTGGCAGGTGCGGGGCCTTTGCTTCCAGGAGGCTTGTTTCCCTTGCTGGACCCTGCCCTCCACGAGTCCCCAAGTGGGCCCACACTATTGTCAAGAGGCTTGACAAAGGGGAATTTAAGCTGGATAAGGTTGTGCATTGTGTCTCTGAGCTGCGGCGACTGCCGCCGCCGACCCTTTCTGATGTGCGTTTGTTTGGTGAAGCGGCTGCTGCAGCGGCGGCCGCTTCATCTTCCTCTGATGCGAGACGGCCCGTGCGGCCGTCCACTGGCGATGATGATAGGAGTGCCGTGCGTGCAGGCTCTGCCTGTGACGACCCCAGGCTTGAACGGGGCAGGTCAAATGCTCCGCCATCTGAGCCACTTTCCATGTTGGACGCCGTCGCTGCTGCCGCCGCGTCGTCCGAGCCCGAGGCACCTGCATAGTGGGCGGAAGTACTGGCGTGGGTTTGTCTACCCAACGGGGGGCGCGGTGCGAGTGGGGACTGCCCGGCGGTGCGCCGTTAGTGACCCTCGCACCGTTGCTCCCCGGCCCCGCGCACGGCGCGGAGAGTGCCCCTTGTTGGATGAGGGTCTCTCTCTCGTCCCTTTCCTCTTCGAGGCGTGTTCGTGATTCACCTGCACGCTCTCGGCACTGTCCTCACTGTCCTCCCTGCCTCCCCATCCTGCCCAGCACGCCAACGGAGCGTGCCCGCAGTTGGAGGCCGTCCGACAGCGCCCTCGGTTGGAGGGTGGTGGCGGCCGAGGCTGGATGGAGGATGAGGATTCAGAGAGCTCGGACTAACCCAGAAGTGGTAATCCAGTCCGAGCTTTTCGGGCCCTGTGCCTGTTGTCCGAACCGCGCGGCCATAGGCGGTTGCAAGGTGCGCCGATGGCCGTGCGTTTCACTCGGCGGCGGTGGACAGACTCTGTCGGCCGCTAGCTGGTGCCCAGGGAGGAGGGAGGAGGAGGGAGGAGGGAGGGAGGAGGTAGGAGGAGGGAGGAGGGAGGGAGGGA
>CAUYUJ010001644.1:0-70000 GCA_963575745.1 Prorocentrum cordatum
GGGAACCGCTTCTTCAACCGTCGGATCGCGTCGTCACACAGCGCGCCGCAGCCGCCAGTGATACTGTCGCACGCACGCAAGCACCCCAACGAGTACCCCTCGGTCTCGAAGGAAACTCAGGCACGGCTCAAAACGACTGGGGCAGAAACCAAGCTGGCGCAACTGTCGAACTCATGGAACCATTCGGAGGGGGCACCGTTTTTCCCGTAGAGATCCCTGGTTACCTCCAAAATCTCTCCCTCGGCGTGTCCTGGCACAAATGTTGGCAACATTGTAAAAATGGGCTCGCGGCGGTGGATGTTCTTGGCTTTTGGAAGCGCACAGTGCACGTCGCCAAATTGCAGATCCCACTGATGGCTGGCACCCATCTGCTGACACAGCGCACGACCCAATCGTGCAATAGTCAGACTCTGGAGCTTGCCTTACTGGATGAGCTCGGGGAGGTCGGGGTCCAGGTGCCCTTGCAGAATAACCGTCGGGCCTTGACCCGGGACACGAAACCTTATTCCTCTTTCTCGGCCATCACGTACCGTCCTGGGATAAACCTTTGGCTCCATCTCTCCTGAACCTCCTTCTCCTCGGGCCCCTTGACCACCCTCTGACATCCTCTCTGGATCAGGACGTCAACCCCCGGGGCCCGCGCCCCCTCGGCCTCCCGAACAAGCTCGGGGGAGGCGCCCCCGAAGTCGAGCTCCTTCCGGCCGCGCCGGGAAATAGCTCGGGAAATAGCTCCCGCAAGCAGCGCTGCAAGGGGCATTCTCCACGCGGAAGAAGGGGTAGATTTCACGCTCCCCGCGTGCTATTACCCCGGCTGCAAGAGTGGCCGCGTCAGCCGGCTCAGCCAGAGCAAGCAGAACAGCGCGCTCCTGAACTGGTGGAGGCACTTGGGCAAGTTCCCCGAGAAACGGCGTCGCATCGATCGCCGCATCGCCACCTGATGCAACTGGAAAGAAGGTTTCGTTATCGTCGGTCATGTCTGCTTGCGCGGGGCCCTCTCCAATGCGGGATTCTCCGGCGGCCTGCTGAGCCGGGTTGGGCACCGCGCCCGTCGGTCGATTCGTCGAGCGCCGTCGGAGAGGACGCGCTGGAGCCGGAGTTGGAGTCGGAGGCTGCGGGCCTGGAGGCTGGCGAGGCTCTTGGGGCGCTGCTGGCCCTGGTACCGCATGAGGTCCGGCTTCCGAAGGCATCGGTTCCTGCTGGTCGTCGGGGCTCTGCCGAGGCGCCGTAGAGGCTCGGGGTCGGGCACCTGGAGGCAGGGGAGGCAACTCTTGCTTCGCCAAATCCCCCCCCAAAACAAAAATAAAACATCCCAGTGCGACCCTACCTAGGAGTTAGAGCCCCTAGGAAAGCAGCATAAGCTAAGCTAAGCTAAGCTAAGCTAAGCTAAGCTAAGCTAAGCTAAGCTAAGATAGCTAAACTAAGCTAATATGATATAAGCTAAGCTAAGCTAAGCTAAGCTAAGCTAAGCTAAGCTAAGCTAAGCTAAGCTAAGCTAAGCTAAGTTAAGCTAGGTTCGGCTAAGCTAAACTAAGCTAAACGAATATGATATAAGCTAAGCTAAGCTAAGCTAAGCTAAGCCACGCTACGCTAAGCTAAGCTAAGCTAAGCTAAGCTAAGATGATACAAGCTAAGCTAAGCTAAGCTAAGCTAAGCTAAGCTAAGCTAAGCTAAGCAGCTAGGTTAGACTAAGCTAAGCTAAGTTAGGCCAGGCTAAGCTAAGCTAGGCTAGGCTAGGCTAGGCTAGGCTGAACTAAGCTAAGCTAAAATACGCTAAGCTAAGCTAAGCTATGCTGTGCTCTGCTATGCTAAAGCTCAGCGAAGCTAAGATGAAGGTAAGCTAAGCTAAGATAAAACTGAGGTAGGATGAAACTAAGCTAAGGTAAGATGAAAAAAGCTAAGCTAAGATGAGAAAAGCAACGCGAAGTTAAGGGAATGCCACTGGGGGAACCGTGGGGCGGATCCAGGGGGGACCGCCCTGGGCGCATTCCACTGCCCCGCCCTTTAAGCCTCATAATAAGAACCCTTCTAGGCAGAGTCTAGGTAGGGAAATATCCCGGCAAAGCAACCTAACGGCGATGTGTAGAAGCATATCTGGAAGCATTCCCCTTAAGATTCAGATGAGAATCCAGTTGTAGAATTCTGCTGTTTTCGCAGTCGCATTCGCATTCGTGATGACAGTCGCAGTGGTAACGGCCTTAGGATCCAGTGGCAACGGCCTTAGGATTCCTAGAGAAGGCATCCTTAGGCATCATTAGGAATCCATAGGAATCCCTAGGACACCTTAGGAATCCTTAGGAATCCTGATTCCTAGGGATTCCTAGGGATTCCCAAGGATTCCTAGGGAATCCTAAGGATTCCGAAGGATTCGCCTGCCTCGGCCTCAGCCTCAACCTGCCTCAGCCTCAGCCTGCCTCAGCCTCAGCCTCAGCCTGTCTGAGCCTCAGCCTGCCTCAGCATCAGCGTCAGCCTCAGCCTCAGCCTGCCTCGGCCTCAGCCTGCCTCGGCCTCAGCCTGCCTCGGCCTCAGCCTCAGCCTCAGCCTGCATCAGCCTCAGCCTGCATCAGCCTCAGCCTCAGCCTGCCTCAGCCGCAGCCTGCCTCAGCGTCAGCCTCAGCCTCAGCCTGCCTCAGTATCAGCCTCAGCCGCAGTCTGCCTCGGTTTGCCTCAGCCTCAGCCTCAGCCTGCCTCAGCCTCAGCCTCAGCCTGCCGCAGCCTCAGCCTCAGCCTCTCAGCCTCAGCCTGCATCAACCTCAGCCTCAGCCGCAGCCTGCCTCAGCCTCAGCCTCAGCCTGCCTTAGCCTCAGCCTGCATCAGCCTCAGCCTCAGCCTACCTCAGCCGCAGCTTGCCTCAGCCTCAGCCACTGCCTCAGCCTCAGCCTGCCTCAGCCTCAGCCTCTCAGCCTCTCAGCCTGCCTCAGCTTCAGCCTCAGCCTGCCTCGGCTTGCCTCAGCCTCAGCCTCAGCCTGCCTCGGCCTCAGCCTCAGCCTGCCACAGCCTCATCGTCAGCTTCTTAGCCTCAGCCTGCATCAGCAAGTGGCCCACAATTGGCTCCGGGCAATCAAAATATGGTACAGGAATGGCGTTCCGGGAACACGAAGAACACGAAGTGACCTACAGTTGGCTCCGGGCATTCCAAATGTGGCCTGGAAATAATGTTCTGGGAACACGAAGAACACGAAGTGGCCTATTGTTGGCTCCGGGCATTCAACATGTAGCCTGGGAATGGTGTTTGGGGAAGACGAAAAACACGAAGTGGCCTACAGTTGGCTCTGGGCATTCAATCTGTGGTCTGGGAGTTGTGTTCTGGGAAGACGAAGAACACGAAATGGCCTACAGTTGGCTCCGGGCATTCAAAATGTGGTCTCGGAACGGCGTTATGGGAACACGAAGAACACGAAGTGGCCTACAGTTGGCTCCGGGCGTTCAAAATGTGGCCTGGGAGTGGTGTTCTGGGAATGGATTCCTAAGGATCCCTAACAATTCCGAAGGATTCCTAAGGATTCCTCGGGCTGCCGGATTTGTCCGTATCCCGCCCAGACCCCCTCTGGGGCGTCAATATGCTCTCTTTTGACACCACTAGAAACCTATCAGCAAGAGCTGTTAGGTAAAAAAACATCCCGGCAAAGCAACCTAACAGCGATGTGTAGGAGCATATCTGGAAGCATTCCCCTTAAGATTCGGATGAGAATCCAGTTGTAGAATTCTGCTGTTCTCGCAGTCGTAGTCGCATTTGCGATGACAGTCGCAGTGGCAACGGCAGTCGCAGTCACAGCCTCAGCCTCAGCCTGCCTCAGCCTCAGCCTCAGCCTGCCTCAGCCTCAGCCTCAGTCAGTCCAGCCTCGCAGCTCCAGCACAGCCTCAGCCTCAGCCTGCCTCAGCCTCAGCCTGCCTCAGCCTCAGCCTGCCTCAGCCTCAGCCTCAGCCTGCTTCAGCCTCAGCCTCAGTCTGCCTTCAGCCTCGGCCTCAGCCTCAGCCTGCCTCAGCCTCAGCCTGCATCAGCCTCAGCCTCAGCCTCAGCCTGCCTCAGCATCAGCCTGCCTCAGCCTCAGCCTCAGCCTCAGCCTGCCTCAGCCTCAGCCTCAGCCTGCTTCAGCCTCAGCCTCAGTCTGCCTTCAGCCTCGGCCAGCCTCAGCTGCCTCAGCCTCAGCCTGCATCAGCCTCAGCCTCAGCCTCAGCCTGCCTCAGCATCAGCCTGCCTCAGCCTCAGCCTCAGCCTGCCTCAGCCTCAGCCTCAGCCTGCTTCAGCCTCAGCCTCAGTCTGCCTTCAGCCTCGGCCTCAGCCTCAGCCTGCCTCAGCCTCCTGCCTCAGCCTCAGCCTCAGCCTGCTCAGCATCAGCCAGCCTCAGCCTCAGCCTCAGCCTCAGCCTCAGCCTGCTTCAGCCTCAGCCTCAGTCTGCCTTCAGCCTCGGCGTCAGCCTCAGGCTGCCTCAGCCTCAGCCTGCATCAGCCTCAGCCTCAGCCTCAGCCTGCCTCAGCATCAGCCTGCCTCAGCCTCAGCCTCAGCCTGCCTAGCCTCAGCCTCAGCCTGCTTCAGCCTCAGCCTCAGCCTGCCTTCAGCCTCGGCCTCAGCCTCAGCCTGCCTCAGCCTCAGCCTGCATCAGCCTCAGCTCAGCCTCAGCCTGCCTCAGCCTCAGCATGCCTCTGCTCGCCTCAGCCTGCCTCTGCCTCAGCCTCAGCCTGCTTCAGCCTGCCTGCAGCCTCAGCCTGCCTCAGCCTCAGCCTCAAGCCTCGCCTCAGCCTCCTCAGCCTCATCAAGCCCTCAGCCTCAGCCTCAGCCTGCCTCAGCCTCAGCCTGCTGCCTCAGCCTCAGTCTGCCTTCAGCCTCGGCCTCAGCCTCTGCCTGCCTCAGCCTCAGCTGCATCAGCCTCAGCCTCAGCCTCAGCCTGCCTCAGCATCAGCCTGCCTCAGCCTCAGCCTCAGCCTGCCTCAGCCTCAGCCTCAGCCTGCTTCTGCCTCAGCCTCAGTCTGCCTTCAGCCTCGGCCTCAGCCTCAGCCTGCCTCAGCCTCAGCCTGCCTCAGCCTCAGCCTAAGCCTGCCTCAGCCCCAGCCTGCCTCAGCATCAGCCTGCATCAGCCTCAGCCTCAGCCCTGCCTCAGCCTCAGCCTCAGCCTGCTTCAGCCTCAGTCTGCTTCAGCCTGCTCAGCCTTCAGCCTCAGCCTCAGCCTCAGCTCTGCCTCAGCAGCCTGCCTCAGCCTCAGCCTGCCTCTGCCTCAGCCTCAGCCTGCTTCAGCCTCAGCCTCAGTCTGCCTTCAGCCTCAGCCTCAGCCTCAGCCTGCCTCAGCCTCAGCCTGCCTCAGCCTCAGCCTCAGCCTGCCTCAGCATTCAAAATGTGGCCCAGGAATGGAATTCTGTGAACTCGAAAAACACGAAGTGGCCTACAGTTGGCTCCGGGCATTCAAAATCATGCCCAGGAGTAAGATTCTGGGAACTCGAAGACCACGAAGTGGCCCTGCAGTTGGCTCCGGGCATTCAAAATGTGGCCCGGGAGTGGAGTTCTGGTAACTCGAAGACCACGAAGTGGCCTACAGTTGGCTCCGGGCATCCAAAATGTGGCCCGGGAATGGAGTTCTGGGAAATCGAAGAGCACGAAGTGGCCTACAGCTGGCTCCGGGCATCCAAAATGTGGCCCGGGAATGGAGTTCTGGGAAGTCGTAGAGCACGAAGTGGCCTACAGTTGGCTCCGGGCATTCAAAATGTGGCCCGGGAATGGAGTTCTGGGAGGTCGAAGAGCACGAAGTGTTTGACTGTTTGCTTGAAACGAGCCCGGCCCTGAGCCTGGCCCTCGCTGTCCGGATGCCGCCCAGACCTCCCTTCTGAGTCATCAGATGCTCTCTTTTGACACCACTAGAAAAATATCAGTCTTCGCTGTTAGGTAACAAGCGTCCGCCGACAGCGCTCAAACACTGGCGCTCGCCCTGCAGCACTTGCCCCACTAGTTGGCCCGCTCGAGCCTCGCTCGTACTCGCAAGTCGCAACTCAGACAGGTCGGCCCGAATGAGATGTCCCCGACGTGGCAACATCCAAAAAACCCTTCCCCGCCCGCGCCACCTAGCGTGTCCCTTCTTGCTCTTCCTCCAGTGCGCTACCTCGTCCCCAGGCTACTATGGGCGCGCGGCTCGGTTCGGGGCCGCTACGGTACGACGCACGTCCTGGCCGCCCCGAGCCTGCAGAAGCGCCCGCATAGCCAGCTGTCGCATCTCGCGCGTTCGCGCACACGCGCCGTCGCACGAAGGGCCCGACGCACTGGCCACATCTGTCGAATCCTGCAACATATCCCCAGGCAAGCGAGGTTCCCGCCCGAGCACATGTTGGCCAGGCGAGAGGCCATCCACACGCAGCATTCGACGCTTGGCATCAGTCGTGGCATCGACACACACTCAATCCAAGCTCGATCATATTTCGGCTGGACGGTCTCCAGCAGTCGCTTGACAATCCGTTCCCACCATCCCCCGCGCGCGTCCGTCCTTCTGTTCTGCCCCTGCCCCCCCCCAGTTACTGGCGCTATCTCAGTCTCTTCTAGCTCTAGAGGGCCAGTCAACGCGGCTCCGATGTCAGCCGCCCCCGCGCCCACTGCAATGCGTTCGGCCGGGCCAGCCCAACGCCTCCAGTTCTGTCGACGGCCATCTCTGATAGTAGCCGAGGTTTCCAGCTGCATCAAGGGCACCACCAACTGGAAAGACGACGCGTCGCCCGCCGCGCGAAGAGCAGGAGCCGCATGTTTGGTGCCCTTTCAGCCTGGAATACTCATGCCGCCTATCCCCAGCTGCGCATTGAACTCCGCAACGCGGTGACCCGAAGCAACCCCCAGCGATTTCGGCATTTTGTTTTCGCGACAGATATCACACTGGAAACCTCGCGCCAGTCGGACCCCCTTCGTCGCGCCCGCCTCCGCGATTCAGGATTCGCATCATCTCCCGGGGGGCCCATGGCCCAAGTTGATGTGGAGCTTCTTGAGGGCGTTCCGACTGCACTGGGCATTTGCTATCGGATGGGGCGTCTGCGCTGACTCTGGCACGCCATGTCCGGCCGCGCTGCCCCCGGGGCCTCCGGCGAGGCAGCGCTGCAGCAGCTGGGCCCCCAGCCGCCGCCGCCTCTCTCGCTCGGCGGGCTCGCGGAAACTAGACTCCGACGGCGGCGAGTCAAGCTCTCCCTGGAGGCTCAGAGACTGACCCCCACGCTGCCCAGATCTGCGCGAGGTCGTCGGCGCCGCGGAGAATCGCCCCGCAGAGATCTTCGGCGTAGATTCCAACCCGCTGTGCCACTTTGCCCGAGACACACCGTTGGATGCCCCCTCGATTGCCGCATGCCCGTGGCCCCTCGGACACGGTTTGCAAGCGCGCTTGGCCAGTCGCGGCGAGGATGCCAGCGCGCGCACGCTGCCGCATAAAAGGTGCCCCGCCCGGCTCTCGTAAACCATGCGCGCACATATTCTCGCGCGCCTCGATCACGCGCGTCATGCGTCGTTCCATCTCGGGCATCTTCCACGCAATCGACCGATTCGGGCGTTCGAAGATCGCGTCGTCGCCGCGGTCGAACTGCGCGCGCACCTCCTGTTTGCTGCGCCGCATGCACGCGCGCGCTAGACACGCGTTGTGCACGCACTCGGTTGCGCTGACGTCACTGGCGTTCACTGTCGCAAAGCCGCCGCGCCATGTGCAGGGAAGACGAACAGTCAGCACACGGGGTCGGAACCGCCTCGCAGCCGCCCCCCGAGCCCCCGCCGGTCTCCTCGGACTGTTTCGCGACCCGGGGCAGTGAGACAAACTCAGCTGAGCGCCATCTGGTTCTCTCCGCGGGGGCCCCCAGAATCTCCTGGATCTGATCTTGAAGAGCACGCTTGGAACGAAATTTGAAGACCCAATCCCCAGGAAGCTTCATCGCGTCGCAACATACCGTGTCCTCGCAGGTCTGTTCGGACGCGGCTTGGGCGGCTGACTCGTCGCCGACTCAAACCTGCTATTCGATCCCCAGAGCTGGTCGGGCATGTTCTGGAGCTCGTCGATGTAGCAGGCAGCCTTCTCGCGGCCCAGAATGCCCGTGACGTAGTTCCCCGACTCGGCCACATCCAGGTCGACGGCGCGGGCCAGAACGTTGAACTTGACGCGGTCGTCGGCGGGGCCCGCCTCGCCCTGCAAGGCCATCAGCGACGGCGTGCTGAGGATGAGCGGCGCGTCACCCTCCACGATGGCCGCTGCGATGAAACCCTGCGCGCCGCCTGCCGAAACTGGAAACGCCGCGCTCCTCGTTGGGGGTCAGCTTGGCGCCCATCTCATCGATCACCTTCTCAGGCTTCAGCAGCGCGTTCTCGCCGATGAGCATGCGTCCGCATCAGGGGCCCACAACCCCCTTGCCCACCGGGCAAGGAAACGCGACTTCGCGCTGCGGTCTCAAGGTCCGTCTCGATTGCGTCCTGGGCTGCCACGGCATCGCGTCGGTCTCGAAGCTGCTGCAATATCGCGGCGAGACTCGCTTCGCGAGCGCTCGATCCTTCAAACGTGACGAACGCCGCGCCAGCACCAGTCGTGCGTGGTCTGAGCTCGCCGTGACCTTTGCCTCTGCCTTTCTTGTTCGGGCATTATCTTGACCAGTGCCCTGCCTCCTTGCATTTGTGGCACCTAGTCTTCCGGCGTCGTCGAGCTCTCGCCGAAACATGATCTGCAGCTTGTCGGCCTGGTAAAAAATCCGGGACTTCTTGGCGCCGTTGATCCCCCGTCGTTCTTCCTTCCACGTCGCCGCCAACACCTCGACCACATCAGATTCCTCGAACATCTCCTCGACAGCCTCGTCCGCGCCGTGCCCCTCGCCGCCGACAAGCAGCGCATCTATGTCGGCGCAGTCGTCCTCAGGAGCCGGTCGACTCGAAGACAGAAGCCCGTCGAACTCGTTGATCCAACCTTTGTCGTCATCCCCTGCCTGATCAGCCATCATCACGCCGGCCTCGGCGAACCTGAGCTTCGGGACCTTGCACGTCGGGAAAACCGTACGGATCGTTTTCCCCATCTCATCCGCTGAGTAGCCGGCCGCTTTTACCTTCACGATCGCCTGCTGGTCGGGCGTGTTACCACTTTTGTGAAGCAACAACACGCCTGGGCCTCTGTCGGCGACTTGAAGTTCGCTCGGGCCGCGCACCTCTGGAACACTTCCTTGGCTCGTCCGGAGCACGCCGTCACAGCTTCGCCCTCGTGCTTATGTAACGTGAGGACCGTTTCCAAGTGCTCGCCCAGAACGTCCTCGTGCTCCTTGACAGGCCATCGTTTGAGCAGAAGGTCCTCTAACGTCGATTCGCCGCCTTCTCGCTCGTAGTCCTCGAGTGCCAAGTCATCAACGATCTCCAAAGTTCCGAGCCTTGCAGCAGTGTGTAGATGAACGGCCCTTGCTGATTCGCCTCCAACTTGCGGCAAGCCCTCGCGGACTTGACCCACTTGATCCATTTCTTGAGCTCCTGGTGGCTGCTCTGACTACCGCTACCCGTGCAGGCCCGAAGCCCTTTCTGGCCCGTAGTGCTGTCAGCATTCATGCTCATGACCTAGTCTGTCGTCTGCCAGCAGTGCCTCCTGGCAGGTCGCAAAAAAAATCGCCAAGCCTATGGCGCTGTGAACTCCTCGCTCACGCTACCAATACATAAATCATGGCCTCTCAGGTCTCTGGATGATAACAAGTTTGTCCGGCACCCTGCGTTCGCGGAACATTCCTCTATCCACAAACGGTTGCGGAAGCAGGCGTGAGAGACAATCACTGGTCTGAGGCACATACTGACAAACATATAATCTTGCTGCTCCTGCTCCTGCTCCTGCTCCTGCTGCTGCTCCTGCTGCTGCTGTTGCTGCTGTTACTGCTGCTGTTGCTGCTGCTGCTCCCTGCTCTTGCTCCTGCTCCTGCTCCTGCTCCTCCTCCACCTCCTCCTCCTCCACCTCCTCCTCCTCCCCATGCTGTTCCTCCACCTCTCCAAGCTCCTGCACATGCGCAGGGGCGGGATGGGGACCCGCGCGGTGCGTCAGGGGGGGGACTGGCCCAAGGGGGAAGCGTCGACCTGGAATCGGCGACACTTCGCCGATACATCGATCGGATCGAGATGGAAACAAGCTCGAGCTCTGGCAAACTCGAGTCTCATGTTTTTCACCGATCCTCCAGGGCCCTTCTGGAGGCCTCTGCTGGAGGCCCCTGCGGGCCCCGGGTCTCCGCTCAGGGGCGGACCATCGAGCTGGAATCGGCGACACGTCGCCGACAGAGCGGCGTCAGGCCCCCAATGGCGAATGCGCGCGCTCCTGCAAGGTGTGGGCCATCGGGCCTCATATCGGCGATGAGCCGGCGACTCTGGGGGTCGACACGTGTCTCCCCTGAGCCAGTCCTCCCCATGTGGTGCATGTGATCCCCCCTGATCGTCCTGCGCCTCCTCCTCACTTCTCCCTCCTTCCCCCCCGTCCTCCGTGACCCTCCCTCCCTCCTCCCTCCTCCCTCCTCCCTCCCTCCTCCTCCAGCCGCCGTCACGGCCCAGGGGTTTGGGTGCTGATCCCAGGGATCAGCGAAGCCCCTTCCTGGACAGAGGCCATACGCGCTGGCCCGCCTCTAGCCGAGGCGGCTGGCCGTGCCATTGCAGCTCGCACCGTGGCAGCCTCCGGGCCCTCCGCCACGGCTCGCGCGAGCTTCCCCCCCGAGCCCGCGTGGCACAGGCGGGAACGGGCTCGCCGCTCGCAGGATCGCGTGCTGGTGCGAATCGCGGCGGCAGCCCGCCGCTTGGACCAGCACCACAGCAGCATGACGTATGCCCTTGACAAGCGTGGCGCCACTCCAGGAGTGCGCCGAGGCGGCCAGCTGCCGCCACGCTTCTGGGACTGCACTTCCTGCTCCAGGGCGAACATCTACAGCTCATCGACGTGCAGATTCTGTTCGCACCCCGCGACGCAGCCCGACGCCCAGCCCGACGTGTGCGACGACGACGAGGACTCCAGCGAGTGGATCCAAGGGCGACCAGGGCGGCGACACCGCAGCCGCCCACCCAAGGCCAAGGCGCAGCAGCAGACTCAGTGGAAGACAGGAGCTGCGCCATGGCATACCTGGTCATGGGACAACGCCACCGTGCCGCCTCAGCGCTCACAGAGCGCAGCACCAGCCAAGGAGCCAGCCACGCAGCCCGCGCCTCCACCTTTGCCGCGGCCAGCAGAGCCAGAGGTCGCGCAGGCGCACAGGCTGTGGCTCCCCCCGCCAAACTCAGTCAATGAGCTCAAGGCACACCGCGCGAGGCTGAAGGACTCCCTAGACGCCATCGAACGACAGATCCACTCGGCCTACGAGATGGGTCAGACGCGCACTGTGATCAGTGCGCTGGAGCAGGACTACTCGGTCATCTTGTACCAGGTCATGTACGCTCGAGATGCCAAGACGAGAGTTGATCAGCAGAAGGCATACCTCGACCGCATACGCAAACGACTTAGTGACGCCCAGAAGCATGAGAAAGATTTGCAGGAGCAGGCCAAGGTAGCGGCCGCTCACACGCACAGCCTCATCGAGGATGTTAAGAAAGCGGAGGAGTTGCTTGACCACTTCACGCAGCTGGAGAAGGCTGAGCGAGATGAACAAGGTTCGGCAATGCAAGTCGAGCCCGACGGTGCTGCTACGGATGCCACAGCAGCGCACCAGAGTACACCAGCGAATGCTTCGGCAGTGGCGCAGCTCGCAGCCATGCATGCCACCAACATCGACCTGTCAGAGAAGCTGCTAGCACTGACAGCCCATATGGCCACCATCCAAGCGGCGCTCAACATCCAGGTGCAGAACGGCAACAAGCCCGCCGTCCCGCAGTCCCAGCAGGCGGCTTCACCTGGGCCAGGGGCGCCAGCCGCGCCGCCAGCCGTCACCGCCGTGGGGCAGGCTCAGCTGCCCACATCGTGGCCGCTTCCCCCATCAGCCAACGGGGGAGTGTCGCCAGTGGAGGCCGCTGCACGCGCAGCCGAGGAGGCAGCCGAGCCAGGTGGCGACAACGGCCCGCCCGCGGCGCAGCGCCGCATGGGAGGCACCCGCAAGGCTACCCCAGCGGCGGGCCGATCAGGAGGTCGAGCGCACACACCACATCGTGCACCAGGACAGAGCATCCTGAAGGTCACCTTCGACAAGACAGCTCAAAGGCAGAAAGCAGCCAATGCAGCAAGCAACGTACACTCGGACGATTCTGCCGATGATGACGACATGGAGGGCACGGCGGCCGCAGAGCCGACGGGTGAGCAGGCTCCAGTTGCCAGCAGTGAGCAACAAGCTTTGCATGTCAGCGCTGAGCCGCCAGAGAGCGATCTGTGACAAACAGATCTGTCTGCAGTGGAAGTGCATGCGCCGCTGCAGACAGCAGACGGCCTAGAGGATTGTCCCACTCCGCCTCCCTCTCCCTCCGCTGAGCAGAGTCTGAACCACCTAGGTCTCAGTCCCAGCCCGCTGCCACCTCTGGCTCCGACTAAGGACCTACGTCTAAGGAGATGGAGTACACCTCTGGGAACCGACATACTTACGTATGCAGAGCTTTGGCACTCTACGACTATCAATGACTTTGGCAAATTATCTACGACTCCTGGCCCCGGGATGGAACCTACAAGTGTTCCCACCAGGATCGATATCTACACGGACGGAACCGCTGGTGGTTTCAAGAATTGGAATGACTCAAATTGCCCTCCAGCTTGGTCATTCGCTGTCATTGCGGAAAAGGAAGCTCACATATGGCTTCTTGGTTACGCTGCTCGTACCATCTCCGCCTCGTGCATATATCATCAATCTCTGCTGTCTGCAGTTGCGGAGTTTGAGGCGGCCATATGGGCCGCCACATGGTGCATACAACATGCTGATATACACAACATGTCTGTGACGATACACACCGATAACATGGAGGTGGTCAGAGGTGCTAGTCTGGGGGCCCTCAAGGGTAACAGTTTGGATCTCAAACGTACTCTGGATGGGCTCGTACAGGTCCTCAAACGGCAGGCGCAGGCTTTCACTTGGGCCCATATTTCAGGTCACCAGGGAGCCCCTTGGAATGAGATGGCGGACACCCTTGCCAGACTTGTTGCCATGGACATTCTGCCTGAGTATCCAGACTTTCAATGGAGAGTCCAACTGCACCTGCCATGGCACGCTCGGGCAATTCCGTGGCTGTGGACAGATTTTCTCAGTACCGAGCAGCGCTCGCAGTATCCGCCTGCGCAAAGGGTGCCGTTGCCGCCAGCCCTGAATCCCACCACCTCCATGAAGGATTACATACCCGCTCCCGCAGAAGCCGCCACCCCCACCTTGGGACACAAACTACAGCATAGAACGCCCAAGTTCTGGGTCGCCACTGCCAACGTTCTTACTCTACATCCCAACATCTGGGATGGCTTACAGGACTCTACGGGTCCAGGGCCTGGAAGGCTCATGCAGTTGGCCACGCAGTTTTCCGCTCAACGGTATCTCTTGGTTGGGGCTCTGGAGACTAGGTTACGCGTACACAAAGCACAGACTGTGGGTGAATACTTCGTCCTGCACTCTACTGCTACCCCTCAGGGCTCGGACGGGTGTGCTCTGTGGATCCACGAGGGTATCGAGTACCTACCAGGTCGCCGTATCACTAAGCAGATGTGTCGAGTATTACACGCGGAACCAGCCAGACTGATTGTGACGATTCGAGGGCACGGCCTTTCAATCAATGTTATTGTGCTGCATGCTCCCCACTCACGTTCCAAATCACTTTTGCGGTCTCCTGATGTCAAGGTAGCCGAGTGGTGGGACACCACTCTACAGCTCGTGAGGAATACACGCCTCGGTGCGGAACATCTCATCACCCTAACCGACTCCAACGCTGCGCTGGGAAGCGTTGCATCGCCAGCTGTGGGCAAACAGGATGAGGAAGAGGAGAATATAGCAGGAGTCCACTTCCACCGGTTCCTCTTGGATACACAACAATGGGCTCCTTCTACGTTTCTCCCTTCGTAGTCGGGCATATCGGGCCCCTGGACGGCACCATCCAATAAAAAAACAAGGCACGTCGCAGAGACTATGTAACCACTTCGGACAGTGTGGCCGTCTTGCAGCAGGGTGTGGACGGAGTGGTGGATCTTACTGTCGCTCAGGAGGATCATCAGGCTGTAGGTGCCTTACTTCTCTTGCCTCCCTCAGGTTGCATACAAGAGATCACATCCACTCACCGCATACCTCGCGATCCCGCATTGATCCAGGATCCCGAGGCCAGGGCAGCCTTCATACAGTTGCTCCAAAGGGCCCCTCATATTGAGTTCGCTACACACAGCTCGGATCATACACATATTCTGGATATACATGCACGTACATGCGTGCAAGAAGCTTTCCCTGTGAAGACTACGGACAGGGGACGACAGCCACGGCAGGGGACGACAGCCACGACAGCCACGACAGCCACGGCAGGGATACAATGAGTGCCATTGACCTACGCACAAAGGCGCTAAGGCAGGCTCGCCAGGTGCGAAGCACGGCAGCCAGGGCAGCTAGTGCAGTTGTATTTTTCTGTGGGCGCAACATACGCGCAGCGCTCGGCTGCTAGACCTACACTTTTTCGGTCGGCCTCTTACCACCCTACCTCACAGTCCCGCTACAGTGGTCCTATCTTGGGAACGGTGCCGTCGTGCTTTCAACGGTCAGGGACACCATGGCTGCCTCTGCTGCTATGCAAAATGCTGATCCGTCTAAAAGAAGACGGGCCAAGTGGCTCAGACTTGCTCATCGGCCCGTGGACCGACTCTCCGTCATCTCGGACCCTGCTAACATCCTCGGGTTGGGAGGCTCTGTCTTGGATTTTCTGGAGGCCCTCTGGGAGCACATTCAGGACGTGGAGGGCAAGACTCTTGCCATTCGGGAGCTCTTCCAACTACACAACACGTATGTGATCAAATGCTTGTCAAAGCAGAACGCCATGATGCATTACTACAGCCTAGCTGACATGTTGCAGTCTGAGTGGGGCAAAAACGCCACAGACAAGGCTTTTGCTACTCTACGACGCATGGGTGCAGGGTCTAAGAAGAAACTCGTGGTGCAAGCCTTGCCGGTGGTCAGAGGCAAGGACGGCCAGCCAGCTACCACAGCGACGCAGGCAGCCAACATCTGGCTTTCACACTTTGGCAGAGAGGAATGCTCTGCCATTGTTCCGCTCGAGCATGCCCAGGATATCCTCGACATCCTCCCCCCGCTTGAGATGGATACTGACAGGCAAATACTAGATGAAGATGCTTTCCTCCCCTCACTCGCCGACTTCCAGACAGCCTGCCTGCTCTAGTGCGAGGCCCAGTGCAGCCAGCATTGACGGCATCACAGGACGCCTGCTGGCCAATTTTGGGCCCGAGCTGGCTGAACTCTACTTTCCCGTCGCTGTGAAAGCCATCCTGAGACTTGAAGAACCACAACAATGGAAGGGGGGCTCATACTGGCAGATATGGAAACGATCTGGGGACCCATCGTGGCCTCAACACTCAAGGGCCGTCATGGTTTCTCCGCAGCTGGGCAAAAAATACAGGTCCCTGGTCCGTACTCCTCTCGCAGTTGCTCTGCCAGAATACGCTGGTGAATCTCAGTTTGGGGGTATTGCTGGAAGGGGAGTGGATCTTGCAGGCCTAGCTATGCGCACGTTTCAAAACATTGCCGAAATCAAGCACACCTCCATCATGTACCTACTCATCGACGTAGTACAGGCTTTCTACAAATCTGTCCGACAGCTGGTCATGCGATCAGGACACACACAGGAGGACTTAGCCTTGCTCCTCAAGACGACAGGCCTACCACCTGAGGCCATGCAGCGTCTAATGGAGAGGCTACGTACACAGGAGGCCAGTCTTACCGCAGCTCGAGTTGGTCCTCATGTCCAGGCCCTAGTGGCCTCATCCTACCAGGGTGCTTGGTTTCACTATCCAGGTTCGTCATTGGTCGCCTTTTCTATGATTGGGACTGTCCCGGGGCAGCAGCTGGGAGATGTCATTTTCAATTTCATCATGGCGGAGTGTATGCATCTAGCTGAGGACCAACTCCAGCACCTGGATCTTGCATTTAAGGTACCTACGCTGCCAGGAGCTTCTCTCGCACAGATGATGGAGCACGAACCTGCAGAGACACAACCCGCCTTAGTGCTCTTGTTCGACGACGGCGCGTTTGCCATGATAGGCGAACCACTCAAGCTGCTGGAGCATGTGCCTCAGATTGCAGGCACGGTGGCAGCATCATTTGCGTCCAGAGGTCTTTCTCTCAATTTCAAGCCTGGGAAGACGGAGATCCTCTTCCAATTTCACGGGCAGCATGCTAGAGCGGCTCAGCTCAAGCTTTGGAAGCACATGAAAGGCAAGTGGGATTGGGAGGACCACATCATGGGGCACATGAGTCTTAGCGCTGTGAGGCAATACCCCCACTTGGGCACCATCTTGGATGAAAGAGGCAGTCTGGGCCCCGAAGTGGCTCATCGTATCGCGGGCACTACCTCCTCGGCGAATGTCTTGGGCAGGAAAGTGTTCAAAGTGGTCCCCAAGAGCCCCGAGGCCCTCATCATGAAGATGCGTTTTGTGGACTCGCTACTTACCTCCTCTTTGCTGTTCAACGCTGGCACGTGGTGTAATTTGGAACGTGGTGCACACGACAAACTTAGGCATACTATGCTTAGGAGGTACCGGACAGCGTGTGGCATGCCACAATGTGACGACACTGCTACAGCGGATCGAGCAGTTCTTGCCACGGTCCAGAGGTCCGACCTGTCAGACCAACTTCGCGTCCACAGATTACGTCTCCTGGGCAGGGTCATCCATTTTGGGTCCGACACCATCAAGGGCTTACTCACCACGGCCTATAGGGCCTACTCGGGACCCAAGGGCAAAACCTCCTGGCTTCACCATGTTACGGACGATTTGGTCTGGCTCAGAACAGTCAGCAAGCAGCTTCGAGAGCTACCAGACCCACGCGACGACTTCGCGCCCTGGGAGCGAAGAGTACAGTCTTCTCTTCCTGCATGGAAGCGCCTTCTCAAGGAGGCCATCGCAGGATCGGCACGAGCGGACGCGAATGCTGCTCTTGCAGAGGGAGCTGCAAAGAAGTTTTTCTCTATCGTCCAGCCTAGCGGCTTCCCGCTGCCCATCACGGATCCCGATCACCCACTGCGACAGGCAGAAGTCATTCCACAGCCAGACCTCACATGCCCTTGGTGTGCGACACATTTCCACAAGCCCAGGTCCCTACGACAGCATATCGCTCAGAATCACTTCCGAATGGTGTCGCAGGTTGAACGATTTCTAGGACGCAGCTCTGAATGCCAGGCTTGTTGCACGGACTTCGCCTCGAGAAGGCAGCTACGCGATCATCTTGCATACGACTCAGCTCGATGTTGTCTAGCGTACATGTGCAGAGGTCAGCAGTTGGAGCATGAGGAGGCGGTCAGGGCCGCTGAGGAGGATAGGATGCTGTGTGCTAAGAGGAGGAAGGACGGTCTTGGGCGCTGGCGTACGGCATACCCTGCTACACTGGGCACCAAGGAGTGTCTTTGGGAGTCTGCTTGGGTTTTCTCGCATCTCACGGAGACGGAGGCCCGCCAAGTCCTGCAAGAGACCCACTACGAGTTCCCCATAGAGGCCCTACCGGTCCTACTTCGTGCTTGGTACGACTCCTGCGGGGCCCCTGCGTCAGAACCACCACGGGCCCAGTTCGAGGATCTGTATTATATTTTCCGACCTAACGACTACTGTGGCATATCTACTATGGCTGTGCCGCACAAGTTGCGACGACCTGAAGTATTCATATTGAACCTCTTCTGTGGTCGGCGCCGACAAGGCGACATTCAATGGCATCTATCCGACCTCCAGGCCACATCTGACATCCAATTCACCACACTGTCTTTGGACATTGCCATCGACCACATCTGGGGAGATCTGACTCGGGAGGCCACGATACAAGAATGGCATGAACATATACGTCACCACAGGATCTGGGTTACGGGGGGGGGCCACCATGCGAGACTTGGAGTGCTGCTCGCTGGAACGACGGGGGCCCCCCCCCTTTGCGCACACAATCATACATGTGGGGAGTGCCGTGGTGTACGGAGGCGCAACACATGCAGGTACGTACGGGCAATATCTTACTGTTTACAATTGCCCAACTGCTTGCGGAGCATATCCGAGCAGGCACGTGCGGGTGGATAGAACATCCACCTCCAGCTCTCTGGCGCCCACAAGCGCCTTCCAGCTTCCAGTGGATGCCTATGCGTGCTTTGGAGAGCTGCCCGCTTGTCAGTACTATCCAGTTTGATCAGTGCATGCATCGCGGCGGGTATCATAAGGAGCACGGGAGAGGAGCTACGCGCATCCTGGCCCTACGACTACCTCGACTCTACAGTTTGCTGAAAGCTCGTAACAATGGTTTCTGCAACCACGGGAAGAATGTCCACTTGTCCCTTGTGGGCAAGAACGACGACGGCACTTTCAAAACGAGTAGCAAGAAGACGTACCCACCATCCATGTGCAGTGCTATCGCTACGGCCATGTGGGACGCCATTAACACTGCACTTAACTCGGAGGCAGGAGATCCTCCAGAGATGCCACCCACCACGGATTTCGACGATGCTGTCCTACGTCAATTTTATGTACCCTGGTCGGACCACGAACAGTTCTGGGAGGCACCCGACTATGCCGGCAGCCTCAGGGTTAAACGTAAAGTTGATCCTGAAAGGTGGCGTTGGGACCCTCCTGACTCCCCTTCCTCCGCCTCTTCCCCTGCCCCTGCCGTGCCTCCCGAGGTTCCTCTGTCCGTGGCCCAAGAGGATCCTCGGCCGCAGGAGTCGGCCTACGACCTCGAGGCGGAAGAGGAGGCCGCCCTGGCATTGGGTGCGGACTGCCCCGCACCTGGCTCGGCTACCTTAGCCGTTCCCCCTCCTCCTCCTCCTTCTCCGCTCGCTCAGCTCACGCCTGAGCAGCTTGAGCGCATTCGCAAGAACCGTGCCGAAGCCAAAGAGCGCAGCGCAAACGCGTCGCGCCATGGCATTTCGAGGCCATTATGTGGCCCCACGGGTAATTTGTCTTGTTCCTTTTTCGGCCCCAGGGTGACATCGGCCCCAGAGGACCTTCAAGGCGCACGACCCCAAGAGATAGACAGAGCACGACCCAGCGTCCCAGCCTGCGTCCGACCGACCGACCCTCCTCCTCCCTCCCTCCCCATACGGTGCCCGTGATCCTCCCCCATCTCTCATCCGTCCTCCCCTGAGCCCCCCCCCCTCTCCCCCGCGGCCCGCCGCGCTCCGCGAAGAGCAGAAGGGAGAATCTGGCGCAATCGGGAGGAGGCGCGCGCGCAGAAGAGAGTCAGGGCCGAGCGCGAGGCCCGTGCTCCCTGGCTCGCGCCCGGTGGCCGCCTCCTGGTGCGCGGCCTGCCCGCCTTCCTGCTCTCCTTTCTCGCAGCCCTGAGCGCTTGTGGCCCACTGTGCGCACCTCGTGCTTGTAGAATCACTGCTGCCTTGGGGCCTCGCGAGGCCTGGGAGACCGAGGCCGCCCTGGGCAGAGCCCCGCGGCGCACAGGGCCTCCCCTGAGCCCCCCGCACGCCCCCAGCGCTGCCCCCGAGGAGGAGGGGCCTGGAGGGGGGGCCCGCTCCTGCGCCCCTGCTGGCTTTTCGCCTGCTGCCGCGAAAGCGGCCCGTCCTTGGCGCCTCGGTGGCGGCCGCGCGCCGCGCGCCGCGCGCCGCTCGGCAGGGCGCGCGCGGCTGGAGAAGAGGAGGAGGAGGAAGAGGAGGAAGAGGAGGAGAGGAGGAGAGGAGGAGGAGGAAGAGGAGGAAGGAGGAGGAGGAGGAGGAGGAGGGTCGGGCTGGACGAAGGCTGAGGAATGAAAAAAGGCAGCAGCACCACCACCACCAGTGCGAGGCGCAAGCAAGAGGGGAGTCCTTCCTGTATGTTTCCTCCTCGATGGGCAGCCAGAGAAGGCAGAGCGAAAAACCCGCTGCCCCTGACGAGGGCAATCCCAATCACGCGAGTTGAGGACGGACGGGAAAACGAGACGCGTGCACCGGAGGTCGAAGAACCACTGCATTTCGCAGATTTCTTCTTAAACAAAAAAAAGAAATTCAAAATGCAAAAATCGCCAGCGGGCGGTCCTACTGGTGGTGTGGTCCACCTTCTCGCTCGAGACACCCCGTATTCCCAGCTCGGGGAGGCATCATGGACCTCCTCCCTGGAGGTGGCCCCCCATTGGCGGTGGTGGTGCCGCCTCTCGTTCCACCGCAGGTCCTCCGAAGGGGGGGACCACAATGGGAGGGTCTCAAAACCCCTGGCGTACAGCCAAGAATATCATCAAGAAAAACATAGTTTAAGAATCGGCGGCCAGCCGCGGGGGGAAAGGAGAGGGGGTGGGCCTCCTCAGAAGGCTCCGAAGTTCCCCGGCCATCTGAGAAGTTCTCTGAGCCTTCCCCGAAGACGCAGAAGGCTGCTCAGAAGGCAAGAGGGCTTCTGAGAAGCCCCGCCGCCTTCTGAGATGGCCTTTCATTCTCACTTCCCCCCGTCGCTTGCCGCCGAAAGAAGCTTGCGCCAACTTCCAGGAAAGTGGCTTAAAGCAGACCTGGACCAACATCTGTTGTTAACGCTGGAGGGGGCGAACGTGCTCAATAAACTGGGCCAGTTTTTTTCTGGCGGGTTGGTTCAGAAACGCTGGCCCAACGGATTGGTTCAGAAACGCTGGCCCAGCTTCTCGGGGGGAGGCTTCTGAATCCGATGCATGACTGTAATGGAAAAGGCATCGAGTAGTTGTTGCCGATGTTTGGCCTCTCGAGCCCTGGCCAGGCCCTGGGACCGTCAAAAAACAACTCGGGATGAGAAAACGATTGCTGGGAAGGGATCCGGTCCTCTGGGCGTCCACGTTGCGAACAAAAAACACGACGTCGTGGGTCTAGCGAACCAGGTCACGCGGCTGGCATTCCCAGCGCCTCCCGGCGTTCGACGGCGCCGGAGCGCAGCCTCGAGGAAGAGGCCCCGGCGGCGGGGCCGAAACCAGAGCTGCACGCAGCGGATTTCGTGCTCCCCCTTTTCCCCGATCCACACCCACCCGCCGCCCGACTCGAGAACAAGACAGGGGCCCGGACGAGCCTCGGGCGCAAAGCCGCCCTTTGGAGCGGGGGCCCCGTGCCCAGCGCGCAGGCAGGCGTCGGCCGCGCGGCCCTCGGGCCCGAGGCTCGGCTCAGGCCTCCGGGGGGGGGGGGGGGGTCCGAGGCCGAAGGTGGTGCACGGGGCGCTCGGGGGCTGGGCTGCACGCAGGGGTGGCCCATGGGCGGCGGGTGGCCCGTGGTGCGCGGCCTGCCGCCCGCGACGCGCGGCGCGACCGCTGGCGGCCTGCGTGCCCGGGAGCGGTCCGCTCGGACATCGCCGACTGCCGCGCACCCGAGGTCACTCCAGAGAGGGGTCAGTTGCACGGAAGTTTGGGTGAAGCAAGAGGAGGAAGAGGAGGAGGAGGAGGATCGGGATCGGGATCGGGCCCTTAGGAGTTCGTCTCTGTGGCCTCGTGCCGCCCTATGCAACAGCCTGCCAGCCTCTACAGAGGGGGAACTCTGGGGGGCGAGTACGTTCGCCAAACCATCTGGTGCGGCCCGTGGCACACGACGGACGCCGCACCGCCCCCTCAGGCACCCCCATCACGGCGCGCAACCTACGGGGGGCCCGCGTTAGGGATCTGGGGTTACTAACGACCTCTGCCCTTCTTACCCTTCCCCGTGCCTTTCTGCCTCGGATGCCTCCCCTCCCTCAAAATCGTCGGGGTGGTGGAAACTCCTGGGCTATAGGCGGTGGGTACTGGGGGGGGACGTGGGTCCAAAACACTCTCAGGAACGATTCCTCTCCTAATCAGCTCAGCCAACCTCGAACTACCCTGCAAGTTCTCGACGCTTCTGACACCACGAGGGCTCGTGGAGGAACGTCCCACATACGATTTTGACGAAAGCTGTGCTACCTGACTACCGCTGCTGCTGCTACTACCTACGCCTTGGTGAGCTCTGCCAACAGTTTCGACGCATCCCTCTCGAGCGGGCCCCGAGGTGCTGGGCCAATCTTCCTCTCTGCCCCGAAGCTCTTCAAAAGGCCCTCGATCATCGACACCGTCGTGATGCCCAGGGGGATGGGCATGGTCGATCGCGTAGATCAGCCTCCCCCGAGCCTGCTCGATCTGCTGCTGCTTCCCCTTGTTGCGCTTCCACTGCCAGTGCAGCACCAGGCACCCGACCTCTGCGATCGTCATCTTCGAGAGCCTCTCCACCCAGAACTCCTTGATCTCCCCCATCCACCTCTCCCGGGTGACTCCCCCCCCCTCCCCTGTAGGCTGGCGGCCCACATCATCACCTGCATGAAAATGGACACGTACGGCGGCCCGCGGCTCTGGAAGTCGACCTGCTCTCCCGCTTTTTGCTTGGCCCTGAGCTCCTGCGACTGATCGGTGTGCTGCTGGCCCGCGTTCTCGTTCTCGACGGCGAAGTTCGCGTCCGCGCTGACATCGCACGCGCGGTGCACCGTGCTGCTAAGCTCCGCGATCGCGCGGCTGTCGGTGAGGACGAGCTTGGCCAAGATGAGCGCCAGGTTCTGCAATGCGTTGGCCCCTCCTGCCACCTTGCGGCCCTCGTCGCGGGCGCTGCTGCGCACCTTCTTGGCCGCGGGGGCGGATGACAGGCCCGCCATCCAGGCAGGCTTGGGAAGAGACCCTTCCTCGCTCATCACTCTGGAAGGTGCCCTCCTCGTGACCGTGAGCTTCGTGCAGCGCAGGGTCGACTGCCACTGGGAGATGGCTTGTGGCCAAATGGCTGCAGAGGTCATTCAAGTCAGACGCCATGTAGTCACATACCGTACACCCCAACGACGACGGGATCTGGACCTCCGAGAATGTTGCCGAACCACGGTGGGACATGATCCGCTCAGCAGGGCTCTCTGGAGGTGCTTGTATGCGTTTGACTGGCTGGCGAAAGTCCGTCGGCATACAATACATGTATTTGTAGGAGTCACCGTAGAGCATAGGTTGTGAACTTTGTGCCTACGACGCATGTGATTCATGAGATCCCTTCTAGTCTGGAAACGTTGTGCACATAAACCGCCCTCCTCCGTGACCCACTCGCAACTCCATTGATGTCCCTGTCCGTCCTCTCCTTCAGACTCCGCCGCCCGCTGTTCCTCCTCCTCCTCCTCCAGGTGGCCCATGGGGGGTACCATCATCGAGAGCTCCCGAGACCTTATTTCGGTAAAGTCCGCTCGGATCCAGAACTCGCGATGCTCTTCATCGGCGAGACGCCAGGGTAAAGCGCTCGGTGAGCGCAAACTCCTCCTTCGTCAAGGAGTTCCGACGCACGTCGAAAAATCAGCTTGCATTCGAAGTAGCCACGGAGACGCTTCAGACGGGACAACCCTGCGGCCAATCAGCGGTTTGCCCCCCTCGTCCAGGTCCAGGGCCCCGAATAGAAGACATAGTTCCTGAGCGTGATTGGTGGGGGAGAGGGCCCAGCTGCGATGCCATCCCAAGCGTCTCACCAGCATCTCCGTCTCCGCACTAGCTAGACGCCAATGCTGCCTCACCCTCCGATTCGACCACGAACGAATACGTCGGTGAACGTTGACGTCGTCGGCGTCCCCTGCTGCGCATCGTCGTCACCGCCTTCCCCTGCAACGCCCTCCTCCCGTACCGAGCCATCAACGAGTCGAGTTCGCGATAATGTCGAGGCGTCAACAGCATTGGTTCTAATCCCGTCAGCGCCGCATTCTGCGCGAAGCTGAGAAACAGCGTCCGCTTCCAGCGGAACGGAACTTCCAGGGCCCAAATCTGCCCCAGAGAGTAGTAGGATTCGGCCGTCGCCTGAACCCGTCGACGGATCTCCACCGTCCGCAGACTGCAACATGTTGATTTTCGGCCCGAGGTAGCGCACATCCTCCTTCAACTGTCCTGAAATTTGCTCACGTCCCCGCCCTCGTGCCCACTGTCTACATCGTAAAGCCCCTGGGCCCTGAAAACAAAGCTGAACCTCCTGCTTGGAAACGTTCTGGGCGTAACCTATCTCAGCCAACTCCTCCGACAACACCTCATCAGCCTGCTTCAGAACCGAAAAAAACTGCCCACCGTATGATGGGGAGGGCGACGTGCGCACGGCAAATATCGTGGCGCACAGGCAGCCCCCGACGTCCGCTTTTAATTCCTTCCAGCTGGCCACAAGACCTGCAGCTGACGGATCAAACCCCTCAGCCTTCGAAGCCATTGCAAGATAGGTCGTGAAAAGGTGCCCCTAAAGATTTCGACGACGAAGGGGCCCCCCATCGCGCCGCCCTCCCCCGTCTTGGCATATAATCCCCCCCCCCCCCCCACACACACCGTCTCCAACCAAATAACACTGTTTCGAAAACGTTGGATGCACAGGTCAACATTGTGCGGCTCGGCGTGAATATCCACTGTTTGTTGTAATTCCCCCCCGGACCCACTCGCAAATGCGTTCGTCATGTCCTTACAAGTGCAAGCGAACGAATGGCCCGCGCGTCGGAGGCGCCAGCACAGCCGCTGCATCGCTAAAATGGCCCCCGTCGCGCCGCCGGCCTGAACATAATCCGCGCTCGGTGACCATGGGAGGAGCTCGAAGGAGGCCCGAGTAAAAGGCTTTCCCCATGGCCGGGAGGACGTGCACGGCACGTCGGCCCACTGGGCCTGGTTTCGCTTTCTTCCTGAGCTGAGCCCCCGAGCTAACGCGCCATCTCAGCGGTGTCCTTTTGGTTGCCCGAATATTCCGACACCCTCCCAGGAATCTCCCCAAACAGCTTCATCTCTGGAGCTCCCCGATTGCATCCGACCCCCATGTGCGTAGCATCTATGTTGTTCGACGGGTCCATGCACATCAGCCAGAGCCCTGCTGGCGGGGCCCCCGACGGCGCCGCTCTCCTTTTGCTGGCAGACCGAAAATATTTCATGACCCCCCATTGGTCCTGACTGGCGAGTTCGCAACCCTCCACTGAGACATAAGGCGTTTCCCCTGCAGGAGCTGTCTCCATCCAGGCGTCGAAATCGAGTTTGCGTGCCGACACCCCCCCCTCGCAGCCCAGCTGGGCCCAATGTTCCAGGAGCGTATCCTCTGAGAGAAGCCCTCCCCGTGGAAGTCGCCCGCCCCGTCGTTGAGGCCCAAATCGACATCTGGCAGCTCTCCTGGACAAACGCATAGCCTCGGCCATGCGTCGATTTTGCCACGCCTCCTCGATCTCCTCCAAAAGGGCGGCCCGCCTTTCCCTTTGATGCTTTTGTCGCTGCCTACGGAGCGATCGACCGAGATCTCTCAAGCGTGCTTCACATTCCTGCAACCCCATGGCATCCTCGATCATGCCAAGACGCGAACGACGAAAACGAGCCCTTTCACGTAGAAGTGCAGTGCGCTCCATGGCCTCCTGCCTGTACGTCGGGTCGTTGGACACGGTGTGGCTGAAGAACTGCTGCCCCGCACTGACCACTGTGCCATCCAGGTGCTTGAACAACTCATCAGGCCGTCCGCGTTGCAGCAGAGCTCTCCAAGTGTCCTCACTATCTGACAGGCTGGCCTCGACCGCCCCCCAGGAATTCAGCTCGTCTGTCGCCTTTTCGCAAGCATCTCACCATGTCCTCCTGATTCCAGCACATGCGATGGAGTGAAGGTGACTCTCTATCCTCTGATAGTCTTAATCCACGCAGCTCCATGCATATAGGGACGTGGTCTTTCGGCGGGGCCCCCCGAAACGCTTGGGGTTCGGCAGCCAGCCCACGCAATGGAGAGAAACGGTGGACCATGTCGATCATGCCATCGGGCACGAAGAAACAGTCAATGCAACTGCTCCCCCCAGTCGAACCGTAAAAAGTGTGCTCCAACTCTGCGCCTCTCGAACTCACCGTAAACATGTGGTGGCGCTCATTCGCTAATCGAAACAACTCTCCAGCTCCGCCGCGCCTCTGTCCCCGACCGCGCCCGGGACCCAACGAGGAAGACTCTATCTGATGTCACTGCCCAGCAATGCGGCTGATCCCCTGTCCATCGTTCAGGTCCACGCACACCAGCGGCGTGCACCTGCTCGGCAGGCACTGGAGAATATTGTCGCACCACTCGGCAACTAGCTGGACAGCGGCCTTGTAGTGGGGGGCGAGGCGAGCGTGACGGGGCTGCGGCGGCATATACATCACAATGAATGCAAGGTCATGCTGGCCATTCTTCACGCGGGCTGCCAGTGCTCGGCCTTCAGCCCCCTGGGGGCTAGCCCAGGTCTGGCAGATGTGCTGCTCACGGAACCTTGAACCCAACATCAATGCACAGCCCGCCGAACGATTGGTGAAGGCACCCACCCCAGCCTCCGCCTCGAGAACCACGCGCTTGCCGATCTTTCGGAACAGCACTTCGGACGCTCGGCGGGATGAGGCCTGCGTACCCGCCAGCATCACCACATCCATGCTGCTGCAGCTCAATGCAATCTCCTGCAGCCGCTGGCCCGTCGCGAACATCGGGTTGAAGCCCGTAACTCGCAGCGCCCATTGGCCCGCGGACCGCGCCATCGCGGTACCCGCGCAGCCGCCGCGGCGGATCACATGGCCGCCGCGCGCTGGCGCGAGGAGGAGGAGAAGGGGGAGGAGGAGGAGGAGGAGGAGGAGGAGGAAAAAGGGCAGAAGGAGGAGGAGGAGGAGGAGGAGGAGGAGGAGGAAGGGCAGAAGGAGGAGGAGGAGGAGGAGGAGGAAGGGCAGAAGGAGGAGGAGGAACAGAGTAGCAGACCGAGCGCACCCAGGTGCGAAGTTCGGGCGATGCCAAGCGCATTATAGCCCTGACTATGATCGGCGCTTGCAGCGGCAGGCGCAGCGGCAGCTGAAATTTCTTCCACGGCCATGCCGCGGGTAGCTGCGCGCAGAAACTTCGTGAGGCCATCGCGCCCAGCGTGGGCGCGCGTGCATCCTCCTTTGTCTAGTTTGGCGAGATTATCTCGCCCTTTCTTGGTGATGCCCGCGCAGGGTGCGGCAAGGTGGCGCGGGTCCTCGGTTGCCGTCTTGCCGCGCCCGCGGCAGAAGTACAGGCGGTACTTCTGCATGAAATGGAGCTTATGGCTGGCGTGCAGCTCGCGCCCAGAAATGGCGATGGCGCCCTGCGCTGGCACTATCTGGTCACTGGCTGACGGCAGGGGCGGCTGGTGGGCGCACGGCGCGGCACAGGCCTGGCGTACTTTACACTTGTCTGTGGTGAGCCCGCAACGGGAGCACAGGTACTTGCCCGCTCTGAGCTCAACGGCGTGCTGGCTCGATTGCACGGCTAACTGCAGCTTGGTGAGGCGCGGGCCTTTGGCCTGCGAGGGTCGCTCCGCGACCCGCGGATCGACTGCAAGCGCGTCAGCTAGGGCTCGGCGCGCCCTGCTGCGGATGAGGGCGCACTGGGCAGCGAGCAGGTCAGTGGGAGGGGCCTGTCCTACAAGCGATGCCTCGTAGGACTGTTGGGCCGCTACACCTGCCCATGCATCGGCCGTCGTGTCGCCGATATTGTGAAAGTATCGCACGGGGCCTGGGGCTAGGCCAGGTGACTCCTCGCTGTGTGCGGGCGCCCAGATCACAGTGAGCTGACTAGTGCCACGTGCACGAATTTCTTTGGCAACTCGTGCCCACAAGGCCTCATTTGCGCCATCGCAGGGGCGCAAGTGTCGATTCGTCCGCCATCCGTCGCATAGCGGCAGGTGGTCTGCAATGAAACAGAGGTCGCCCTTCCAGCGTTCTAGGGCGAGCGCGAAAGCTAGCAGCTAGCACGGGGCACAGTTTGAAATGGGCCCTCGAGGCCCGACATAATTCCTCCCGAGGGGACCCACTCCCCGAAGAGGCACTTCATGGCAGCACAGGCGGTCCCCACTCTCCGGCGACGTGGGTCATCACTGTACTGACCTCCGGAGCCGTCTCCGAAGAGAGTGAGGGTGCCGTCGCTACTGACGCAGTCCCCCCAATCCCGCCGTCCTCCCCCCCAAAGAAGCAAAGAGCGGGTGCGCGTCGGCGCACGCAGGCAGGCCACGGAGCCAGTATGCGGGAACAGCCTCTGCTCCAGCCAGGGCAGAGGGCATGAGGGCGTCAGAATCCGCGTTGTCCTCGTGGTCGCGGTTGCAGGGGCGCAGCCAGACCCTGTGCATGAGCGTCTCGTCGGCCCCTCCGCACCTCGGACAAGTTGGAGTAGCGTTGCACCCCGTCTCGACGAGTCGGCTTCTGGGCCATTGCGCCCCCGCGACCACGCAGAGGTTGAGGGCCGACTGGTCGTACTGGCCCTTCCTCGTGAACTTCTCCATCCCGTTGGCAACTATGTGGACGTCTGGGCCCCCACGTTGCAATCCTTCTCCATGTGGATGTTTGGCAGCGTCCTTCCAGAGGCTCCTCTCGAGGGACAGGCAGAACTCGTGGACGAACTCCGCAGGGTCCACGTCGTAGCGCTTGTCCTCCCAGTCGGCTTGCCCACTGCGAGGTAGCTGCCACTCCTGGGTATGGGTCTCGCCTGCCCAAGGTGGTCGTGACCACTCCGTTGGCGTCGGGCAGGTCCAGCCAGCGTCCAGGAGGATGGCCTGGATGGCGGAGACGGGGCCCATGACCTCCCCCCACTTCTTGTTGCCGCGCGCGAGGAGGAGGACGGGGAGGAAGGGCAGAAGGAGGAGGAGGAGGAGGAGGAAAGCGAGCGCGGAGCGCGACCGCCCCTGCTCGACACGACGGAGGGGGGGGGGGGAGATCGAGCGAGGGAACGCCGACCTGGCACCACATGCAGCCAGGGCTGCGCCCGCCAGGGCGGGGCGGACAGCACCGTCGCCCATGGGGGGGAACAGCAGAAGACAAGGAGGGAGGACAGAGGAGACAACCTTGCAAACGCCTGCTGATCTAAAACTATTTGCCCTCGCGGGCTCTCCAATGTTCCGCTCCTCTTCGCACCTCCTGCACCGCTCAGCCCTTTGTCTAGGCGCTTGTACGGCTTGTTTTTGCCACCAGAAGAACGCTACAGGTTTTGCATATAACGCCCCCACACACACACACACACACACACACACACACACACACACACGCACACACACACACACACACACACACACCAAAAAAGAGGAAGGAAAAAAGACATTTCACGTGGCGGAGGAGACCAAGGGGGCGGAGAGCAAACGAAGTGCGCCCGCGCCCTATATGACATCCCCCCCTCCTGAAGGGGGAGGTAAAGGGGGGGCGCTTGCTGTGGCTGACCCAAACCCCCGACGTCAGGAGTTTTTCACGACATCGACCGCCACCAAAGGTTCCGACCCATTCCCCAGGACAACGTTTTCATTCTGAATCGTGTTTGACGGCCCCGAGACTTGGCAAGGCCCCCCAAAGGCCGAAAATTGTAGAAAACCTCCCGTCGACATTTTCTAATTAATCGAAGGGGTCTGGGGAGAAGGCCTTGGAAACGGGGGGGGGGGAGCCTGGGCGCGTCTGCGAGCGCACCGATTCGGACGAGGGTCTGCTCGCCCGCGGGCGGAGGGTGCAGGCGCCTCCTGCCCAGACCTCTTCGGCGGGGGGGCCCGCGTGCAAATGGCAGGAATGGCCGAAGAGCAGACGCCCCCCCTGGCGCACTCGACGGAGCCCCGACTGGAAAGCGAGCGGCTTCTGGCGATCAAGGCGCGGCGCACCCCGTCTGCACACCCTGGAAAAGAAGAAGAAGAAGAAGAAACAGACACCCGGACTCGATAAGACAAGACGCGCGAGAGGACACAAGGCCATTCCAAGGGCCACATTGCCACAGGAATGTAGGAAGCATGGGTCGCGAGACACAGGACGCAAGGGCACCCTCGATTTGGCGGGGTCGACCTACTAATCTGGGCCGACTGTAAGAAGAAGAAGAAACATAAGAACAGGCTCCGGCTGTCTGCGCACTTTGCCCTGCGCGCCACGGAACCCCGGGGGAAAAAGGCGCCGCGCCCGGGCACCCCCCCTCGGCGGCCCAGTGCCAGGGCCGCGGAGCAAGATGCCATGTGTTTTCGCACCGCACAGAAAAAGGAGATGGAGAAGCCAGCGCTGGCGCGCTAGCACTGAATAGCAAGTCGCGCCTGAAGATTTTCCCGGAGAGTGGCCCCAGGGGAAGCGGGCGGGCGAAGGCCTGTAAGAGCTTGCTCCAGGCGGACTGTGCTCTGGTGAATGAGGGGCCTTGACGGCTGTTGGATGCTACGCAGCGGTGCGAAGCTGGAGGCACACTGTCGCAATCCCTTGATGCTTGTGGCCAGCCCGGCTTCGCGTCCTCGCGCTGGCTGTTGTCTGGCCGCGGCGAGGCGCTACGCGAGGACGCGTCACGGGATCGGTCGGCTGCGCTGGTGTCACTCGGGCACCTATACCCTGGCGGGTGGTACTGGGGCCCTGGGTATCCGTTTACTGGCGGGGCGGGGGATTTGACTGCTGCCAGGATGCGCCGCGACGGGGGATTGGGCGCGCGCTGGCGCTGGCCAGCCGGGCGCTTTGGGGCAACGGCCCACGGCGCAGTCCGCGACCCATCATCACCTACTGCGCGGAGGTCCTCCCCCAGGCTGTTGGCGGCGCAACGGGCGCTGTTATTCTCTGGGCCGCGCCGAGCAGCGTCGGGGGGGGGCGGCGAGGTCCGCGCGGCCAACCGCGCGTTCCGACCCCGAGTTGCCCAGCGCAGTTCCTGGCGAAGCGCGAGAGGCCAGGCGGTGGACCTACGCCTTCCAGGTCGCTGCTGGCACGCGCCGTCATTGGACGAGGAGGCGCACGTTCGCCGCTCGCGTCGCGACCGTCGCCGTCGCGACTTCTCGGCGAGGAAGGAGCGTTGGCATCGTCGTCATGCAGGGCCCTGTACAAGACCAAGCGGGTCTTCTTCGTCTCCTTCGAAGGCGCCGGGAGGGGCGCTCCGCGGGTCGCCGAGATCGTTGCAAAATTATGGGCCTGGTGTGCCCTGGGGGCGCGGCGGGTCGACGGGCGGCCCGGCGGCTCGCCCCCGCCGCCCCCCGCGGCGAGAGGGTCGGGCCCCATTCAGCGGAGTTCTCTGAGGTGACCAGCTCGTCCGTCTGACAGAGGCTGCGCGGGGCGACGGCGGTCGCATGTCGTAACCGCTGCACCGCAAAAGATAAACGTGAATTCCTGTCGCCAGTTGGCCGCGTCGATGACGTCCTGAGGCGAGGGGCGCGCGCGGGCCGCGCGGGCCCCAGCTGTTGCGAGCCCGGCAGCGCGGTGGCCGAAGGCCTCGGCGATTGGCGAGATGCGGCCACCGTTGGCCCCTTCCTCTCGCCGAAGGGGCTCTCGACTTTTTGGGCCTTGAACGCGTCGGGCTTGTCCTGGACTGCCCAGCCCGAGGTCGGCTAGCGAGCCCGCGGGTTGCGGCGGCTTTCCTTCGAGGATGGCGCCGCCGCTCCCGTCGACGACAGTTTCGCCGCCGACAATGACGCGGGCGGGCATCTCCGCCGCGGCGGCGAGGCGCAGCAGCGCGAGGGTCTCAGCTCGTTGCGCTGCCTGCGCTGGGCCACGCGCTCGGGCAGAGCGGTTCAACCGATGGTCTGGCCCGCAGCGCTCGCCGAAACCTGCCCCGGCGAAGACGGGGCGGGCCCGAAGCGAGCAGGTCCCAACAGTGGCCGCACATGTTCCCCTAGCTCCCGCGGTGGGGTCAGCGCAGTCTTCGAGGCGGTCCTCGCCGTGGCCTCCTGGCGGCGGTCTAGGGATGGGCTGCGGGAGTTCGTCATGGGCGAGGTGGGCCCATTTGTCGAAGAGTCGAGCGCCCTCGCCCAGAGGGCCGCAGCGCCGCGCGCGCGCTCATGAGCCGGACAATGGCATCTCCAAATGGCGCGTTCCTGCGTCTCCTCTCGACGGTTGCACCAACGACGCAGCGGCGATGATTCGGCCGAGATGCCCGCTCGCACTTTCCTCTGCGGGGTGCGATCGCCGCCGCAGAGGTAGCTGCGCAGGAAGCCGAGCTGCCGCGCGGCGCGCTGGGCATTACTGTTGGCCCCGCGGAATCAAGCGCCGGCGAAGTCGTCGGGGCCTTGCTCGACACCGCCACAGCTCCGAGATCGCGTCTTGCGGGGGGGGCTCGTCGGTGGAAGGCGCGCCTCGGCGATGCCCTAAGCGCGCGAGTGCAGCCCGCGTACGCGGGGGCGCCCCTGCCGCGCGCCCCTGGCGGCAAGGTTCGCTCCCCGGTGCGCCGCTGCCCCGGTAGGTTCGATAGCCACGGCGGAACCGCCAACGGGTTGTCTTCGACGTTTCCCATGAAGGGATCGTTGCTCAACGCCGCTTCCACTGGCGGGGCTTGCGGCGCCCTGAAATCAATCGCCCGCCTCTCGCCTGGCGGAGATGGCCGGATGCCGACGTCCGTCAGCATCCCGGGCGCGGGCGGCGGCGACGTCGTCAGTCGCGCCTCGCGCCGCAGATCGATGGGCATTGCCCTGCCGGGCCATTCCGTGGCCGAAGTGGCGCATGCGGTTGACCAGGTGCACGGGCTGGTCCTAGTTGGCCAGCCCGTTGAAGGTCCTGCGCTCGCTTGCGTGCGTGATTTGCGAGTTTTGCCGTGCTGCGCGGCAAAAGTGGCGCGCTTCTCGCAGTTGTCTCCACTCGCGCAGCACGGTGTCGCTTCGCGTGGGTCGGCGCAGCGGCCCGCAGCTGCGACGCTGGATATCCTCCGCGACGCGATCAGAACGCCCCCCTTCCAGGCGTGGAAACCCGCGCGCGCTGTCTCCCGCGGGCCCCATGCAGCGGCCGCGAGCTAGATGCGTTCGATGAAGTTCGTGCCCTTGCCGATGCGCCCCCCTCTGTCGGAGGCAGTCGCGGCGGCTGACTTCGCGCCTGGCGAGGTGACGAACCTGCAGCAATCCGCCAGCATCGTCTGCGTCTTCGATGGGGCCATCGGGGCCCCGCGGTCACTGCTGGGGACTTGGGCGGGGTCGTCGCGGACCTGGCTGCCCGCGCCGCTCGGTTCATTTCCCACGCGAGAGCATGGAATGGAGCCACCGCGCTCGCGGCCCCACGGCGCGCGGCAGCGGCGGCGCGGAGGGCGCAGTGGCGGGCGCGCGCTGGGCGGCAAGAGCGTTGAGCCAGGCGCCGTGGAGGCCCTCTTTCGCGCGCGCTGAAACTGCGCGAGCCCGTGGCCGGCCAGCAACCCCCGCGGCAAACTGAAACATGCAAAACAGAAAACGCATTGCAGCCCCAGGCTATGACAGACCCGTTTCTGCTTCGCCTGCAGGCGTGCGTTCGCGCACGCAAAATCCCATCGGACATTCGGCGGGGCGACGGGGGGGCCCTCGAAGCCCATTCGCCGCGGGGCCGGCTGCGGTTCGGGGCGCGCGCGGCGCGGCGGCATGGCCCTGAGCTCGCCCCCCGCAGCGGCGCCAGCGCTCGCTTGTCCCGGCCAGTTCGGCGCGAGGGCGCGCGGCCCGCGCGGCGCCGCCCGGGCCCGCGTCGGCGTAACCAGCGGAGCCTCTGGGCCATGAAATTGTGCAAATGCGCATTGAGCCTGGTTTGCTCGCTTTGGACATAATTGCGACGCCTTGCCCAAAATGGCGGTCGCGTTGGGCCAGCGCAAATTGGCCCATCGCCGCAATGGTGATCGCGCTGCCGAATCGCCGCGCTGCGTCGGCCAGTCGCTGCTGGTCTGCTCCCAGATAGCGGAAGCCGGCGTCGGCCCGATCCGAAATGCCTGGACGCTAGCCCTTTAAACCCACGCCCAGTGACTCACGGCCGCCCCTGGCGGAGCCAAGAATGGCGTCAGCGCAGTCGAGTTCTGCGCCATCTTCATACATGGCGAGGCCCTCCGCTCCCCAGTGCCCCAGTAGGACCTCGGCGGGCACGGGGGCGCCCTCTCTCGCGGGAGTCCGCGGCGCGCACTGACAGAGCCCTGGCGCGCTCCGTTCGCGCTGGCACCCCATTGCTTCTGCTCCAGTGATGGCGCCACTGCGGCCGACGCCACCCGCCGCTGGTTGGGCGGTGGTTTCGGCCCCGCTTGGAGGCGCGGCCCGGTTGCAGTCCTGTCTTGGAGTGTCGGTGTAGCGCCAGCGCCTGGGCCGCCCAGTGGCGACCCCTGCGCGTCTGCATCCGCTGCGATGGCCTCTGGCGATATGATTTCTGCCGTCGGTGAATTCATGGCGTTTCCTCCGCGGCTGTAGATTCCACCTGCGCCGTGCCCCAAGGAGCCGATTGAGCCCTGGACGCGCGCGGTTGAATTAAGGGGGGCCCGTGCCGCCGTGGGAATGGCAAAGTCACTCCTAATCGCCTTGTCCCACCTCGCGCGTTGGACATCGCAATGCCATCCGAGGGGGTGCAAAGACTGTGGCAGCGTGCCATTCGTGGCACTCCAGGGCTCGACGCATGCGATTCGACACTTGGTGTTAGCGAGTACCGCGTCGATTCCTCGGGGTTCGACAGCCGCCGCTTCGGCTTGGTGCAAGTGACGGTCGAACCGATGTCAAACTAGATGCCTCCTCGCCCAGAACGCAGAGACGACTGTCCAGACGTCGGCAGGTCATCATGCCAAAAGTAGCGGCGAGTCTCCGCTTGCCTGTCACCGCGCCGCGGCGCCCTGGCAGCTGCATGGGTTCTTGGAGGGGGACTGTGCGAAAGTGGAAGGTGAAGATGGCTGTGCAAGCGTCTGCGAGGTCGTCGTCAAACTGTCTTCGTGAAGGGTCACGCTTGGCTGCCTTGTAACGCTCTTTGGCCCTAGACTGGGCCGTGTCTGCCTCTCCCGGCTGCCGCGCGCCCTTGACTGGTGCTCCTCCTGAGATCTGCCATTTAAGAGCTCCAGGAGAAACAATGCTGCGGCAGTGGCATCCGTTTCGAATGTCTCCGCAAGCCATACAATATCATTGCTTGCGGGGTCCAGAATCAGCTGGGCCACGTTCCGCAAGCATTTGACTTCAGTGCGGCCTATTTGGTACACAATTCTCTGGATGTGGCCTGGCGCGGGCCGGGTAGCCTTAGCCGCCCTACGAAGCACAGGGATTAGGATTTCGTGCCCTGGTTCGTCGGTACTGGCGGGTCCCAGGACGATTTGGGCGAGAGGTTTATCCTGCACGCGGATATGCTGCAGAAGGCGGCTTCCTTCTCCTAGCGTGTGCAATGAAAAACTACAGTTGTATGATGTGCCGTCCTTGGCCCTTGTGAGCTCCAAGCCGATCCGGGGAGGGTATCGGCCGAAGCCGTGAGCCCTGGTGAATCACGGCAGGGGCCCGTCTTGAGCGCCAGCGAATAATGCAGAGTGGCGTTGCTGATCTTAGATTTCCTGCACAGTTTCATCAGCTCGCCGATTCACCTTGGGCTGGTCGAAGCGATGTCATTGGTATGATGCCAAGTTGTGCTTGGCGCTTGTGGGCGAGCTCGTTGCCTGCACCGACTGCTCGGTCGACGCCGCCACTGTTCTGGAGTGCGGCGACGCAGGCTTCCTTGCGGGGCAGGTTGCTGTCCTGGCGGTCATGGATGTAAGGTTGCCTTTTGGCGGCCCTGGCCTGGTGACTTGGGCCGCGGTGGAACTGAAGGCGCACGGCGCTGACCCGTTGGAGCCATGGCGCGCGCGGGGGCACTGAAAGGGCTTCTTGTGCTCGAGCTTCTACTGTACTCCAAATGCCCTATTGATCGTCCCCAGGGTCCTGTTTGTTAGGCGGCTTTTCGGTAACGGGGGGGGGTCTGGTTTATCAGGGCGGTTTGTTGGAGCGTTGGGGGCCATGGCGTGTTGCACGAATCGCTCACACGCTGGGATGGCCGTGTGTCCAGCCTCGCGATGCGATCAACGGCAATGCTGGGCGTTCTGTGCCGTGGCCGCGCGCTGGGTCGGGGACCCTCGGGCCCAGACCAATACAGCGAGCCTGGAAGCGGACTCCGCGAAAGCCTCGGCCGTCGGCGGGCCCGGTCAGACGCGCAGCCTGTCTCTGGCATGTCCAGAGGAGGAGGAGGAAGAAGCGGAACAAAAGGAAACACATCGGGAGGAGGAGGGGGGGAAGGAGGCGGAGACGAGGAGGGGAGACGGGGCAGGAGGGGGGGAGCGGGAGGGGGGAGGAGTAAGAGGAGGAGGAGGAGGAGGAGGAGGAGGAGGAGGAGAAGGAGGAGGAGGACGGGGCACGACGCTACGGTTCCGCGGCCAAAGCTTGTCCGACCAAAGCAAAAAAATAGGGATGGAGAGAAGGAACAAGCTTGTCCGACCAAAGCAAAAACAACTTGTCCGACCAAAGCTGAAAAAAGGGGGATGGAGGGAAGGAAGTGGTGAAGAAGAGAGGGATCTCGGACCTGCGGCTGGCCAACCGCGGCGGGGCATCCCAGGCGACGGCGCCTCCCAGCCACTAGCGAAAGGGCGGCTGGAATCGGAGGCGACGACGACGACGACGACAAGGACGGAAACAACCACGTCGACGACGACGACAACCACAGCCACAGCTACAAACAAGAGTGCAACGACGATGCCAACCACCACCAAGACGACGACCACAACTGCGACGACGACGACGACGACGGCGGCGGCGGCGACGACGACGGCGGCGACGACGACGACGACGACGACGACAACGACGATGACCGCCACCACCACCACGACCACGACGTCGACGGCGACTCCAGCGGGGGCGGCGGGAGGGCCCCCCCCCCCCGGGATCCGGCGGGACCGCGCCGGAAGGGGGCCGCCCGCCCGAGGGCGCGGCCGTGGTCTTTGCCCCCGTTGATGATCCTGCTCGCCGAAGGCAGTCTCGTGGGTCTCTTCTTGGCCTCTGCCGCGCGGAGCGCGCCGTCCTCCTGCGTCCGCCGCCTTGGGTCGTCGTGGTGGTCGCCGCCGTCGTGGTCGCGGTCGTGGTCGTCGTCGTGGTCGTCGCCGCCGGCGTGGTCAGCGTGATGCTGCGTCCGCCGCAGCGCCCGCGCCCGCCCTTCCCAGCCGCAAGCCTCCCTCGCGCCCCGGCGAACGCGCTCTCCACTCCGCCCGCAACGCGTCCCTGCCCTCGTCCACGCTCCTCCCGCACCGCTGGGGGGACTCAAAGGTACCGATATCGCTACTCCCACGCCCCTCCCGGGGAGCGTTCTGACCAGGATCTCGGGGCGAATCCAGCGGTGGCGCCGAGGGCCTCCCAATAGTCCCCAAACAAGGGAAAACGGGCGAAGGGTAGCGGTTTCGGTACCTTGTCCTCCTCTGAACAGCGTCCTTGCCCTCGCCCCCCCTGCGAGGTAAAAAGAATCGGGGGCGTCCAAGACGGGGCGTCTGAAAGGGGAAATCGCAAATCATGGCCCGAGGCACGTGCGTGGCCAAGGGGGGGGGTGCAAGGGACATATCAAAATAAGGAAAGGCGCCATAAATTCTGGGGAGGAATCATGGCCCTCGCCATGAGATCCATCCCCCTAGTTCTCACCCCCCTCTTGGCCGTCCCCGAAAGAAGGCCAGGGAGCCTCCGGCGGCTCTGGCGACAGCAGAGCGCCGGAGCTCGTGGCGCCCGGAGAGGTGGAGCTCGGGGTGCACCTGGCTGGCAGGCGCCCCACGGGGGGGGGAGCATGCTGGCGGTCTGGCTCATTCCTTCCTTCATCCTCCTCCTCCTCTTCCTCCTCCTCCTCCTCCTCCTCCTCCTGCTCCTTCTCCTATTCTTCCTCCTCCTCCGCCGCCTCCTCCTCCTCCGCCTCCTCCTCCCTCCTCCTCCCTACTCCTCCCTGCTCCTCCCTGCTCCTCCCTGCTGCTCCCTGCTGCTCTCTGCTCCTCCTCCTCTTCCTTCTTCTCCTCCTCCTCCTCCTCCTCCTCCTCCTCCTCCTCCTCATCCTCCTCCTCCTCGTCCTTCCCATCGGCCTCCTCCTCCTCCTCCTCCTCCTTCTCCACCTCCTCCTCACCTTCCACCGTAGCCATTTTGGCTCAAGCCATTTTGGCTCAAGGTTTTGAGTTCCCCAGCGGAACAAGTGGATACCGCTAGTCCGCGGCAGTGCCAAGGCCTTGCGCCTGACAGCTTTTGCCAGTACTGCACGGGCCTCTGGCAGCCCATTTCTCGTGTGCTCCTCACGGAGCCAGTTGCTACGACGCCGCGATGGTCCCCGCCCCGTGGCTTATCCCCGACGATGCGGAAGACACTTGGACGAGGCAGCCCTGGGTCCGAGTGCCGCCTGGGGGTGCCAAGGCTGGGCATACTCGTGGTGTTCGCTTGTACACTGTGTGCGCTTGTGGCCATTGGACGTGGAATGACCTCCTGGCCAAGCGGCGCAACTTCTGTGTCGGATGTCAGTCCCAGTGTCACCCTCCCAGCCCCTCTGGCGTCGGCGGCCAGATGCTGTCGTACGCAGGCGCTGAAGAATCAGGATGGGGTGATGGTGGCGGCAAGTCCAAGGGGCGCTGGCGCAAAGGTACACAGGCGCTGCAGCTGCAGAATGGGCCCTCTGAAGCCATCCCTCCTCAAGCTCTTGCGGCTGTCAAGGAAGCTGCCTCGCACCTTGCGCCTGAAATGGCCCAGAAGATGCACTCCCAGTTCGTGCCAAAGCCGCCGCCACAGCCCCAGGCGACGCCTCAGGCCGAGCGGCAGCGTGCCTCGCAGGCCAAGAAGGCTTCCCAGGAGAAGCTCGACAAGGCCCTGGCCCGCCGTGCGGTACTCGACAAGGAGGCCAGCGACCTTGACAAGCTCCTGGACGAGCTCATGGCCAAGGACATGGAGAACGCTGATATTCTTGAGCAAGCCACTCGTACGCTGGCCGTCGGAGTGCTTAAGGATGTTGAGCCTACTCCCGTCAAGAATGTCATTTCTCTCGATGACCTCTTCAAGGACTCCGCTGAGGAGATCAAGCTTGATTTTGGGGAGGAGTTGGACGTCTCGGGGCCTGCTTTCTCGGCTGAGGACCGCGAGGGCTTTGAAAAGTTCAAGCTTGAGCAGTCGCAGCAGGTCAAGACCCTCTTGCATGAAGCGCCCAAGAGCGTTAAGTCCCAATACAAGGAGCACCAGCAGGAGTACCAGAAGCGCATGGGTGAACTGCGTAAGAGGCGCAAGACTACGGATGGGTCAGTTGGCGCTGCGGCTCCTCCAGTCGCGGCTAGCCAGGGTGCAGCTTCATCTCAGGTGCCTGCGGCTGAGGAGGCGAAGGCTGTGCCCATCGTTGCTGCCACCCCCGCTGAGCCGACCGACAAGGAGAAGAGGATCGCGAAGGCGCGCTCTGACACCATCGCACGGGCCAAGGCGGCTGCGGCTCGGGCCAAGGTTGGGGCTCGCGAGCCTGGTTCCTAGCTCTGCTCATGGTGGTCACGGGTGTGACAGCGCATCTACCTGCAGCTCGTCTTTTGGTACCTACTCAAGATCGGCCTCTTCAGGTTCTCTCTCTTCGGCACCGTCCACTTCGACGGCAGGCGGCTCTTTCTCCTCGTCCCCGCTTGTGGCGACCTTTTTCTGGTGCTTCCTTGTCTCCTTCGATTTCGTGCGTTGGGCGCTCACTCGCCGTGCCTGCGAAGGCGATGACCCCGCGGACGGCACCTGCTGCAGGTTGGCTCAGCCAAGACCTCAGTACGGGATCCCGCGGCGCGTGTCTTGCTGGAGGCGCGGCAGACGACGCCACATGTGCTTGCTGTACGGGCTCCTCTTCGGCGGCGGCATCTGCTGGATCGGGCACGGCTTCTACCGAGGCCATCGTCACCACTGGTGGATCTCCTGTTTGTGTTGTTGGGAATCCTGATTCGCCAGGTGTACTCGTTGCAGGGCCGCCCACGCCAGCTATGCTGCCTGCGGGGTTGGAGCAATCTACCTGTGGTGAACCTAATGGTTTGGACGGCGACCAAGTATTGCAAGTTGAGGATGAGGGTCATGGCTCTGGGCCCGACCCTGACAGCGTCTGCGACACCGCCTCTCAGCGCTCTTTGTCCATTGTCTACTCCAACATCAGCGCGTGGGGCCCCGCTGCGTGCAGGTGGGTTGCTGGGTGCTCGGCGGATATCATCATTTTCGTTGAGCACAGGATGCGCGGCTCCAAGTTCCAGGCGATGGTCAAGAAGCTACATAAGCTGGGCTGGAAGGTTGTGGCGCAGGCCGCTGAGCCCACGCTTGCTGATGATGCATCGTCAGGTGTCCTTGTGGCTGCCCGCTCTCATCTAGGGCTCTCGCAATTGACTTGTGAGGCGGGTGAATGGACTACCGCTGGTACGGCTCGGTGGCTACTGTGCACTCTGAGGCTTCGGAAGGTTTCCCTGACCATCGCCCTTGTCTACCTTGTCACGGGGGGCGAGCTCAACGGTCAGAACCTCGAGCTGCTGGCGGACCTCGGCGCCCATCTGAGTGCGGCAGGTGTTCCCGCCCTCGTGGTGGGTGACTGGCAGGTTGACCAGAGTGTTCTCGAGGAGTCAGGTTGGCTGGAGCCCCTCGGCCTCGTCCCTGTGCCTATGCCTGGTGTTTCAGTTACGTGCTCTGGAGTCACCACCAGTCGGATCGATTACGCTTCAGTCTCCGCTTGCTTTTCTAGTGCCGTCCAGTTTAGGTCGCTCATTCCAGTGCCTTGGGGCACGCATGCTGCTTTAGGGTTTCTGGTCTCGGCGTCTCCCAGGGGCATCAAGGTTTGGAAGGCCATGCGACCCAAACCTCTGCCTGTCAAAGGCGTTGTTGCCCCTGTAGAAGCCTGGCCGCACTTCTTGGTGCGGGCTCAGCTCCTGCAACGTGAGCGGCCAGGCTTCTTCACGGCCAACTATGCTGCTGCCAGTCTCCTCAAGCTAGAGCATGACAATATTCAGGTCTCCCTCGATTTAGGGGCCCAGTTGTCTACTTGGATGGCTGCTCTTGAGCTGGAGGCTTTTTCGAAGCTTGGCTTGACTCAGGACCAGGTTTTTTAGTATATTGGTCGTTGCCAGGAGCCCAGGTTGCGTTGGGTGCCCCGCATGGCCGCCCAGGTTGAAGGGCCCTGCCAGGCTGATCGTGACGCCCGTTTCTGGCAGGCCGCCTTCGTCAAGCTTAAGCTGTTGCTCAAGCTTGTCCCACAGGACTCCATTGATGACATCCCGCCGCAGCCTCACCGAAAGCATGCTGCTCAATTTCGTGCCACTCTGGCTTGGCTTCCTCAGCAGGTGCCCCCCTCCCCGTCGGATCCTTCAGATGCTGGCCAGTGTGGCACCTTTAACTTGTGGAGGACTCGTTTTCAGCAGATTCCCGATATTCCCCAATCATAGCTTGCCTCTATAGGGGTCCTAGCGGATATAAAGGGTTGGGCAGTCTGTGCCGCCGATTGCCCGGGTGGCCGGGGCCGGGTGCCCGGGTGCCCGGGGATGCCCGGGGGTGCCCGGGTGCCCAGGTGTGTGGCCGATTTCGGTGGCCGGGGCCGGGTGCCCTGGTGCCCGGGGGTGCCCGGGGGTGCCCGGGTGCCCGGGTGCCCAAGGGTGCCCGGGTGCCCGGGGTGCCCAGAAGTGCCCGGGGGTGCCTAGCCTAATAGCTCTATATCCCTATAGCCCAATAGCCCAATCGCCCTATATCTCCATAGCACTACAATCGCCCTATAGCCGTACAGCCCTATAGCCCAATAGCCCAATCGCCCAATAGCCCCATAGCCCCATAGCCCTATAGCCCTATAGCCCTATAGCCCTATAGCCCTATAGCCCTATAGCCCTATGATCCTAACGCCCTATAGCCGTATATAGCCCTGTAGCCTTATAGCCCTATAGCCCGAATAGTCTTATAGCCCTTAGCCCTACAGCCCTATAGCCCTGTAGCCCTATAGCCCCATAGCCCTAAAGGCTTCTTGCCCTAAATCCCTATGGCCACATCGCCCTATAGCCCTATAGCCCCATAGCCCTAAAGCCCTAAAGCCCCATAGCCCCCCAAAAATTCTGATTGGGTTTTTCTCTGGTATCATACCTTTTGACCGGCTGCATGACTTGTTATCTGAACTTCAGCAGGTGTCTGAGAAGTCCCACCGCGACGCCCTTCAGGCTCAGAAGGCCTCGTGGAAGGCTTGGCTCCAGGGCGCGCTCCTCAGGTCTGCGGGGCCGGCCCACCGTTTGCTTAAGCCCTCCCTGGACCCCCTGGCGGCCGAAAAGATCGGTGAGGACGGACCCTGCTCAGCCCTGGATCAGCTTCTAGATTTTGAAGCAGCCGCTTGGACGGCCATCTGGCAACAGCACGATAAGGTTGAAGCGAGGGCTGCGTTGGCTGCCCTGCGTAAGCGTGCTCGGTCGTCCCCGCGTTTGCCACCCATTGACCTTCACACCCTCAATCGCGCGCTCAAGTCGATGCCTGACTCCAGGGGTCAGGATTTGGATCTTATTGAGCCGCGTTAAATTAAGGAAGCTAGCGAAGATGCCAAGACCCACCTAATACAGTTACTCGAGTCCATTGAAGAGCAGTGCACTTTGCCTTTCCAGCAGCTCTTTGCGCTGATCGCCCTCATTCCGAAGCCTGACGGGGGGGAACGGCCCATTGCGCTGCTCGGCTTTGGTTACACTCTCCTTTTGCGCATCAGGAAGCCATTCATCACGGCCTGGGACCGTGAGGCGCACGGCCCCTGGGACCAGACCGTTGGTGGTTCGGCTGATGCTGCTGGTTGGCTCGACGAGCTTGAAACGGAACTCGCCCTCCACAGCGGTTTTCAGGTCGGGGGCCTGTTGCTTGACATGAAGAAGTATTATGACCAAGTCTGTCTTCAGGACTTGGTGGAAGCTGCCTGCCAATTAGATTACCCACTCCGTCTGTTGGCCCTGGCCATTGACCTGTACATGGGGGTGCGGCATTTGTCATTGGAGGGCGCTGTTCACCCTGGGATCCTGGCTCATGGGGTATGTTGGCTGGCTGTGGCCAGGCCACCTCCCTCGCTCGTGCCCATTTGCACCAACCCCTTACAGGAGCCAATGGATCGGTTGGTGGTCTGCGGCTGCGGGAGTGGGTTGATGACATCTCAGCTCGCCTTTTTGGCGCGCAGTCCTCCATCGCTGCCACCTTTCCCATCCTGCTGCGTGCCCTCCTCACTGGCCTCAGGAGGCGTCGCTGTCAGTTGTCCCTGGATAAGTCCCATCTGCTGGCGTCTTCGCCTGGCCTTCGGGCTGAGCTTTCCAGGATTGCTGTCCGTGAGGGCTGCGAGTTCTCGATGGCTCTGGCTGCCAGGGACTTGGGGCACGACGCCGCCTTGGGCGCCAGGAGGACTGCGGCCGTCAGGAAGACCCGCTTTTCCAAAGGGCGAGATGCCACTAGTAAGATGTTTGGTTTTGGGCGCACTTGCAGGCAGGCCAGTAAGTTGTTCTACCCGAACGCTTATGCGAAGGCCATGTGGGCGCCAGAGATCCACGGCGTCGCCCCCTCCATGCTCAAAGGTCTTCGCAGCATGGCCCGTGCGGCCAGCAAGGCCCCTCAGCGAGGAGTGCGTGCCACTACAGCCATCCGCCTCACTTTCGGCTATGGCCAGGACCCCCATCCAGGTCTACGTCCGTCGTGTTGTCAAGTCGTGGTTTGCTCGCTTGGCGGGGCGTCCTGGTCTCCACCATCGCTTGGCCCGAATCTGGCCGGCCTGTCTGGCCAAGGTCCGAAAAGGGCGGGCCTGGGTCCGTGGACCGATGGCTGCTTTTCAGGCAACGATTTTGTCTGTCGGATGGCAATGCCCTCACCTTTCACTCTCATTGCGCCTTGCGGTGATGAGTGGCAGATGATGGGAGACGGGCATGGCCCTCTAGGCCCTCTCCTTGAGGCCTTTGATGAATCGATCGACACGCTTCAGTGGCGCAAGGCTTCAGAGTGGCTGGATGGCGCTGGGATCCAGGGTTCTGTCTCCCTGCGCCACGTCTGGGACCTTGTTGCCTCCCTCGATAAGGACGGGCGTCGGGGCCTCGCGGCTACGATTCGGCTCTTGGTCTCTGGAGGCTACTGGACCGAGGAGAGAAGGCACAATGCCCAGATGGCTCCTGACCCTATATGTCGGCGCTGCCAGCGTGACCCCGAGACCTCCTGCCACAGGTTTCGGGGATGCATGTGCAATGCGCCGTCGCAGGACCAGGAGTTTGTCGACACTCAGCATCTTAGGCTCAGCGCGCTGCAGGAAGCTGTACAGTTTCCGTGCTTCTGGATTCGAGGACTCATTCCCCTTTCTTGGTTTAACCCCCCCCCTGCTCCTGGATCCAGGGAGCTCCAGGGGCGGCGTTGTCCTGGGGCGTTGTCTCCAGGCTGTCTGCCAGGAGGTCTTTACGCCACAGACGGCACTGGTGGCCAGTTTGCCAGGTTTCCTGTTCTCCGTCGAGTTGTGTTTGCCTTTTGTGCGGCTCTGTCCTAGCGATGTCTTCGACTGGGATTGTGGAGTCACAGGTGTGCTCGACTCTGTTCGGCAGACGGTACCCCGCGCGGAGCTTGCGGCTATTGTTGAGTGCCTTCGCTGCGTTGATCCTGCCCAAGATCTGCGCGTGGTCACCGACCATGCCAATGTCGTCAAAGGTTTCCTGGCTGGCCGAGCGGCCTCTGCCAGGCTGGCAAATTTTGATATCTGGTGGGAATGTTGGCAGCTCCTCTCGGAGCGCTCTGGTCAATTCCAGGTCTCTCATGTTCCCAGCCACTTGCTGGACGACGCCCAAAAGCTAGCCCGTTTTGGCGACTCTGTAGACTGGGACCATGTTGTGCTTAACTCTGTCGCGGACGAGCTCGCTAACTTGCGTGCTCTTGAATGCCAGGTGCCTGAGGGAGTTGTGCAGACTTATAACGAGCTCGTTGCCAATGCCTGTGCTATCCTCAAGCGCAATGCCTCTATCACCCTCGAGTGTGCTGCCCTCAAGGCTGATCCTGAGCGCAGGCTGCGCACGCAGCCCATCGATCTTGTGCTCCGCAGGCGTCGGTGGATCGAAGCCGATGTTAGGTGTTCGTCGCACGTTTGGGAGTTTGCGTCTGGCTTCTGGACGTGTGACAGGTGCAAGGCCTCGATCTCCGACGCTGCCCCATCGCTCCGCGCGAGGCTCCGCTCTGCTTGCCCTGCCTATGGGGGTGGTGGAGTCGGGGGTCTGGATTCGGTGGAGGCGGAGGAGGTCCCTGTCAAAAAGTGGGTGAGGCCAGGCCGGGCCCTGGCCGCCAGGGATGATTCCCTCTGGCGCCGCCTGAGGCTGGATCCGCCCCCCGAGCGAGCTGAGCCATGGGTCGCTGGCAAGGCGGTCCACCCTTCGCACGTGCTGTGGCAGAACGGTGATTTCACCTTTTGCGGTGAATGCGGCTCCTGGGCAATAGCTCGCCCTGGTTCCTTGCGGGAGCCCTGTCCTGTGGCCGCTTTTGGCCCGCATGCCATTACTAAGCACCAGCTCGAGGTTTTACAGTGTATTTGCAAGGGCCTCCCGCCCTCCAAGACCTCCATGAGCTGGGTTGCGTGACTTTCTTTTCCCTGCCAGGCAACCCCTGCATCTCTTGCACTCTGGAGGTTGGTTGGCAGCGGCGCACTGGAAAAGATATCCTCCTCACCTTCCTCCTCCTCTTCCTCCTCTTCTTATTAGTCGTCGCATTGATAGTGATACACTTATTCGAAGTATTCGCAATACAGATATTGAAATCTCTGTACTTTAACTTTCGTTGTTAAGAGTAGTAGTAGTAGTAGTAGTAGTAGTAGTAGTAGTAGTAGTAGTAGTAGTAGTAGTAATAGTAGTCCTCGTAGTAGTAGCAGTCGTAGTAGTAGTAGTAGTAGTAGTAGTAGCAGTAGTAGTAGTATTATTATTAGTAGTAGTAGTAGTGGTAGTAGTAGTAGGTGGTAGTAGTAGTAGTAGTAGTAGTAGCAGTAGTAGTAGTAGTAGTAGTAGTAGTAGTAGTGGTGGTAGTAGTAGTAGTAGCAGTAGAAGTAGTAGCAGTAGTAGTAGTAGTAGTAGTTGCCGTCGTAGTAGTAGTAGTAGCAGTAGTCGTACTAGTCATAGTAGTAGTAGTAGTCGTCGTAGTAGTAGTAGTAGCAGTAGTAGTAGTCGTAGTAGCAACAGTATTAGTAGTAGTAGTAGTAGTAGTAGTCGTAGTAGTAGTAGTAACAGTAGTAACAGTAGTAGTAGTAGTAGTAGTAGTAGTAGTAGTCGTAGTAGTAGTAGGAGTAGGAGTAGTAGTAGCAGTAGTAGCGTTCTCAGTATTCACATTGTTATGAGTACTCGTCGTCCTCTACTTATTAATGGTGTTCGGATTAGTAGTACCATTATTCTTAGTATTACTCGATTGGATCATAAAAGTAATAGTCGTATTCATGGTCGTCTTAGTATTACCATTCGTCGTACAACCATAAAGGTTACTAGAACTATTCGTGTTATTACTTGTACTAGGATGATTCGTATTACTGTGACCGCTATCATTCGCAATATCGTTGTGAACACGATTATGAATGTTAACCGTATTCGTATTGTTAGCATAATCGATATTATTAGCAGTAGTCCGCACATGAGCTTTAATATTACTAGTCGTATTCCTCTTCCTCTTCCTCCTCCACCCTCTCCTTCTCCTCCTCCTCCTCCTCCTACTCGTTCGCTTCCTCCCTCCTCCTCCTCCTCCTCCTCCTCCTCCTCCGCCTCCGCCTCCGCCTCCACCTCGGCCTCCTCCTCCTCCTTCTCCAGCTCCTCCTCTTTCTCCTCCTCCTCCTCCTCCTCCTCATTCTCCTCCTCCTCCTCCTCCTCCCTCCTTCTCCTCCTCCTCCTGTTCCTCCCTCCTCCTCCTCCTCCTCACCATCCTCCTCCTCCTCCCGTTTCTCCTCCTCGTCCTCCCCCTTGTCTTCTTCTAAGAAGTAATACTGGTATGATCCGTCTTCATGTTGTGCTTAGTGTTGCTCTCCTCGCTAGCCTGGAGATTTTGATGTTCATTGCTAGGTTCATTATTATTCATAATATAGCGGTTCGCCTTCTAATAGTAGCTTATGGTTGTGGTGCCTGCTATTCTTCGTAATGCTGCGTTGATCCTTCGTATTACTCGTACTAGTATGTTTATGCGTTCTCCTATTAGTACTATTTGTATTAGAAGGATTCGTGGTAGCGTTGGGCTTATTCGTCTGATTACTCGTATTGTCATTCCTCTGATTCGTATTATCGTTATTGTTCTTAAGACGGCGCTCATTTAGATCAGTAACAGTAGTAGTAGTAGTAGTAGTAGTAGTAGTAGCCGTGTGTTGATTATCAAAATTCGTATGAGTATTCGTACTAGTTGTCGTGAGTTGTGTAGCATCAGTCGTCTTCTTATTCGGGGTATTATGTTAAACATTCGCAGTATTAACAAGCGTTTCGGTAACCTTCATACTTGTATCATTACGAGTAGTATTCGCATTACTCGTGTTATTAGTTCCAAAAAGAATAAACAGTATTTTTATTGGTAACAATAAAACTCTCCGTAGTGGTAGTATGAATCGTCTTACCCATATTCTTCTTAGTGGTGCAATTACTGGTATTCGCCTGCTTCTTAGTTTTGTGCGTCATCCTCCTCCTGCTCCTCCTCCTCCTGCTCTTCCTCCTCCTGCTCCTGCGCCTCCGCCGCCGCCGCCTCCTCCCTCCTCCTCCTCCCTCCTCCCTCCTCCTCCTCCTCCTCCTCCTCCTCCTCCTCCTCCTCCTCCTCCTCCTCCTCCTCCCTCCTCCTTCTCCGCCTCCTCACCTCCTCCTCCTCCTCATCCTCCCTCTTCGTCCTCCTCCTCATCCTCCTCCTCCTCCGTCTCCGCTTCCTTCTCCCTGCTCCTCCCTGCTCCCCCGAGCTTCTCGACCATCCTCTTTCCTCATCTTTCTCCTCCTTGGGCTGCTGCCTGCGTCAGGGCACGGAGCGGGAGTGAGCGGCAGCACGGGCACTGTGAACAAGCAATTGCGTACCTTCGCGGGTGGCAAGATTGGTGCAGCCCGAAATGCCTCGCTCACGCCCTACCTCGCTTCGCAACATGATGATCGCTTTGATCCCAGATTTGATTGTAGCACGCTGCTGATCAAGCGGTATGCCAATTCCGTCTGGGACGAGCCCGTTCCAGCATCAAATGTGTGTTACACATGGCAAGCAGTCACGGAAAGACGTTCAAATGCGAGGCCGACGTGGCAGAACGCGAGAGGCCTAGTGGCTGCCGTGTGGCTTGCGCTGTGGAGATTGGGTTGGAGTATGCCCAGCCCGTTTGTGTTCAGAGATGATCGGGGATGTGACCATTCTTTGCTGCAGGCCGCGGCCAAAGATATTGAGAAGAGGTTGCTGCCATCTGTCTACAGCTGGCAGATGGAGAGAGTGTTGCAGCATGTGCATGAGAGGATAGGCGACCATAGAGTCTGGAGAAGAACGATGCGCAGAGCTATCTTGAGGTTGCCGACTGGGCCGATCAGAGGATCTATCCGTCGCTCGTGGTCTGGAGGTTGACTTTGCCCAGGTAGGGCGTTCGAGCTCGGTCTGACGGCATCCAGGCAATGGATTCACCGTGAGGCGACGAGAGGCATGTTGGCGCACCAATGGAATGTATGCCCGAACGTGTCGGAGAAGTCGGAGCTGCTACCAGTGGCCCCCCTGAAGATGTGCGCGAGTTTCGGGCTGGACGTGAGAAGCTAACAGAACAGAACAGACACCCGCATCGCGCCGAAGCGCGCTCCTGGCCGGAGTGTGTGGAAAGCGCCGCAGCGCTCAGAGGAGGATGAGGGCCGTGTCAGAAATCTCACATCTTTACGTATTCTGCTTCCAGATTGTCCCAGAATGAGTTATCAGCTGCAAACTCAAACCAATTTCTGGCCGTCGCGTCACAGTGGCCGAGAACGGCGGTGACTGCGAAACGTTTGAGTTCACCTACGGCATCCCGCTTGAACCACGAACTACAGCCTGGGCCGCCGTCGGACACGCCCGTTGTTCACGAGTGGGGTGACTGCTCGGGTGAATGGACCGTCGGGTGACTGCGACGCGTCGGGTGACTGTTGTTCACGAAATCGGGTGACTGCGACGCGTCGGGTTTGCACAATGCGCACCCGACTGTATGCAGAGTTGGCCGGGCAGTGGTGCAGCTGGACCCGTTCACTGGATGGCCTGTCAGAGCAGAATACGGAGGTCTCCCTGGTTGGGAACAGTCGGTTCCAAGAGGGGACACATATGCTAGATCGATGGCGCTCAGTTCTATGAGGAGGCCAGGCCTGGTTGTTTCTGATCATCAGAGTTTTGCGAAGGAGGCCAATGCGTGGGGCATGTCGTCATCGAGTACATCATGTACGCGTGCAAGTATCTGGAGAACCATACTCGAGGTTCGCTGAAATGCTGTGGAGGCGTGCAGTTTTGTATGAGTACTTCGCCACGAGAACTTGTACGATTTCGTTGAATGTGGAGGCTGTCTTGCGCATGCGATTGGGAATGCATGGGCGAATATGTTTGTATATGCTGGGGCCGCGGACGTACATCTCGCCAATGTGCTGATTGAGAACCACACGGAGCTACTGAGGCGGTCTTGCCACAGCACGAAACATGGCTGTCGTGGCATCCAGAGCAGTTCGGGTGTACAGTGGGTATCAGGAGGTTGCCCCTCAGGCCCCCCCGACGAAATGTGCCTCGTGGATTCCGAAGTTGTCGATCACTGAGCACAATGTTAGACAGGTCCATGATACGTTGATCAGATGCGTGAGCTGTTCGCTTGAGGCGCAGACTGCGGCGAGTTTTAAAACTTAGTTTGCTTCCAAGTGTCCCGGGGCCCCCATGCTGGGTGAAGGCCACCGCGTTGTTCGATGGGGTCCTGAGGGCATTTGTGAAATGTGTGGCTGGTGCAGCCTGCACATAGGCAAGTACATTAAGAAGCTCAAGAGCCCTTGCTTAGGACATCCGAAAAATCCTAAGACTCTGACAAGCGTTCGTTTCTGTGTCAAGAGGTTGGCCAATGGCCAGCAGGGTCGAGCCAAACAGTGGGGCCCCGATCCAGCCATAATTTGTTTCCCTGGAGATCCCCTGCCGGTGTCTTCAGGCTTCGCCTTGCCGCCGCCCCTCGATGGAGGCACTCAGCCCCGCGAGGCCACTGGGCGGCGCTTCTCTGCCCTGGCGCACGCGTGGCCCCGCTGGCCTTCCACCTGTGGCGGCTGCGGGGTTCGGTGCGAATGGGGGTTGGGTTGGCCACGTGCTGCGGTCCCGCGGGCCAGGGCCTCAGCGTGCAGCTGGCACTGGCCTCCGCTCTGTGCAACCCTGGAGCCTCACCCCCCTCTGGCGGTGTTTTCCGCTCCAGGCTGACACCCTCCGCCCCCCAAACGTTGGTTTGGGCCTTTGGATGGTCTGGGCCTCATTATCAATGGATCGGCCGATGTCCTGATCCCCCTCTCTGGGCCCTCGGGAGCCCCTGTGGTGCCCCCGGTTCGGCCCCCGCCACCCTTCCTTCGGGTTCGGCTGGGGCTGCTGGACTTGGGCCCCTTCTCCTCCTCCTCCTCCTCCTCCTCCTCCTCCTCCACCTTCTCCTCCTCCTCCTCCTCCTACTACTGCTCCTCCTCCTCCTGCTAAGACAAGACCGAAGCGCGAAACACGATGCATCATAAAATGCTACTACTACTACTACTACTACTACTACTACTACTACTACTACTACTACTACTACTACTACTACTACTACTACTACTACTACTACTACTACTACTACTACTACTACTACTTACTACTACTACTACTACTACTACTACTACTACTACTACTACTACTACTACTACGACTACGACTACGACTACGATACGACTACGACTACTACTACTATTACTACTACTACTACTACTACTACTACTACTACTACTACTACTACTACTACTACTACTACTACTACTACTACTACTACTACTACTACTACTACTACTACTACTACTACTACTACTACTACTACTACTACTACTACTACTACTACTACTACTACTACTACTACTACTACTACTACTACTACTACTACTACTACTACTACTACTACTACTACTACTACTACTACTACTACTACTACTACTACTACTACTACTACTACTACTACTACTACGACTACTACGACTACTACTACTGCTACTACTACTACTACTACTACTACTACGACTACGACTACTACTAATAATAATAATACTAATAATAATAATAGTACTAATAATAATTATTATTATTATAAGGAAGAATAAGAATAATAATAAGAAGAAGAAGAAGAAGGAGGACATGCCCACCCACTCGCTCTGCGCGCTCACCCACCAGTACCTGCGTCGCCGCCGCCACCAAACACGCGGCCCCAGGCGGCCCGGGCCTCGGCCGCAGTGGGCGCGCAGCCCAGCGCAAACAGATCAGTGTCGGCTGCGGCGAAGAGGACGATCCTCTCCAGCGCCGCCCTCCAGGTGGGCACCAAGCGCGGCACTGCCCACTGGTCCCAGAGCCACGCGCCAGCCTGCGAGGCCAGGTGCTCGAGCGCGCTGTGCGTGCCGGCGCCGAGCCGGCCGTACGTCTCGAACGCAACAGTGAGGACGTCGGCGCCGTCCTGGGCCCGCTTGTCAATGGTCGCCGCCTCCGCGGCCTCCTCGGGGCACGCGGCCGGTATCGGGACGCGTGCGGGCAGCGGATATATACATCCACGTACACCGGTTGGACGGAACCGGGAAACGTGAACACGAGGTCCATGACGGCCTCAACCACCGCCCCTGCCTCCGAGGTCCGGGCCAGCTCCGGCACCGTGCGCTCCATATCGACCTCCGCGCAGGATTCCCGGAGGAGGCGCGCAAGCGCCGCGGCCAAAGCGCGGTGCGGCCGCATGCGCGCGGGGCCATGCTTGCAGAGCTGGGGGCGCTTCAGCGCTGAGGGTCGAGCCTCTGGCCGCAGACGTCCTCGCCGGAGTCGTTGCCGGCTCTGCGCGGCATCCGGCACGCGGAGCCTGGCGGAGCGCTGAGGGCGCCCAGGCGGCGCATAACGGCGGCCCGGAAGTAACTGGTGGGGAACCAGTCGCACTCCCGCACGGCGTGCTGCGACCACAGCGCGCCGGCGCCCAGCACCCCCGCGGACAACGGATCCTGCCGCTCCACACTGAGCGCCCGCCACAGCCGGGTAGCCTCCAGAGCATCCAGGTGGCGGAAGATGCGGCTGGCGTATCTGCGTGGCGCTCTGGCGGGGAGGCCGCCCGGCGCAGCGGCCGGCAGCGACGCCTCGGGGAGGCGCTTGAGAGCCCCCAGGTCGTTGACAGCAAGGCCTCGGACCCACGGCCCGCTCGCGTACTCCACGCGGGCGCCAGGGGTGAACTTCACGCCGCCCTGCTCGTCGACCAAAACGCCTGCCTGCTCCAAACGCCGCCGGGCCTCGAGAGCCTCGGGGCCGCCTGAGCACAGGACGCGCGCCATGCCGAGGCCTCTGGCTAGCCTCGGGACGCGGTGCTGCATCGAAGTCCAGGCCGCCCAGAGCGCAGCGTCGGCGATGCAGCCTTCGGCCTCTCGGTGGAGGCCGAGGCCCCCGAAGGCGCCCGCCAAGCGAAGTTGGGCGAGAGCAAGTCCGTCCAGCTGCCGGGCCAGCACGGCGCCCTGGAACGCCTCTTCCACACTGCTGCTCACTGGCTCGGCTACTGCGCCCAGTGCCGTCGAAGGCACCAGCCGCGCATCAAACGAAAGAGCATGAGCGACAGATTTGGATAGAAGCGACCACGCGAGGTGGATGGCGGCTACCGTGGGCTAGGCCACTGCGAACTCGGCGAAGCGGCGGGACAGGGCCGCTGCCTGCCGGGCTCGTTCGCGGGCGGGCTGAAGAAGAATGCAGGCTGCTGCCCTCGGCTTCGAACTCCCCTTGAGCAGCCCCTCCCAGGAGCCGGAGGCCCCCGCGGGCGCGCGGCGGAAGGCTTGCCAACCGAGACGCCTTCAGCGGCAGGCATTCGTCTTCGACGTCGTCGCAGAGGGGTGCCCAGAACTTGCACTTGCACGGCCGGACGCGGTGGCCGCCGCGCGCAAGAGCCGCCTGCACGTTTGGCCAGCTGTCCGCGAGGGCCCCTGCCTTCGTGAACAGGTGGGTGTCGTCTTGGTACCCGACCCTGCCCATGGCGTCGAGCTCCGGGGCCGACTCCAAAGAATCCTCGAGCCCCATGGCGAACATGCCCTGCATCAACCGGGCACCCTGCCAGCCGCCCCGGACTGCCGAAGACCGCCTCCAGCGACCCTCAGCCCGCTGCCACGCGACCGTGCCGCCCGCTCGCCATTGGGCCGCCGCCAGCGCTGCAAGCTCCGGGAGCCGCTTGCGGCGCCGCGCACGCAGCTAGAGCGGTAGGCGCGGCCGTACGCGTCCTCCAAGTCGATGCTGGCCAGCACGTCGACATCGACCTCCTCCCCCTCCTCCTCCAGCTGCCGCGCCCCATCCTGCTGCGGCGGGCCACCGCCAGCCCGGGCGGCGAGCTGCGCGGCCCAGCTGCGAGCGAGGTACACAATGAGCGGCGCCCCATCTGGCGTCCCGCAACCAAGCTGGCGGGGCTCCAGGGCCCGGAGCAGGTCTTTGGAGAGCTCGTCTATGCAGACGCCCTCGACGAGTTTCAGGAGAACCTCGGCGCACGCGATGGGCCGAAGCTTGCGCTGACCTGGGCTGTCTTGCGCCCAGCCGCAATCAACTGGCGTGATGCAGGCCGCCGCCCAGAGCTCGATCGCCCCGCACTGCACTCGGCCTTGCTTCCAGACCTGGGCCCACCGCGCCAGAGCGTGCACGCCCCCGGCGACTGCCCCGATGCATTTGAGAAAGGAACTCCGCCAAGCGCTCGGGCCACATTGCGCTGCGTCCCTCCTCCTGCTCCTGCTCCTGCTCCTGCTCCTGCTCCTGCTCCTGCTCCTGCTCCTGCTCCTGCTCCTGCTCCTGCTCCTCCTCCTCCTTCTCCTCCTCCTCCTCCTCCTCCTCACTACTCCTCCCTGCTCCTCCCTGCTCCTCCCTGCTCCTCCCTGCTCCTCCCAGCTTCTCTCTTCTTCTTCTCCTCCTCCTCCTCCTCCTCCTCCTCCTCCTTCTTCTCCTCGAGGTTGGAGGGTTCACCGACTACGAGCTGCTGCTGATCCGTCGAGCAGCGGCAAGAACCATAAAACCTTCGGCTGGCCAACGCTCCCTTACGGTTTTGTCCCACCTCGAGGGAGACCCCGCGTGGGTCGGGGCCGTGTCTCCGATTTTGTGGTGGCACAGGGAAGTGTGGTGCACCCAGGTTAGGGCCTTTGAAGGCTCGATTTCTTTCAGGGAGCTGCGGCAGGCCTGGGAAGGTGTCTTTCTTCAGGAGTCTCTTTCGTGGCGAGGCGTAGGGGGCCCCGTGGCCGCCATGCGCAAGTCCTTGGAGAGGATCTCGTGGACGATGAGGAACTTCGCCACTTTCATCACTGACAAGTGGGTCGAGCTGTCCATGAGCATTATGTCCCCCCAGCTCATCAAGCAACATCTCCGAGGGGCTGTATTCAGGATTCTTGAAAGGGAAGCAGGTGCCAAATGGGATGTTCCGCATCGTCTCTGTTTTGACGTTTTGAAGGCCGAGCTTCGCCGTCCACGATACTCCTCATTGGAAGAAGGGTGCATACGAGCAGTTGCCACGGATGCCGTCTGGACTCGTTCAAAAGCTCATCAGCTGGGTTATCAAATAGACCCCACCTGCCCCCTCTGCGGTGCTGCTGTAGACACGCTCCACCATAGACTCTGGGCCTGTGGTTGCCAGGAGATAGCCGAGCTTCGCTCTAGTCTTGTTAAACCCGAGATTGTCAGCAAGGCTCTGGAGGAGCCTAATTCGGTTAGATCTTGTTTCGGGGCGTTTGCTCACCCTGGTGATTCGTTTCCTGGTCCTGCGGACAAGGCGTCTGGGACTTTCTGGGCCAGGGAGGACCTTCCTCAGGAAGTTGGCGAGTTCCCTTTCAAAGGTAACCGTTTTACTGATGGCAGTGCGTTTAAACATGTTGCCCGTGAGCTCAGTAGGGCAGGTTGGGTTTTCGTGGACGTGGACGGCCAAGGCGATCTTCTAGGTAAGCTGTACGGTCCTGTTCCTCCGTGATGCCCTCAGTCTGCCCCTGCGGGAGAGGTCGCTGCTATCTGTCAGGCTGTGTTGTATTATGTTGAGCCTTCTGATTTCTACACGGCTGCACAGCTGGTCAAAGATCAGTTCGACCGACCCCGAGTCGATCAGCTGTCGCCCAAGAGATCCTATAGTGGTTTCTATCTCTGTTTGTTCTCTCTCTCTCTCTCTCCTTGGGGGTATCTGGAAGGTTCGCTCTTTGAACAAAGTTAAGGCCCATTTGTCGCTCGATGAGTGGGCCGACGATCACGATAAGATGTGCCGGTTTGGAAACCATCACGCCGATGTTGGAGCCAAGAGCGCTTCAGCTGGGGAGGGGTACCTTTGGGCACCCACACACAGCCGTCCGAAGAGGTCAGGGCCAGACTGGATTTGGATGTTCAGATGTCATGGGCCGTGGCTGTTGTGGCGGCGTAGCGTGTGCCCAAATGGCCGAAGTTGGACCTCCAGGATGTTGCGTGGAGCCAGCCGCCTAAAGAACCCCCCCCCCATCTGCTGTTTTGCCTGTTTGCCATTGGATTCCCATCCAGCAAGTGGTGCTTGGTTCTGTTTCTGGATTTTGGCAGTGCTCAGTCTGCGCTAAAGTCAGCCGCTTGCCCACCCATGGTCCCCCGCCTCCCTCGACTCGGTGCGGTCCTGTCAGTGGGCTCGATCCGAGAACCCTAGAGGCGAGGGGACACGAGTGCTTGACTCTGGAATGCTCAGATAACGCAGCACGTGTCATTTGTGCCACGTGTTTCTCAGATTCTTCTCACGGGCGTGTCAGCGGCCGTGCTGAGACATGTTCAGGCCCCACGCGCTCGAAGACGTATCATAATTGGCACCCGACCTGCAATGGCATCCACCCAAAGCGTCCCAACGTTTCGGTTGAGCGTGGGCCGTGGGCGCAGCTGGGAGGAGACCGTGCATCGAGGGATGCATGTGCTCTGCGCCGCCAGGCTCCCAACCTCCTGTCGCGAGGGTCGGTGGGGACGGGGCGGAGTCGGGGCGGGGGGTGGAGCGAGCAGTGCTTCTCCTGCTGTGCCGCAGGCGGCCCCTGCGCCATCAAGGACTAGAGCTGACTGGGAGGCCGAAGAGGAGGCCTCCCGTTTTCTTTTCGAAGAGGATCCCAGAGATGTTTCTGACTCTGGATCTTCTGACTAACGCCTGGGGGAGAGGCAGCTGGCCACGGGGAATCCTCCTGCCAGCAGGAGATGTCTCTGTGGCATCCTGCCTTTCCTTCGCCTTGAGGTGTTAGTTTCTTTATTTGCTGGCACACGTGCCAGCCAGGCCTGCCCACGTCCTTGGGGCGGGCACGTTTCCATTTGATGTTGATGTCCTTCTTCTCCTCCTCCACCCCTCCTCGTCCTCCTCCGCCTCCTCCACAACCTCCTCTTGTTTCTGCTGCTGCTGCTGCGGCTCCTCCTCCTCCTCCTCCTCCTCAACCTCCTCCTCCACAACCTCCTCCTCCTCGTCCTCCTCCAACTCCTCCTGCTCCTCAAATTCCTCCTCCTCCCTCCTCCTCCTCCTCCTCCTCTCCTCTCCTCCTCCTCGTCTCATCCTCCCTCCTCTCCTCCTCCTCCTCCAACTCCTCCTCCTCCTCCTCTCCTCCTCCTCCTCCTCCTCCTCCTCCTCCTCCTCCTCTCCTCCTCCTCCTCCTCCTCCTCCTCCCCTCCTCCTCCTCCTCCTCTCCTCTTCCTCCAACTCCAACTCCTCCTCCTCCTCCTCCTCCGCCTCCTCCTCCTCCTCCTCCAACTCCTCCAGCTTCTCCAACTTCTCCTCATCATCCTTCCTTATCCTCCTCCTCCTCCTTCTGCTCCTCCTCCGCCTTCAGCTCGTCCAACTACTCCTCCTCCTCCTCCAACTCCAACTCCTCCACCTCATCCTCCTCCTCCTCCTCCTCCTCCGCCTCCGCCTCCGCCTCCGCCTCCTCCCCCTCCTCCTCCTCCAACTCCAACTCCTCCTCCAGCCCCTCCTCCTCCTTCCTCCTCCTCCTCTCTCATCATCATCATCATCATCACCACCACCACCACACCACCACCATCATCATCATCATCATCATCATCATCATCATCATCATCATCATCATCATCGTCATCATCATCATCATCATCATCATCATCATCATCATCATCATCATCGTCATCATCATCATCATCAGCATCATCATCATCATCATCATCATCCCCCTCTCTGAAGGTTCACACGACCTCTGGCCACTTTAGACAAAAACCATAACCCTTCCTGAAAGCACGGGGGGGTCCCTTGAAAGCCGGAGTCTGCTGAGAAACCCCGCCGCTTTCTGAGAAGGCCTGAACCCCCCTCACTTCCCCTTTTGGCGCGCCCCCTCATCGCGGGTTGCTAGCCAGGTTCTGCCCTCGTTAGCAAACGACAACAACAGGCAGCGAATTGAGGTTTCCCCAGGTAATGGTTGCACCCCCCTGTCAATCCCTAGTTGGCTCAGGGACTGTCCAACGGCGGCCCGCTCGCTGTCCTGGCAGCTTGGTCAGTGATCCTCGTCCTTCTCCTTCTCCTTCTCCTTCGCCTTCTCCTTCTCCTTCTCCTTCTCCTCCTCCTCCTGCTCCTCCTCCTCCTTCTCCTCCACCTCTTCCTCCTCCTCCTCCTCCCCTCCTCCTCCCCTCCCCCATGCGCCGGTCGCTTTTCCTATCCATCTGTCGTGCGCCGGTGGCCTGGCGCGGACCCCGCGGGGTCGTCAACAAATGGCTGAGCATGAGGAAAGGGGGCCGTCGACCATGGACCCCCGCTACCCCTCGGCCTCGGGCGGTCTTCGGCGGCCGCTGGCGGTCTACGGAACGTCTTCGGCGGTCTCTGGCGCGAGAGCTGGACGGTTGCGCCTATCAAGGTGGCGAGGATCGAACACCCCAGGGAAGGGGGTCGAGTGCTCGGGGAGGGCCACGTCGCGAAGAGAAAGGACAGCGTCGAAGGGGAGGGAGCCTAGAGGTTCGAGGGTCGGGACTCGAGGCTGGAGGGCCTGGGTGATGTTTGGTCCTCCTGGGGGGGGGGCGTCTCGTGGCCATGGCCACGGCCGGATCCGCCTCGAGCTTTCGACCAGGGCGCACCCTGGGAGAGATCGAGAGCTCGAGGCGGCCATGTCACGGAACAGCAGCAACCACAACAACAACAGCAACAACAACAACCACAACAACAACAACAACAACAACAACAACAACAACAACACCAACAACAACAACAACAACAATAACCACCACTACAACAACAACAACAACAACAGCAACAACAACAACAACAACAATAACAACAACAACAACTGCAATCATTTAAGACTGGGGACACTCCGTTCTCACCAGTGCCAGGGTTTTCATAGGAGGCGGGCAATACCCCCACTTTGTGGGGGGGCCGGTTCAAGCTCTACCAAATTTCCAAACGACTCTTCGCCACCACCCACACCCAGCTTCCCGCCCTATGACGTTCGGACACTTCACTTCGTGGCATGCGGACGACCGTGGCTACTATTCAGGGCCCCGCGGCCGACGACGACGGCGTGCGCGCGCGAAGAAAAAACGAATGTGTCCCGCATGGTATTATTTGACAGGGATGATGGCCCTGGCAGGTGCGCAACCGTTGTCGCAGAAGTTCGAAAAAGTTGCTCGCAAAAGCCCGTTTGACAGAAATGTTTAAAAAGTGTTGGGTTTCCTACGAATCCGCAAGAGCGCGCGGGATGAGATTTTGACATTTTTTTGTTGAAAAACCATTGGTTTTTTGATGTTTTTATGTTAAAATCGCTCCGAACACTAAGCTTTTGGAAGGATTTCGTCTTGCGCGCGCGAATGTCCACTTTACCTTATTTTTTGCAAGGGATTCTTGAAATTTGATTATATTAGAACAAGAAATGTCATTTTATAGTGTTTTTTGCAAGGGAAAGCGGATTACAACAAAACAACCGGATCTGGATCACATCGTTTTACCTGAGGCTTCCTCACGAAAATGATGAAAATGTAGCTGCGGCCTAGGCGGCGCAGGGGGGGCGCGCACCAGGGGGCCCAACAATAATTATTCTTTAGAATAAATAATGTTCAACAACAACAACAACCACAACAACAGCAATGATGTCTGGGCCCTCCTCCTCCTCCTCCTCAACCTCAACCTCCTCCTCCTGCACCCTCCTTCCCAGACGTGCTCGCGTCGTGAAAAAAATACGAGGTTCGAGAATCGAAGATTGAACTTTGACTTTTCCAACCGTTTTGGGGTACTCCGGGTGCTCATCGAAAGTCTTCCCTCCCCCTTCTCCTCCTCGTCATCATCAGCATCGCCGTCATCATCATCAACAACATCATCCTCATCATCACCATCAATATCATCATCATCCTCATCATCACCACCATCACCATCAACATCATCATCAGCAGCAGCATAATCAGTATCATCATCATCGTCGCCGTCATCATCATCATCATCATCATCATCATCATCATCGTCATCGTCATCGTCATCAGCATCATTATCATCATCAGCAGCAGCATCATCAACCTTATCATCATGCCTCCCTGCTCCTTCTCCTTCGGGCCAGCTTGAGGGAGCCAGGAGCAGGGTTCCTCGACCAAAGGTGTACCCGTGCAGCCGACTCGAGTGTCAGCCGAGATGCACGACACATGTCCAGGGTGGGTTCAGACATCCGGCGCATGGTGCAGCACATAGGCAAGAGCGCGGTATCTCAGAAGCCGGACACTCAGCTGGCGAAGGCCGCAGTGATGACTGGTATCCCCTCCCTCTCCCTCCTTTCTGCCAATTCTTGACCGATGGCACAAGGAATAACAATCGATGGACGATCGACAGGGTGGTCCGAGAACAGCAGAAACGCAAACACGACATGCACATGTTCAGCGTCGCCGACGACTCTGGCCCAAAACTCAGGAGGAAGAAAGGGCGAGAAGGAAGAAGAGGAGCGCACGGACGAGGCTCCGTCCGATCTGCTGGGTCCGACCCACCCTGAAAGGCCCAGGTGTGTTTTTAGGACGGGCATGCCCTTCTGCAGGCGGATTTTGGACGAAAAATGAAAAATAGCCTCAAAATGTTCCAAGATACTCAAAAATGGTCAAACCATCGTCCCCAGACCATTGTTTGACTATTCTTGATTATTCCTCCTGTATCGGGGGCGCGCAAACATGGATTAGCGATCCATGGATTTGGCGCGCCGTCGACAAATCCATGGATCGGGGGAGGTGCCCTCCCCAAAATGCGGCTGGTGGGGCCTCGTTCGGCGGCGGCAATCAGCGATTCCCTCTGGAAGCGGGACCCGTCGCTAATCCACGACCCCTTAACCCATGTTTGAGATCGCCTGACTGTAGAGGGACATGCCCGACTTCAGGCTACTTCGGCTTTGCCGAGCTGTCGCATCCACCGATCGCGCCACCCACGCGCGGGAGCCGCCCGCTGCCGTCGGCACACGGAGCGCGGCGTGAGACGACGTCGTGCACGGGGCGCGGATTGAGCCGGCAAGCTGCAGTCATAAGCGCCACGGCAGGTTCGTAGCATGACGACCCCGGCGCTGGTCTCTGTCGGGGAGGAGGAAAGGGTACCCATACCTCCACCCCCTCGCCCGTTTTCCCCTTGGTGGGCCTCCTGGGAAGCCCTTGTCGCTACCGCTGGATTCGCCTCGAAGTCCTGGTCAGAACGCACCCCGGGAGAGGTCCAGGGGGTAGCGGTATCGGTGCCTTTTGGTTTCCCCACTGACACCTCGTGGTTCTTTCAACTCGGAGCTGGGCAAAGGCTGGCAAACCTGCGGCTGCTAAAACGGTTTTCCCGGCAGGAAAAAACACATTCCCGGGATAAAACTCAGCGCACTGAAGAATAATCAAGCTCTTCCCGGAAGAAAACATAAACAATTACCAGGAGCTTCGTTTTAGCAGTCACGGGTTTGCCAGCCTTCGCCTCGCTTCTCATCAACCTTGAACGATTGGCCTTTCTTGGACCGCCAGATCGTTCCCCATCGGCCGATTCTGGGACCTTAGCGGCGTTCAACTTTGAACGCCTGCGCTTGGGTCGCCGCCGCGTCGATACGGCATGAACCAGCCGTGCGTATTTCTTGTACGATAAGCACAAGGCCATCGTCCTCTTCACTGCCAAGGGACACACGTCGTTCATTTCTAATCGTGCTCATTTCTAATTGCACTCGTTTCTATTGATTCCTGGCCGTCCTGGCCCCGTAGTGGCCAGGAAGGGGCCCAGGATGGAACAATTAGAAATCAAAGGATCCTGGCCCCCAAAAAAATCAAAGAACTTTCGAAGAATTTGAAATGAGTAATGTGTACTTTTGTACGGTAAACACAAGGGCATCATCCTTGTCACTGCCAAGGGATGTGGGCAACTCGTATCGATGCGCTTGTCCTCCCGAGCCTCCTCCATCGTCCACCCTTCAAGCCTCGAATATCGGAGGTGAGGGGGTGAGATCGAAGTGGAACGGAGAGCCCCCTTACCGGGAAATCGATTTCGGTTTCGTGTTCGTGCGTGCCGTGCGTGCGGGCGAGGCGAAGCTGCGTGGGCGGGCGAGAGAAAGTCTCCTGTGGCTGAGGCGCGGCCGGACCAAATGTCTCCCTTCCGGGCGGCCGGGGCCCCGCGGTGTCCCGCCGGTGTCCCGCTGGTGTCCCGTGTGGCTGAGGCGCGGCCGGACCAAATGACTCCCTTCCGGGCGGCCGGGGGCCCGCGGTGTCCCGCCGGTGTCCCGTCGGTGTCCCGTGTGGCTGAGGCGCCGCCGGACCAAATGACTCCCTTCCGGGCGGCCGGGGGCCCGCGGTGTCCCGCCGGTGTCCCGCTGATGTCCCGTGTGGCTGAGGCGCGGCCGGACGAAATGATTCCCTTCCGGGCGGCCGGGGGCCCGCGGTGTCCCGCCGGTGTCCCGTCGGTGTCCCGATTCTGATGATGATATTGATGATGATGATGATGGTGATGATGATGACGATGTTGATGTTTTATTTTGATGATCGATAGTGAGATCGGTAGTGACATCGATTGTGAGATCGAACGTGAGATCGAATGTCAGATCGCTTGTGAGATCGATTGTGAGATCGATTGTGAGACCGAATGTGAGATCGATAATGAGATCGATAGTGAGATCGATTGCGAGACCGAATGGGATATCGATTGTGAGATCGATTGTGATATCGATAGTGAGATCGATAGTGAGACCGATTGTGAGATCGATTTGTGGAATGTATTGTGAGATCCATAGTCAGATCGACTGGATCGATTGAGTTAGTAGTGAGATCACTATCGGTAATGAGATCGATAGTGATTTCGATAGTGAGATCGATGATGAGACCGACTGTGAGATCGATTGTGAGTTCGGTTGTGATATCGATAGTGAGATCGATAGTGAGATCGATAATGAGATCGAAACTGAGTTCGATAGAGAGATCGATAGTGAGGCCGAATGCGAGATCGATTGTGACATCGATAGTGAGATCGATAGTGAGACCGAATGTGAGATCGATAATGAGATGGATAGTGAGTTTGATAGTGAGATCGGTAGTCTGATCGAGTGCGAGATCGATTGTGATATCGATTGTGAGATCAATAGCGAGACCGAATGTGAGTTCGATTGTGGGATCGATTGTGAGATTGATTGTGAGATCGATAGTCAGATCGATTGTGAGATCTATCGATTGAGATCGATTGTGAGATCGGCAGTGAGTTCGATAGTGAGATCGATCGAGTGCGACGTTGGTCCCTCCCCCCCCCTCACCTCCTTATCACCCGAAGGGTGGTCTATGCGGGTATCGCATCTCCTGTGCCCCATCACCTTCCTCCTCCCCATCATCATCCTGAGTCTCCGCCTTTCTCCTCTACTCCTCCCCCCCTCCTCGCGTCCTCCTCTCCCTCTTCCTCCTCTCCTTATTCCCCTCCCCTCCGATCCTTCACTCCGCAACTTTTTGCCGATCTTTCTCCTCCCTCGCTCCTCGCTCTCTTGCTCCCCTCTTCCTCCGTCCTCCCCCTCCTCTTCCTCCTTCTTCTCCTCCTCCTCCTCCTCCTCTTTTCCCCTCCGCCTCCTCCACGCCATCACTTTCCCCCCACCCTCCTGGCCCTCCGCATCTGGACGCCCGCTCGAGACATGCGACACCACGAGCGGCATGAGAAATCACGCGCAGCAGCAGACGAGCGCACCGCTGCTCCGAGCGCCCCCGACACGACGGTCTCGGCGCCGGGCGCCCCTCCACGCCACCACTCGGGCGCAAGTGTCGCCATCCAGATGGACTTGGAACTCGGAGGGCGCCCCCTCGATGAAGACGAAGACGAGACTGCGACTGGGACACAGACGGACCGGGGCAAATCGGAGACCTCCGAGATCCGGCGTTTCTGGAGGGCGTATCGGGCGCCGCGGCCGTCCCGGTGCGTCCCGGGGCGCTCTGCAACGATTCGTCCAGCCACAACCTAGCGTTCTCGCGTCCGCCTCCTCCCGCCCCCCGTCGGGGCCCCCTGCAGGCCCCTGGGGGCGCACTTGTCGGGGTCCCGGTGGACTTGGAACTCGATGGGCAGCCTCTCCTTCTCCTCCATGAAGATCCTGCCGAGGTCCCTGGCGGCATCCAGGGGGCGAGCACGGAGCGGAGCGCTGGCGCGCTGCGCCCGCCAGGACCGGACTTCGCCCCTTGGACGGCGGAGGGGCCACCGCCTCCTCCGCCTCCTCCTCCTCCTCCTCCTCCTCCTCCTCCTCGTTGGCCCTGCCTCCTCGGAGGCAGGCCGCCGTCCTAGCCCTAGTCCCCCTCCTCCTCGCCTGTCTGATCCCTCCTCCTCCTCCTCCTCCTCCTCCTCCTCCTCCTCCTCCTCCTCCCCCTTGGCTTCCTCCTCCTCGTCTTTCTTCTCCTCCTCCTCATCCTCCTCCTCTTCCTCCTCCTCCTCCTCCTCCTCCTCCTCCTCCTCCTCCTCCTCCTCCTCATCCCTTCAATCACTACCGACAACGGCTGCCCCCAGCTGCGTGCGTTCCTCGCGGTTCCGCCCTCATTCTCCGCCGCCTCTTCCTCCCCCTCCCTCCCAGAACTCCAGCATCACGATCTGTTCACAACGCGGGCCCCCGACACCCTCCCAGGGGACCAGTGCGTCATCCTGGGCAGCATCTTGACGGCCTCGGGGCCCTCACCGGCCGAGAACTGCCGTCGTGGCAGGGGCTGGGCGAGGGCACTCTCGCGGCGAAGGAGGGACGGAGATGTGGAAGGGAGATCCGCCAACGTGCTCCCTGGCACGTTGAGGCGTGGAAAAACCTGACCGGACAAAAACGGTCAGCGTCCTTTTGTGTCCTGGGCGAATGAGATACCCTACGTTCTTAGTGTGCGCTGCGCAAGTCTGTCCTGGCGTGCGTACGCTTGCGCGTGCGCGTGCGTGCGTGGAATATGTGCAAGTGTGTACGTGCGTGGTGGTCTGCGGTACTGTTATGCCGTGCGGCCATGCCGTTCTCCTGCGGTCTGCGTGAACGTATGTTGCCGCTCTGTGTGCGTGTGTATGCGTGTGTGTATGTGTCTGTGCGTGTGCGTGTGCCTATGTGCGTGTGCCTATGTGCGTGTGCCTATGTGCGTGTGCCTGTGGGCGCAGCTGTGGGTGCAGCTGTGTGGATAGATGTTCTATGTGTTCTGCCATGTTCCTGCGTGATATGCCGTGCTCCGTGTGCTGCCATGCTCCTGTTTGTTCAGCCGTGCTCCTGCTCTGCCAGGCTCATATGTGTTATGCCGTGCTCCTGTGTGTTAAACTTAAAGTTAAAGACGGGGCCTTGAAGGCGAAGTAGTGGGGCCAAAAGGCCAGGGACACGCACACCCGAGAGGGGCCGCCTAGGGCCGCCTCTCGCGGGGGCCTCGCAGGGCCACCCTCCCGAGAGGGGCCACCTTGGGCCGCCACTCAGCACCGAGCGGGGCCGCCTTGGGCCACCGCTCGCCGCGAACTCGACTGTGACAGAGCACAGGAGTCCCAACGCACAGGCAAACCGCAGACAGGGCCAGACGGGGCCCGCGCCCCGAAAGAAGCCGAATACAGGCGGGCACCAAGGGCGGCGGCAGCCTACTCGCAGGGAGCAGCCCGAGAGACGCCGCGCCCCAAGGGCACCGAGGGCGGCGGAAGCCTGCTCCCAGGCGGAGCAGCAGGCGCGAGCCGCAGCGATGCAACCTTTCACTCACCCACTCACGGACAGGCCGCCACGGCGCGCCACTCGGCGGCGTATTCTGCGGCCTTCCAGGGCTCCGCCTTTAGTGCCAGCCGCGGCGGCGAGCCCCTCCTCGACGACCCCGAACTCGCCGAGGTTCCCCGCTCTCACCGCAGCTGGGCGCCGCTTGTGCGGGCTGGCGGCGGCCGCGGCATCGGCCGCGCCCGAGGGGCCTCCTCCTGGGTCCGCAGCCACTCGCGGCTCCGCAGCTGCCGCTGGGGCGCTGCCTGCACTGCTCGCCGTGGCCGAGGGGTCTGCAACTGACCCCGCTGCCGTGCCAAGCCACTCCAGGTACCGCTTCTGCGCGCGCTCTGGCACTGGACCCTGCGAGCGCAGCGTAGGGATGCCCTCTCCTTTCACTCTGTGCCTGGCCGCTCGCGACCCCTCCTGCCCCCTGCCTCCAGGATGGGGCCCACGTAGCCACAGGCTGCGCTGGTTCCTGCCGCCCTTGTCGGACTTGTCGCCTGGGCACCGCTCCTTGAGGCGAGGCTTAGCCCCCGAGCGGCCGCTCAGCGTCATGTAGGCGCCACACTTGGAGCACGCCACGAGCTCCTGGGTGCCCTCACCTTCTCCAGCACAGGCGTAGGACAGGGCATGTCCCAGGATGCTGAAGGCTACCGCACTGGCCGAAAGGGCTGCCGAGCTGTTGCCTGTCGAGCGGGTGCTCTCCAGCCGTGGCCGCTCAGCCGACGGCCCCTCGCCCTTGGCCTCCTCCGCTGCCTGGGACCTCTCGGCGTCAGCGAAACGCTCCTGGCGCCGCTCGGCAGCGTGAGGGATCCCTTCGCCGCCCCTGGCCTCGACGCCTTGCCCGAGCAGATCCAGCGCCCGAGTTCCTGCACGAACCCCGCCTGCGCCTGGTGCACGCCAACGGTCGGCTTGTCCACTGCATGCACCTGGGCCCTCTTCAGGGCAAGGCGGTCGGCGCGCTCGATGTCTCGCCTCTGGGCCTCCGCCAGGCGCCCGCCGAGCACTGCATGCCTAGAACAGTCGATGCTGACCTCCTCCCCTGCTGGCCTAGCGAGAGCGGCGAGCATCCAGGCCTCCACGTCCTCGCCGTCCTTGGCCGTCCGCTGCGGGCAGCGGTCGCGCCCGTCTGCCTCGTAGACCTCTGCCACCAGGTTGCCGTCACCGTCGCGGTGCGCAATGGCTCCGCCCTCCCAGCGCAAGTCGCCGCACAGCGGCTCGAGCGTCGCGCCGTCGAGTTACAGCTTGCCGTTGAGCATCTCATCGAACGGCCTGCGGAAACAACGCACCCCCATGGCGTCGGTGCGGCGACCCTGCGGTGGCCTGTGCGCAGGCAGCCAGCTGCCTCTGCCGTGCCGCTGGGCCTCGTGCGTAGGACTGCCGTGCTGGCAGTGCCGCAAGGTGCCTCTCTCTGCTCCGCTGCAGCGTGCTTGCCCCTGTTCGTGTGCATCGAGGGGCCTGGCCTGCGTCCAGCGCGGGCTGGAGATGCAGGTCTCCAGCAGGTAGGTGCCGTGGCTGGGCTTCCGCATCTCGTGACGAAAGGATGCACTCCAAGCGCCTGGGCCAGCCTCCCCGCCCAGCTCCTGGGGCCCGCGGTGCAAGAGGTCGAGCTTGTCGCCGAGGTCCGCGACCATGCACTGCTCAGACGTGAAGTGCCAGTCGATCCACGCACGGGTCAGCTTCTCCGCCTCGAGGGGGGAGGCGCAATGCTTCCATGGCGCGTCAGTTTTTGCGTGCCTGGTCTCAGTCGCCTCCAGCCCCCGCTCCATCAGCAAAGGCGGCAGCTCTCCTGCCTGCAGCAGGCCCGCCATCACCTGGACTGCGTGGCCTGCCCTGAGAGCTGCAGGGTCCAGGTTGCGCCTCCTCCTGAGCTCGCCATAGCGCATGCGCAGCCCTCGCTCTGCGCCCATGGGGAGCGCTCCTGCGCTGCGACAGGCCGCAGGCCTCCAACCATGCAGCTCGCCGTCCGCGTTGTCCGTGACCGTGCGCTCGCTCCCCCTGCTGGCCGCGGGCCCAGCCTTGTGGATCGGGTCCAGCCTGCGCGCTCGGCGAAGCGCTCCTGCAGCTCGGACTCTGCCCTCATGTGCTCCCCGCCTCGCGCTGGCGGGGACCGAACCTAGGTTCCTGGCCAGTGAGGTCACGCAGAGGGTCCAGCCTAGCGACTTCCCGCACGCCCCGAGCTGGCGTCCTGGGCTGGGGCTCGGAGCGAGGCAAGACGCCTTGGCAGCACTGAGGGGCAGGTGCTGACCGCGGAGGCGGCGCACAACTTCCAGCCCCGCTCTGCCGAACCACGCGGCCACCAGCTGCTCCGCGCCCACGGCCTGCAGCGCGATGTCGCCGTCGACGTAGCGAGCCTCACCCAGCAGCTTGCCGCCCACTGGGGCGGCGCGGAGGGCTGTCAGCCCAGGCGGCTTGGCTACAGTGAGGCTACTCGCACACACTGCCAGACCTGTCCCGTTAGTGCTGAGCGTCTCGGTGGCCAGGCCCACGACGGAAATGAACCGCGGTCCCTGGTAGAGCAGCTGGCCCTCCTTGTCCGTGGGCGCCGACGCGTGGAGGAACGCCGTAGAGCCCATGCGCCGCTCTGCTCCTCTGACCTCCCCCAGGCGGTGCGGAGCCAGGTGGGTCGCCTGGAGCCCTACAAGGCGCGGCGGGGCCCCGCTGCGTGAGCCCGAGGCCTCGGCCCCAGCCAGGCTCCACCTCCATGCGTTGCGTTGACCCCGAACTCCTCCAGCCCGCAGCGGACATCCTGAGCTGCCGTCCCAGCCTGGCCCGGCGCCGGCGGGGCCTGCGCACTCCCGAGGTCGAGGGGCCGCGTGCCTCCGAAGCGGGCCGCTTCAGCGCCGCCGCCCTCCAGCTGCCTATGCAAAGCGCCTCTGGCGTGGCTACGCGCAAGACAGCCGTGGCCTCTCGCCTCCGCCGCAACTCCCAGCGGCGCGGCGAGCAGGGCGAGCAGCAAGAGGGGCCAGGTCCTCAGCCTCGGCCGCCAGCTCCCGCTTGCACGCCTGGGCGACCTTCGGCCACTCACCGTGGGCGTCGCCGCGTCGTTCGGCCTGCCCACGCCACCTCGAAGTTGCTGGAGCCCCAGGCCTCGGGCAGCTTGTCCAGCTGCATGAGGAGCCCTGGGACCTGGCTGGCCCCTGCCCACTCGGCTGCGCGCTGGCGCAGCTGCGCCGCGGCCTCCGCTCTGGCCTCCCCCTCGAGGGCGTGGGGCGTACGGCTGGCCTCCTCCACCTCCGCATCGAGCTGCGCCGGCTCTTCCTGGGCCTTCTGCAGCTGGGCCTCAACGAGTCCGCGAGCCTCTTGCTTCTGCTCCAGGCTCTGGCGCGCTGCTCGGAGGCGCTTCTCCGCCTTGCTGATGGCGTTCGCCTCCTTGTGGAGCATCGTCGACAGCGGCATGGAGGACGCCTTCTGCTCCGCTGCGGCCCGCTGGGCCTCTGCCAGCTCGGCGCGCTTGGCCTCCAGCTGGCTGGCGACGACGTCGGTGAAGCAGCAGTCGACTCCGTCGGGCGGCTCCGCCTGCAGCGCCTCCAGCTGCTCGACCGCCACTTGCAGCCTCTCGATCGCTGCGGCGCCGCTGCCGCTGGGCGCCCCACTGGCGCCCGACGCCGAGGTCTGCGACTTGGAGGTTGCCGCACTCGTTGCCGCGCCGCGGGCCTGCCGTTGCGCTCGGCGCCCGCGCGGCTGATCCACCCAGCCGCCCTTGTCCGCCTGGGGCTTGGCCTTGGCAGCAGCACCCAGCGCCCAGGGCGGGGCCGCGTACCCACAGCCAAGGCACGTGGTGCGCCAGTCCCAGTTCCATCCACCGCAGCTGCACATCCAGTACGTCCTGCTGCGCCTGCCTCCGCCGCCGCCACCCCGCGAGGACCGCGCCATGGCCCAGGCCACGTGGGCTGACAGGATGCGCCTCTGCGCTGCGTATGCAGGGAGCAAAACAAAGAATTGCACTGGCCCAAAGCGAGGAGCCCCTCGCGCTCGGAAAGCCGCGGACGACTCGCGGTCGTCGGGTGCTCCATGGCCTTGAGCCAAAATGGCTACGGCGTGCTCCTGTGTGTTCTGCCGTGCTGCTGTGTGTTCTGCCGTGCTGCTGGTTGTTCTGCCGTGCTCTTATGTGTTTTGTGCGTTCTGCCGTGCTCCTGCGTGTTCTGCCGTGCTCCTCTGTACTCTGTTTTCGGCAGTGCTCCTCGTGATCCTGCGTGTTCTGCCGTGCTCCTACGCGTTCTGCCGTGCTCCTGCGTGTTCTGCCGTCCATTCTGCCGTGCACCTATGTGTTAAAGTTAAAGTTAAAGACGGGGCCTTCAAGGCAAGTGGCGGCCAGAACGCAGGCAGGGCCAGACGGGGCCCGCGCCCCTGAAAGAGGCCGAGCCCAGGCGGGCACCTAGGGCGACGGAGGCCTACACGCACAGGGGAGCAGCAGGCGCGGGCCACATCGATGCACTATACCACTCACTCACTGCGTGTTCTGCGGGCCTATAGGAGCTACAGTCCTCCGCACAATCTGAGAAGGCGATCGATCTCTCTGGCGCGCTCAACAGACATCCCAGGCGGAAGGGCCTCAACCGGACGAGCCTCGACCGCGAATCTCGCCCTATGTTGCAGCGGCCTCCGTGTGGGAGGAATCCTGAGGCCGAAGGAGTCGCCCTCGATCATGTGGATGAGGTCTACGGCTTTTGCGTGGCGCGTCCAGGCGGGGCCCAGAAACCTTGGCGCGCTCCCCCGCCGAAGGACACCACGCATGCCCGAGCAGCTCCCACTCTCGAAAACGTGCGGGGCAACTGCAAAGCGGACTCTCCGCAGCAGCGGCGGCGCCTCGGCGCCGGCAGCACACCCCGACAGCGGGCACACGGCCCGCACGACCTGCCCTCCGGCGGGCACGGTCTCGTCAAGCGGCGGCGGCGGCGGGGTGGCAGACCCCGCAGCACCGCCCTCCTGCAGCGTCGCAGCATCAGCGGTGAGCCACGCGCGGGCGACGACGGCCCTCGCTCGCCACCAGGCCCCTGCCGCGACCTCGCTGCGAACCCTGCCGCCACCGCTCCCGCTGAGAAGGGCCTGCGGAAAGGCGGCGAGGTACGCGGCGGCGGCGGCTGCGACACTGGCTGAATGTTCGGCATATGGCGGCTTTTCAACCGA
>CAUYUJ010001644.1:72500-95000 GCA_963575745.1 Prorocentrum cordatum
CACCCCGCGAAGCGAGAGGAATCATTGATTGTCCGACGGTTTTGGAAATATGTTTGCAGTCTCACCTTGTCCGGCTTCCATCAGCTAAAAACGGCCCACGAGGCCTCCAAGATGCCCCCCAAGGCGGTCCAAGAGGTCCCAAAGAAAGTCACAAGACGGTCCAAGAGGACCCAGCGATGGCCCAAGAGGCCTCCAAGACGGTCTCATCATGTCTTCCAGAGAGACCCAAGACGGCCGCAGAAGTCCTTTTCGACGGTCCAAGACGGCCTCACAACGGCCCCAAGACACCCCCCATTCGGCCAAGAGTGCCCAAAGGCAGCCCAAGAGAGCCCCAAGGCGGCCCAAGAAGGCCCAAAGACGTCCTGAGAGGGCCGCAAGACAGCCCGAGAGGGCCTCAAGATTCTCCCAAGGGACAACCAAGGCTGCCCCACAGGAGCCCAAGGCAGCCCCAAAATGGTCTACACGAGCCCCATGCGAGCTCCTCAAGAAGTGAAGAATAGTGTCACATGTGACGGTCTTCATCTGAGGAGGAGGAGGAGGAGGAGGAGAAGGAGGAGGGGGAGGATTGCTCTTCCTGCTCCTCCTCCGCCCCCCAGTCATCATCTTCACCATCTTCACTGCTACCTTTAAGCCTGGAGACACCAGCCGTCACGCGTGACGGCCCCCAGTACCCCTCGAGCAAGCGCCACCGAATGCTGGGCTGGCATGGTGGCAGGACTCGCCGAGGGCAGCTGGAGACTCGGGCACGGGGCGCAGAGATGAAGACGCAAAGAGGAACGAGGGAACGGAAGAGGAAGAGAGGGGGGAAGAGGGAGAGAGAGAGAGAGAGAACGAGAGAGGCAGACAGACAGATGGACAGGCAGCCAAACAGACAAAGAAGAGCAAAGAGAATGTAATCGGTCACCGTGCCTGCACTGAGTGGCGCGTCAGACTGCTCGTTTGTTGTCTGGAAGATTGTTCAGTGTCTTCTAAGTCCCCCCCCTCCTGCTCGCGCGCGTCCCTCTGAAACCGCACCCCCAGAAGTTGCTTTCTGGCACTCGTTTCGACCTCCGCACGGCCAAGATGGCCTCAAGACAGCTTCCAAGACAGCCGACATGACACCAAGACGGCCCAAGATGGCCCAGGCCAGCATCAGAGGCTCCCAAACGGTCTCACGACGGCCCAAGAGGCTCCCAAGAGGGCAACGAGAGGCCCTGGAGGAAAGCCCGAGGAGGCGAAGCACATTGAGTTTGCTCAGGTGTTCGAAAGATGTTGAAGTTCTCACCTGTATGGGATTCCGACCGCCCAAGAAGGCCTGAGGCCTCCAAGACAGCTCCAGACGGCCAATGAGGGCCCCACAGAGGGCCCTAAGTCGGCCCAAGAGGACCCCAGAATAACCGACGAGTCGTCCAAGGGGCCCCGCAACGGCCCTAAAGATCCCCTGGAGGGCACCAGGACGGAACCGAGAGGCCCTCAGGACGGCTTCTGGAGACGTCAGACGCGCTGAGAGCCCCTTGAGACGGCCCAAGGGCCTCCTGCTCCTAATCTTCGTGTTCCCCATCTCCAGACCTCCTCCTCCGCCTCCTCCTCCTCCTTCTCCTCCTCCTCCTCCTCCTCCTCCTCCCCCCATCCCTGCCGCGCGGACGAAGATGAGGTCAAAAGCACCACGTGCCTCAATTAAAACCGCTCGTTAAACTACAGCGTGGCGTGAACTCAGCGTCCCCCCTACAGCGCGGACGAAAATGAGGTCGAGTTCACGACCCGCCCCAGTCAGATCAGTCGTCGGAAGTGCGTAGTGCCTACACTCAGTCTCCTTCCTGCCGCGCTCTTGCACAGACAGGGTGGCGGGGTTTGCCGCAGGTAGTTGGATAAAAGGAAAAGGGGAGAGACACAGAGAGACAGAGAGAGAGAGGATCCGTAGCCATTTTGGCGCATGCCTGCCCGCCAGGCGGGCGGCAGCGTTGGGTCTCTGCCGCGGTGCGATGGCTCCCCAGGGGATGGCTGCGGGCGGGAGCAGGGCAGCCGAAGCGGCGGCAGAGCTCCCAGAGGCTACAGCGGCTGCGCCGTCGCCGTGGCCGATGCGGCGTGCCAGGCAGGGCGCTGCCCGTGGGGCGGCGGCTGGGCGCCTGGCGGCGGCGCTGCGGCGCGTGCTCGACCTCGAGGCGCTCGTGGAGGGCTTGCAAGCCGACCTGCGCCACGCGGTCGCGGCGGGCGAGGCCGCGGCCCTGGCTGCCTCCTGCGCCGCCTCTGCCCCCGCGAGCGGCGGGGCCGCCGCCAATGGCGTGGGGGCCGCAGGCGGTTCTCCCGAGCCGAAAGCCGTGGCGGCTGAGCTCGTGCAGCGCCTGGCGCTCGTCGCGCCCGCGCTGGAGGCGGACATCGCAGGCACGGACGCGAGCGCCATGGAGGTGGGCAGGCGCAATGTGGTCGTCTCCCACCACCCCGCGCTCCCCGCCGCGGACGTGCGGGCGATGCCGCAACGGGAGCTCAACCGAGTTCAGCGTGAAGCGAGGCGCGCACCTGGGAGGAGGTGGCGGCGACGCGCGGCCGCGCTGCGCGCAGCGCACCGCCTCCCTCTGCAGGCACCGCGTGCCGCGACGCCTCTGCACCGCCGCCCAGGGTGCCTGCGGCGCCTCGCGGGCAGGCGAGCCCCCTCCCGGCGCTGTCGCCGCCACCGGTGATGAGCGGGGCGCGCTGGTGGGCGTGGGAGGCCGAGACGCTCGGCAGGAGCGACACCATCCTGGAGTCCGATGCCGTCCCTGCTGGTCCACATGGCGGGGCTGTGCAGGACGTAGGGGAGGGTGGACACCTTGCTCCTGGAGATGCTGGATGGGAGTCTGGCGGCGTGAGCGTGGAGAGCGGCATCGGCGACGAGGACGACCTGCCCTTCTTCGATCCTGAGTGCGACGTCTCGGGAGGCGCCTGCGACGACTTCGAGGATGTGCTGGAGTGCGAGGGGAAGGTCTTGGCGGTCGGCATGCTGCTGCGGATGCGCTGGAGGCTGAGGCGGAAGATCACGACGATCTTCACGGTGCCCCTCGTGGGGGGCATGTTGGGGCTCGTGCTCGCCGTGTCGACGAGGGCCGAGCTCGAGATGGTCATCGTGCAGTCGGCGCGGCCTGCGCTGCCGACTCGGTCGATTTTGGCAGCAGGGGTGGCACGGTCAAGGAGCTGCAGACCGACGCCGTGCCCGACGCGGAGTGCCTGGCGCAGTCCGCCGCCCTGCTGGGGGACGACGCGCATGCTGGGGGGCAGCCCGTCGTCTCGCCTGCCCGCCGTCTCGTGGTCCTCCGTGGGCACGTGGAGGTGGCCACGCGCGTGGACGTGAGCAGGAGGCTGGCTGCCGCCAGGTGCATCCAGTGGCACTGGCGGGACTGGCGCGCCTCTGGGGCCTGCCTGAGGTACACACTGGCCTGCATTGCTCAGCTCAAGGCGGAGCTCCAGCAGTCTCGCGCTGAGCGACGTCCTGCTTGGCGAAGCTCAAGAAGGTCAAGCGCGGCAGGTAGTGTGAGTGGGAGTGCGCTTAGGTGCCTGGCCATTTTGGAGCGGCACTCTGAGGCGCCGTCGGCCCTGCTGGATGCGGCTCGTGTTTCTCGGCCGTTTCGGGGCCGTCCTGTGGGCACTCGGGCAACCCCTCTGGGGTTCCCTGAGTGCGTAGCACTCGCTCCTGTCGGTGCCCTGTCTTGGGTCCTCGTCGCTTCTTGGGCTCGCACAGCACTGTCGGTTACTCGTCTACAGGATGAGTGCCTGGCGATTTGGCTTGCGAGCAAGTCGTCTGGACGCGCGGGCTGGTGGCGAGAGGCTGCCGTGCCCCCGCGTGCATCCTGTGGCGCGGGCTGGCGACGTGAGGCTACCGCGCCCCCGCGGACTGAACGCTGCACCCCAGCGGCGGGGCCTCGTCCCTCCCGTTGTGGCGCCGAGGGTGGTGCGAGAGAGAGAGAGAGAGAGAGAACAAGAAAAGAGAGAGCGAGAAAGAGAGAGAAGGAGAAAGGGGCAACAAGTGTGTGTATATATATATATAGACACCGACAGAGAGAACGTCCCCCACGGCAGGATAAGCAGAGGTAGAGGTGACGGTAGGGGTAAAGACGTAGGCATACACAACCAAATAGAAGGAGTCAGAGACGGAGAAACAAACAGACCAGGAAACGGCGAGATAGACCGAGCGAGTGACAGGGAGACAAGCGGAGAGGCAACTATAACGAAGGTTAGGCAAAGCGGTCTCTCTATCTATATACACGCATACAATTATACATGTATACATATATATATATATATGCGAGTATGTTCGTCGATATCAGTATATGTTTATATGTGCAAGAACTAGATAGTACATATACGACGGTACCCAGAACACGCATGCGGTCTACATACATGTAGATATGCGTATACACATACAATAAAGTGTACAGTGAGAGACGAGACCGATACACAGAGACGGATACAAAGGTCGAGAGAAGAACGGAGACGGGAGGAAGTAATCGAATGCACACGCGAAAACGAACGCAGATGCGGAAATGGAGACCCTCATGAGGGGCACACAACTATGAGACAACAGAGTGGCACACGAGCATGCCCCCCCAGAAACAAATCAGCCTGGAAAGCAATGAAAACAACACAGGTCACCCACCTTTAAGAAGGACAGCAACGCAAATGTTGTAAGGTTCGGCCAATAGAAATGAACATCCAGACGGCCAAGTACAGAGCGTTATGCAGCGGAGTAGGGATTGTGAGCTTTATGATTGTGCAACATTCGGGTTGTGATGTTTCTGAAAAGCGTTCGTTGTGATTCGAGGGGGCTTGTGCTGCAGGGTCAAAGTGTGGGGGGGGGCGCTGCTTCCAACAGGCTACCCTGAATGCAGGGTGGGCAAGCCTATGTTGTGTCCGAGAGCCGTGTAGCGCAACGAGAGTTGCGCAGTGTACTGTAATCCAATTGCACCGTGTGGATTGCATTATTTCCAACGGGTCGGTTTGGAAGGATTACGCGGTACCAGGGGATTGAGTGTTTCTGAGCACAGCCTAACCCACGCAGAACGGAAGCCCACACACATCACAGCATCTACTTAGCAAAGACCCCGCGCAATGAAACCCCCAGAGAGCACACATTCCACACAGCACAAAAAACCCTGCGGCAGATTCGTGTCGCGACATGCGCGCAAGTTCCCGACACCGCGTGGACCGTCCAACCTTGAGAGATCGCGGCTTCGCGACACCTCGGATCGTTCCATGCCGGCCGATTCCGAGCCGCCGCTGGTGCTCAACCTTCCCAACGACCGTCGTGGGTCGCGGCCGCGCACACGCGGCGCGGACCCTTTTGCAAGCGGCGAAAGTCCCGGCGCAACCTGCGTGAGGGTTCGACACGGAGGGATCCCGAGAGAAACGGGCCTCAGACCTCAGGCTCCCAGGCCCTCTCTGGGACACGCCGCCCCTCCAGAGTCGCTCTGTGACGGCCCCCGGGGGCCTCGGAGCCCCAAGGCGGCCGATGTCCCCAATACCCGTTCAGAGGGCCGAGGTCTGATCTGAGGCATCGGCTGCCGCGGGACAGCCGTACTGCCCCCACGCGTGGCCCAGTGGCGAGCAAGGCGGGGCCGGACTGGCGCCTCTGACTGTTCACGTCCTTGCCGTTGATTCTGAGGATCTTGTCGCCAATCATCCAGCCGGCCTCCGCCGCCTCGCAGAGGGAGAGGGGGCAGGAGAGGGCGCAACAACTCGGACGCCGCGTGTCCGGGCGCGGGGCTACAGGTGCCACACTGCGCGTTTGCGGGGGCGCCTTCGCGCGGTCCGCGTGAATTCGAGGATTGTTTGTGGCGGCCAACCGTGTTGCCAGAGTGTCCCGCTGCAGGGGTCGTTCGGCCGCTCATTCGGTCGCTCCGCAAATGAAAACGTTTGGGCATGCAAAAAAAGTATGATTTTGTCGGCCCACCTCTGGTGGCGGGAGGGGCCGCCGCTTCGCCCACGAGGGTGGCCAGGAAGCCTCCCCCCCGGCGCGGTCGGCCCGGGAAGAGGGGGCGGAGGAAAGAGAGAGAGAGAGAGTAAAAAAAAAGGCAACGAGCGGGGGGCGGCCAACTGACCACGCCACCGAGCCTGGTCGGGCGAGCCGATCCTGGCCCCCAGATCGGCTTACATTTGATCGGGGAACTTCTAACCCGGTTCAATCCAGACCCGGGTCAATCAAGCGTTGCAAAATCCTGCAAGATCCTGCGCCCAAACCCGGGTCAATGTGAAGAATCCTGCAAGATCCTGCAGGATCCTGCACCCATGCCCGGGTCAATGCAGCCCTGGCCCTGCAGGATCAGCGCTCTGGCTGACCCCCGTTTGCATTGACACCCGTCTCTTGAGCCCCGACTTGAGCAGGGACCGACCGTCCCGGCCATCCTATAGGCCTACCACGACATGTTGTTCCTCGAGCCCAAAAACGCTCTCAGGACCAAAGACAATGCTCTCAGAACATAAGCCCGATGCATCGAAACGAGACAGTCCCAGCCAGAAATGTTCTGAGAGCATTTCGCGCACACCACACAAGATTATTAGAACGTTGCTCGGGCGTCGGCCAATGTGGAGCCTTTCGGCCTGCCGGGCCCCTGGACCCCCTCGAGGCCCCTCCGCGGGTTTGGAAGAGAGAGCTTTCCCCCCTCTTGTTGCTCCTCGCCTCTAAGGCCCCCAGTTCCAGTTCCAGTTTCACTGTTTGGTGGGCCTCTACGTATAGGCGAGCAAGGACGCTTCGCCACTGCTCGGTACACGCCGCCCTGGCTTCGGCCAACTTCGGCTGGGGCGCCGTCTCCCCGATCCCGGGCCCGGGATCGCCCGGGCGTCCGGGTCGGCGCGGTGGTCAGGCGGCGTGCCCCCGGCCAGAGGGGAGGAGGGAAGGAGGGAGGGGACCCGAGGCGCGCCCGGGGGAGGAAGTTGGGGGGGGGGGCAGGCACTCTCTGGAGGCGGCGGTGCTTCTCAGAAGCCCTCGCGCCCTCTGAGGCAGTGCCTGCGTCTTCGGCGCTGGCGCCGAGCAAAACTTCTCGGAAGGCCCGAGGCCTTCCGAGCCTCCCGACAGAGCACGCCCCCTCTCGCTGCCTCGCTGGGCTCGCCGCCGAAGGGAGGCAGGGGGGGGGGATGCAGGAGGGGCGACAGGGAGGGCACGGAGGGGAGCGGCGCTGAACGGCTTCGGCCGTCGAGGAGAGAGGCCTGGCCCTCCGAGAGAGAGAGAGAGAGAGAGAAACCAACAAAAAAAAACAGAGCTTGGCAGTCTTCTTTCTTCCTCTCTTGTCTCTCCTCCTTTCTCCAACTCCTCGTCCTCTTACTCCACCTCCTCCTCCTCCTCCTCCTCCTCCTCCCGCTCTTCCTCCTCCTGCTCCTCCTCATTAATCTCCTCCTCCTCCTCCTCCTCCTCCTGCTCCTCCTCCTCCTCCTCCTCCTTCTCCTTGGGATCTGGCCCCCAAGTGCGCGAAGATGTGCCGAGAATTGCCCGCCCTCCGAAGAGAGAGCACACACACACACACAAGCAAACAAACAACCTACAGAGCTCCTCAGCAAAGCTCACTCCTGACAGAAGCGTGCTCTGTCGGCAGGGGAGCGACGAGGGGAGGGGGAAGAGGGAAGGAGACGAGAGAAGGGGAGGGGGGGAGGGGGAGGGGGAGCGACGAGGGACGAGAGGAATGGAAGTGGCCCTTGCCACCAGTGCTGTCGGCGCGCACTTCAAGGCGCGAGGGTGGCGGCCCTCTAAGAGGGCGGAGGGGCTCCTCGGAAGGCAGACTGTCGCCGCGCCGTTTGTCCTCGGCGCGCCCAAGTGGGCGACCCCGACACCACGGCAGAACCCCACGGCAGGCCTTGCTCGGGGGTTGCTGAAGGTGCCCCTGGCCTCGGGTGCCCCCAGCTTGTCGCTCCATCCTGGAGCCCCATCGGGCCTCCTGTACCCCGTGGGGGGTGCTCTGCAAGTCGCGGGGTCCTCCTCGGAAATTTCTGGGGGCACCTTGGGCCAGGGGCACTTCCAGCAACACCCGACTTGCGCCCCGCGCCAAAGTGGACGACGCTGGCACCGCGGCAAACCCCACGGCAAACCTGCCACGTCCGCGGCGGAGTTTGCCCTGGTGGCCGAGGCGCCCCCCCCCCAAGACGTAAGGCTGCGCGTCGGAACAGATGGCGCGGCGACGGATGAAGGTAGGAAGCTTCTCAGAAGGGCCTGTTGGCTTGTCATGGGACGCACAAGGACATACTGACATACTAGTGCGATGTGTCCTCCTCGAAGGGGTACCAGACCCGATCATATGGTACAACCATCTTATAATATCTCGTCTCCCGAGCGTTACGGCCAGGAAACGCCCGCCACGGAACTTATACTGCAAGATTTTTCGGCGCGCGCGTCGCCCCTGGGGGGGGGCGACGAACACTTACTATCAGCATGTCGGTACGACGCCCATATCAGGATGCTTCTGAGGAGCCGGGAGTGCTTCCGAGAAGCCTCACGTCTTCTTTGAACACCCCCCCCCGCTTTCTTAGAAGGCCAGAACCTCGCGCCACCCCCTCGTGCGCGCCACCCCCTCGTGAGCGATCACCCACAGCACGAGACGCAAGGGCGAGAGACGCACCTCCACCACGGAAGCGCAACCCGACGGGGACTCGTCGCACAGGCGAGAGTCAAGCAAACAGAAGAGCAGGTGGGCCAACACTCACCACAGCCCTCGTCGCAAGTGCTGTCCTTGTTCTGTCTCGGGGCGGGCTGGTGATGGCCATCCGCCGTGGAGGACTCGCCGGCTACTTCTTACCTGGGCCCAAATCCATGGCCGCGTCTGGGGAAACCAAAATGTACCGATACCGCTACTCCCCGGACCTCTCCTGGGGTGCGTTCTGACAAGAGTTTCGAGGGGAATCCAGCGGTGGCGACGAGGGCCTCCCAGGCGGCCCAGAACAGGGGAAAGCGAGAGAAGGGCAGCGGTATGGGTACCTTTTCCTCCTCTGAGCGTCCGGGGGCTTTACCCAGGTCGCAGGGACAGAGCCAGGCGGGCGTACGGACCTCGTCACGACCTCGTCGGCGCCTCGTCGGGCATCGCGTGCGCCCACACCTGGATCTCTCGTGCCCTCGCCCAGGCTCCTTCCGGACCATACTTGCAGTCATCGACACTCCAATGGACCCCGTCTTCGAGGATAGCTTAAGCAACAAAAACCAAAACACAACAGCAGCAAACAAAAAGGCTCTGCACTGGCCCGCGACTGGCCCCGCGCTCTTTCTCTTCACGCCAACAACCTCTCAAAGCAACTGGATGGAATGTACGAAGAACGCCGGCTCCTCAGCCGGTTGTACCGCCTCCAGCCTGCGTCGTGGACTCGTCAGTCACGAGTCCCATCAAAAAGCGGATGGATCACAATGGGGGCCAGTCGTGATCATCATCGTCGTGTTGATATGCAGATTGCCAGTTGTCGCATGGGTATCCTCATCTGTTTGGGCCCGTTGAAGGCGCTGTCGACTGAAAGCAGCACCCCAGAGCGTCCAGGACTCCTCCGCTGAGGCTGTCATCCTGTCGCTCGAGCAGCAGGCTCACGGCCACGTCTCACGGTCGCGTCAAGGGTCGACGGTGAATCAAAGTGATCATTTGAATGTGCTAGCGGCTGTCATGGACGAGGCGCTGCAGACTGCTGGCAGCAGAGGCACACCACAGAAGCAGAGAGAAAGGAGGAGGAGGCGGAGAAGGAGGCGGAGGAGGCGGAGGAGGAGGCGGAAAGAAAAGAGGAGGAGGCGGAGGAGGAGGAGGAGGAGGAGGAGGTGAGAAGGGACTGGCCCCGCCCCAGCCCCGCGGCTCTGTCCTCCCCCGACGCCACCCTCGACCCGTTCCTCCCCGCCACGGGACCCAAGGTCGGAGAGAGCCGACCGCCTCCGGGTACTCGTGCCCCTGGACGTAGCACTCCTGCGGCACCGCCGCGGGCCAGAGAGCGCCGCGCTGCTGCCACCGCCCCGCCCCGCCCAGTCAGGCCCTGCGAGGAGACATCGAAGAGGGAAAGGGTCGGAGGCGGCGATAGGGGCGAATAGCCCAGGGGCGGGCATTACACGTATTCAGCCGGGAGCCTGTTCGAAGACATAGATCATCGGCGCACCGGAACACATGTATTGCTCTCCCCTGGGCTATTCGCCCCTATCGTCGCCTCTGAAAGGAAAGCGAACCTCGCCCCGGGAGGGGGGCAGAGGCTGCCGCCTCACTGCTGCTCAGCACCCCCGTCCGGCGCCAGGCTCGCAGCACGGCGCGCGCGTGCAGCAGGCCCGGTGGAGCTTTGAACCAGATGCTCTGCGCTTCTGCACGGGCGGGGGGGGGTCCCCCCTCCGACGAGGGCTTCAACCTCGGTTTGTCGGCGCATCGCGCCAGAGATTGGAGCGCCCAATACCCCACAATACGGACCAACATGTGGCCCAAAGACCCTCAAGACGGCCCCGAGGACGAGTCAAAACCGCTCCGAGCCGGCAACCATGACCCACAAGATGGCCTAAGGACCTGGTCCCGACAGCCCTGGACACCCCCAGGCAGGTCGAAACTAGAGGGACCAAGACGCCCCCGAGAGTGACTCTTGGAGGCGCAGGCTAACATGGATGCGGCCCCCTTATCAAGTGCGCGAATCGGCTGAGGCTCAGGCGGACATCGCTCCGCTGCGCTCCTCAAAACTCTGGAAGGGTAGAGGCATCCTCACCTCCACCGGGGAAACCTTGGCCCCACCGGCCGACCCTACCCCTCCTAAGCGGGGATGGGTGTCATCCCTGTCAGGCTTGGCAGTACTCACCCGCACCACGGCGGGGTATGCTGGAAGCGCAATCTCTGGGCGGCACGCACACTGGGGTGGCGCCAAGGGGGCGGCCTTCAGTTTTGGTTTGTCTGGTTTTGGGTGTACACCCACGGTTGCCTTCCGGCGGTTTGGGAGTACCCGTGTGTTCTTTCAGTTGATCTCGAGTACACCACACTTGTGCGTCGCCAGTCCGCTTCGCCTGGTGGCACGCCTAATGTCTCGGACAGTGTTGGAAATCCATGAATTGGGCGACTTCGCACCCTGTTGGAGGTCCTCTTGTGGCTCTCTTGGGCCCTTTTGGAGGCAACTTGGGCCCTCTTGGAGGCATCCTGGGCCCTCTTCAGGCCATGTTGGGCCACCTTGGGGCCGCCTTCGGCCGTCTTCGAGGCATCTAGGGCTATCTTGGTGCCCTTGGTTGCCTGCATGGGCCGTCTTGGAAGCTCGGGACGCATGTCCATTACCCATCTCGTTTTACGAAGGATCGTGGCATGGGGAGCGCAGGTGCATTGCTTTTACGACGGATCGTGGCCTCGCTCGGGAGGAGTGGCGACGCATGCAAATAGAAGCTTCCCTATTAGAATACATAAGCCCTACCAGACAGCTCTTGGCATTCTTCCACGCCTCAACGCGGACATCTTCGTCTGGACTCTCCGGATCGTCACTGGATTTGCCACAGGCAGCTGGATATCACATTGGATCTACGAGGCATCCACGCCAAAACATTGAACACTGACGAAGGATCCACATGACTCACGCACACACGAACTGGGATCCAATTGTATCAACGTTTTTGTCATGGCTCATAGTCGCCCAAGCAGACCCGCCGCCACTCGAAGAATGTACCTACCCAAGAACGCTTCGAAATATTCCGCTGGCTTCCTCCGAACCCCATCGCCCTCCGCGGGGAAACCTTTCGTTAGACTTCGCGGAGGGACGTGGCCGACTCCGGAAACCCTGGATCAAATTTCTGGTTCCATCTCTGGACGACTGATTTTTACTTCCGCCAGCTTCCGCGGACCTGCCGCCAGCTTCCGACGGCGAAGCCGCCCTCGTTTTACATCCGAAGTCATCCACCAGCCTTCGACCAGACTTCCGCCGCCTCCCGCAGAAGAAGTGATGTCAACTTCTCGACCCCTCGAAGACGAAACCATTTCTGGAAGTGGCCATGTTGGTCAGCGATGCTGGCCCCATTCGCTGCTGGATTATCCGCCAGCCCCCTTGCGGGGCCATCAGGCTGCGAAGATTAGGCGTGCAGTTCCCAGTACCAGTTGCAGCTTCCAGTTTCCACTATTACAGTCCTGCTTTCTGCTTCCTTACTGTTGATTGTTGATGAACGCGCGATGGAGGGGGGCCGAAAAGCGTCCTGGCTAGCGTCCCCGAATCGCATGGTCTGCATTCCTGGGGGGTCGTGGGACATTTCAAAATACTTGATATTCGCGTCCACGAGGCCATTATCCCGTTTACATTACACCATATTCGCGTCCCCGAGGCCATAAACCGTGGTGAATCATAGAATATTTGCATCCACGAAGCCAGAATCCCTCGTAAATTATACAATGTTCGCGCCCCCGGAGCCGTACACCCTCGTAAAGTATACAATGTTCGCGCCCCCGAAGCCATACACCTTGGAAAACTACTGAATATTCGCGCCCCCGAAGCCATAAACCTTTGACACTTATGCAATATTCGCGTCCCCAGGGCTATAATCCATTGGAAAATACACCATGCTTGCATCCCCGAGGCCACAAGCAGATTATACAAGATTCGCATCCCCGAGGCCATAAACCTCCGTAAAGTATACAATCGTTGCGCCCCCGAGGCCATATACCATCGTAACTTATGCAATGGTTGCGTCCCCGAGCTCAAAATCATCGTAAATTGCGCAATAGTCGCGTCCACGAAGCCATAAGCCATCGTACATTCCCTAGTATTCGCGCCACCGAAGCAATAAACCCTCGTACATTAAGATTGGCCCTCGCGTGAAGTCCCGACATTGCTTCACGTCAGCGTCCAGACATCCCAACACAGCTCTGGCAAGTCCCATTGTAAGAGAGGGGGGCCGGCGGCATGGGGGCGAAGCCCTTACGGATATGTCTGTACTTTTCAGCTGGGCTTCGCCAGCTGTGGCGGGAGGCAGCCTCGCCCCAGCGCGGGCCAGGCCGTCCAAATATTCGGGCACAGCCAGGGGCGATGGGGAGGCGGGAGGACCAGGACCAGAACGGAGCGTTGCTGAAGGGGGGGGACGAGGAACGGGAGAAGGGGGGGGGGGGGGGGGGGCAAAGTGACGCGCACCTTTATGGTGCACCTTTTGGACCCCAAAGGGGCCCCGTTTGGGGCCACGAGGGCGCGAGGCATGGCGCACCTCTCTTGCCCCCTCCCCCTTTACCGCCCGAGCACCACGCGGCGCCCGACGGAAGGCGAACGCCTCCTAGAGAGCCCCCTCGCCGAGCTCATCGGCGCCTTGGCCGACCAAGCAACTTGGTGTACCCAGACCCCCGACGTCATGATTTTTTCGTTGCGTCGACCCCCCGAGGTCCCGGCCCATTCCCCGGGACCCGTTTCTCGTCCTGAGTCGTCTTTTGAGGGTTCCGAGGCCCGGTAAGGGCCCCCAGGGACCGAGAATGGCGAAAAATCTCCCGTCGTGATTTTTTGATTGCTCGAGGGGGTCTGGGTATGCATTGAGCCTCTCCGATGCGCGTCGAGTCGGGTGCTCGACCTCGTGCACGTCGGCCCTGCGCGAGAGGGCGAGCGCCGCCGGCCGCGGCCGCGGGGCCGCAGGCGGCGGGCGCCACGCCGCCTCAGGCGGAGGCCCTCTGCGGGAAGGCCGGGGACGGGGAGCTGGACTGCTGGCCGGGCGATTTGGGCGGCGCCCGCAGGGGAGTCGTGCAAGGGGGGCTGCCTTCCAAGAAGGCGGGGGGCTTCTCAGGAGGCAGGGACCTTCTCGACGGGCCCCAGGGGCTTGCGAGAGGGCGTCTCGGAAGCTGAGGGAGCTTCTGAGAAGCCCGCTGCCTTCTTACAGGCTCCCCCGCCTCCTCTCGCGCCACCCCCTTGTCGGCACCGCCACAGATTGCTGGAACACGAGCCGCTCGGTCGCGACCAGTGATGGCACATCCAGAGGGGGCCCATGCCCGTACGGCTTGGCGGGCTCTCGGCAGCAGAAGTCGTCGAGCACCGACTGGCCCGCCGGCCGCCGCCTCGAGAACCACAGCACGAGGGGGATGCACGCCAGCACGCCGCCCATACCGACGACCGCACAGACCGCCGCCCAGCCGAACTTCGTCAGGCCCAGGAGGCAAGGCTCTGCGGCCCCCCCCGCCGCCGCGCCCGCCGCGGCCGCCTCTGGGCCCGCGCCGCCGCCCGCGCCGCTGCTCTTGGCGCTGGCCCGAGTGCCGCTGGCACCGCCCCGCACCGCGCACACGAGCTGGGCGCCGGCCCCGGCGGCATGGCCGAGCGAGGCGCGGGCGCGCCCCCAGCGGAGCAGCAGCGCCGGCGCCACCCCGCCCCAGGGCGCCGCGGCCACCGCGGCCGCCTCCCCGGGCGCGGTGGGCGCAGGCCTCCAGGCCGGGTCCGCGGGCGCGCGCCCGAGCGGCGGCAGCGGCAGCTGCAGCAGCGCGACGCCGGGCGCCGCGCCTCGGCCCTGCGTTTCCGCACAGGCGCCGCGGCCGGCGCGCGCGGGCGGCGGGACGGCGACGAGGACCGCCAGCAACGCACGCATGCGCGAGAGCAGCGCGGGCCCGCGCCAGGGGCGCGGCGGAAGCTCTGGCAGGCGAGCGGGAAGAGCACCGCAGCGGAGCCTGCGAGCAGGCGAGGCAACGAGCGGGCACGCGGCGCTGTGGGCTGTCCGCGCAAGGTGGCCTCAGGAACACATCACGGAGGCGGCACGGCTGGGCATGCTGGGGGACGGGCTTGAGCCCTTCGCTGCTAGTGCATACTGCATGCGAGATGATGTCCTGGTATCCGCATTGCGTTTTTTTCGTAGTATCTTTACGATCGTGGCTTTGCCAACAGTGGGAAGCACTGCTTGTGGCGGTGCCTCCTACGGTGATAGGGGTCCAGCGCGCCCGTGCGCTCTGGCTGAGTCCTGCTTGGGCTGACCTATCGCCCTCTGGCCGACCGCGGGCGACGATCACGGATCAGCAGGGGCGTAACAGAACCAGAACCAACGAAGCGAAGTCGGCATCAGCTCGGCGAACGCGGCTGGTGACGACGATGCCGACGATGGGCGTTGTAACCGATACGCAAGGCGGGGGGGTGCAAATACCCAGCACCTGGGGAACCGCTACCTTGGGACCCCAGGGAGCGGTGCATACAAGCTTGGGCCCCCATGGGCCCCGAATATGTCCACATCCAGCGCCTGCCGAGGTCCAGGGAGATCGGTTTTTCCAGGCGGTGGATACGGACACTCTTCCAGCATCGTAGCGATGGCGCTACTGCCAAAGCCGCCGCCGACGCAGAGAACAGCGATGCGTTTTGCTGCCCAACGCTCTCGGAGCGCGGCCATACCGCCCTCGTACCGGCGCTGCAGTGCGGCCGCAAAGGCGGGCACATGGCGCCGCGCGCCGTCGCCACCAAGACGGTCCTCCACGAAGATCTGGTTGCGCAGGAAGTGGTAGTCGACATCGGCAGAAGGGAGAGCCGCATGGACACAGACTGTCGGAGGTCTGCGCGGATGTCTTGCATCGGCGCTGGGCCCACCCTCATCCCTGGCGCGCGGAGCGCGCCAGGAGCGGTGCCGGAGGCGCCGCCAAGGGGGTCCTGCGCAGATCCAGAAAACAGCTCAGACCTTGGAAAGTTCATGTCTACAGTGGGGCCCGACCACAAGAAATCTTCCACAAGAAACCCAACCCTGAGACCCCAGGACGTTCATTCTTTTTTGGAGTGGGGACGTCAGTCTTTCCATCGCAAAACCATCGAACGCCAAGAAACCCAGGGCACCCTGGAGGCAAGCAGGGTGTTTCTTGGCACGGGCCTCCTGTGTATGCGGTTTTCCCTTCTCCGAGATGGAGAAGCGGGCGAACTCCAGCCCCTTGGGGAGCGCCAGCGCGACGAGGGAGGCCAGGATGTTCCCGAGCCACTCGGGGGCGCCCGCGTCCGCCGGCTGGTACGCCTCCTGGTGTTCGCTGGCGGGGCCGGCAATGAATAGGACTGGGGGGAGGGGCAGTTTGTATTCGAATGGCAGTTCGGCAGCTGACTGTGACACGAAGGGCGTCGGCTGCCGACTGTGACACGAAGGGCGTCGGTTGCCGAGGCGCGATTGGGGAGTCCTCGGGACCGCTTAGGGGGCCTCTTGGGCTGCCCTAGCGCCGCGCTTTTGGGCCCTGGAACCTTCGGAGGCCGTCCGGCTGGCTTGTCTGGGCCGTTTTGATCCTCGAGGCTCTGGTCACCGCAGACGTGAGTGACTAACATCCGCCGCTCTGCGGTTGATCGGGAGTTTCTGTAGATATAGAAGAAGGGGCGCGCGCTTCTGGGCGAGAGGGAAACGACCGAGAGAAGAAGGGGCGGCCGCCCCACAGGACCTCTCCATGGTGCCGGAAGCCCATCAGGGCTCCCTCAGGGCCCCTCCCCCAGGGCCGGGGCTCCCTCGCCTGCCCCCTCCCCCTCCTCCTCCTCCTCCTCCTCCTCCTCCTCCTCCTCCTCCTCCTCCTCCTCCTCCTCCTCCTCCTCCTTCGCCCCCGTCGGCATATCCAGGCGTGTTATGCAGTCAGGTCGTCCGTCCGGAAACGGTGCCGGAGGCCGCTCTGGGCTCCTCTGGGCATCCCCCCCGGGGCCCGTTTTGTGAGGATGTCTCAGGCGAGGGCGCCGGTTTGGGATTCGTCACCGGATCCAGCGGATCCAGCGGATCCGTCCGGAAACGGTGCCGGAGGCCGCTCTGGGCTCCTCTGGGCATCCCCCCCGGGGCCCGTTTTGTGAGGATGTCTCAGGCGAGGGCGCCGGTTTGGGATTCGTCACCGGATCCAGCGGATCCAGCGGATCCGTCCGGAAACGGTGCCGGAGGCCGCTCTGGGCTCCTCTGGGCATCCCCCCCGGGGCCCGTTTTGTGAGGATGTCTCAGGCGAGGGCGCCGGTTTGGGATTCGTCACCGGATCCAGCGGATCCAGCGGATCCGTCCGGAAACGGTGCCGGAGGCCGCTCTGGGCTCCTCTGGGCATCCCCCCCGGGGCCCGTTTTGTGAGGATGTCTCAGGCGAGGGCGCCGGTTTGGGATTCGTGACCGGATCCAGCGGATCCAGCGGATCCACCGGATCCGTCCGGAAACGGTGCCGGAGGCCGCTCTGGGCTCCTCTGGGCATCCCCCCCGGGGCCCGTTTTGTGAGGATGTCTCAGGCGAGGGCGCCGGTTTGGGATTCGTCACCGGATCCAGCGGATCCAGCGGATCCGTCCGGAAACGGTGCCGGAGGCCGCTCTGGGCTCCTCTGGGCATCCCCCCCGGGGCCCGTTTTGTGAGGATGTCTCAGGCGAGGGCGCCGGTTTGGGATTCGTCACCGGATCCAGCGGATCCAGCGGATCCGTCCGGAAACGGTGCCGGAGGCCGCTCTGGGCTCCTCTGGGCATCCCCCCCGGGGCCCGTTTTGTGAGGATGTCTCAGGCGAGGGCGCCGGTTTGGGATTCGTCACCGGATCCAGCGGATCCAGCGGATCCAGCGGATCCGTCCGGAAACGGTGCCGGAGGCCGCTCTGGGCTCCTCTGGGCATCCCCCCCGGGGCCCGTTTTGTGAGGATGTCTCAGGCGAGGGCGCCGGTTTGGGATTCGTCACCGGATCCAGCGGATCCAGCGGATCCACCGGATCCGTCCGGAAACGGTGCCGGAGGCCGCTCTGGGCTCCATCCCCCCCGGGGCCCGTTTTGTGAGGATGTCTTAGGCGAGGGCGCCAGTTTGGGATTCGTCACCGGATCCAGCGGATCCAGCGGATCCACCGGATCCGTCCGGAAACGGTGCCGGAGGCCGCTCTGGGCTCGTGCTCTTCGCGCCGGGGGTGAGGATGACGTGAGTTCCAAAGAAACTCCCTCAAACCAGCAAAACGACCGACGAACAACAGAAAAAACAGATTGATAGCTTCGTGCATCTTTCCTGGGAGACTCTTGAGGCATCTTGGAGGCTCGTGTACTCCGTGGGCGGTCCCTTGGGGATCCCTCTCACTCCGCCGGGGCCACGTCCAGAAAGCGCAGAGCACAAACGGGAAGCTTTGGGGGTCTCTTGGGGGCCCCTTAGGGACGTCTGGGTGGGGCCCCTGAGCGGGTCCCTCGGGCCTTCTCAGGGCGCCCTCAAACCGTCTGTCCACCTTCGGAAGCCGTCTGGGGGGCGTCCCTGGGCCGTCTTGAGGACCTCTTGGGGCCCTCTGCGGCCGTCTTGGGGGTACCTTCGACATTCGTCGGGTTGTCTTGAGGGCCTCTTGAGCCATCCTGGGGCCCGCTCGGGCCGTCTTGAGGCCCTTCGACGGGTGTCTTAGACTGAATATGGGCCATCTTGGAGGCCTGCGAGGCGTCGTGGGCGGCCAGACGCTCGAAAAGGGGAGAAGGCAAAAGTCAATTGAAAACCACAGGAATCAATGGATTTGGGGATTCGAGGGTTTCCTTGTGGACCTCTTGTAGCCCTATTGCGCCAGCTTGGAGGCTTCTGGAACTATCTTGAGGCCGTGCTGGGCTGCCTTGGACCCGTCCCCAGACCCCCGACGTCATGATTTGTTCATGACGTCGACCCCCAGAGGTCTCGACCGGGGCCGGTTCTTCATCCTGCGTCGTTTTTTGACGGCTCCGAGGCCTGGTAAGGGCTCCCAAAAGCCGAAAACTGTAAAGACCTCCCGTCATGATTTTTTCATGGCTCGAGGGGGTCTGGGCCGTGGGCTTCTCGGAAGCGTTTTGCGCGCCATGCTGGGCCTGCCTGGGCCGCTTTTGGGCGCCCTGCCGGCCACCGTGCCGACCGGGCTCTGGCCAACGGCGTGACACTGCCGCCGACCTCTGCAGGCTTCGGCCGAGCTCTGCCGTCCCGGTGCGCCGACGGCGGGCGGAGTTCGGAAGGGTACCCCCCCCAGACCCTCCAGGGAGGGGGCACTGAGCGGGAACCCCTCCCTAAGGCAAGGGGAAGAAACGGTTGGCGCGCCCGTTCCGTATCGCCCTCTTCCGCCCTCCTTCAGTGTCGAAGCAGAGCGAAGCGCGGACTGGGCCATGGGAGCTCGGAAGTTCCCCCGTGACGGACGTTGGACAGGGGGGCGCCAGCGAGTACTTCGCACGCAGTCTCGCTCAGAGCCAGAATATGGTTGAGGTTAATGTTCTCGAGGATTGTAACTTTCGCAAGTCCCGATGGCGCCCAACAGCGCGTCCAATAGCGGGCAAAGCGAACGCAACGCACCCCCCTCGCATGACGCTGTTAGGCGCTGTTCGGTGCTACTGGGCGCTTCTGGGCGCTGCACATTCAACGCAAGACGAGTGGAAACTTCCGCGACTTGCAATCGATGGGTAAACCAAGAAGTACCTACACCGCTACTGCCCGGACCTCTCCCGGGGTGCGTCCTGACCAGAACTTCGAGGCAAATCTAGCGGTGGCGACGAGGGCTTCCCAGGAGACCCAAAAAGGCAAAAGCAAGGCATGGGTAGCGGCAGCGGTACCTCTTCCTTGTTCTCCTCGGGATATGTGTCCCCTGCTCCTCCGTGATCGAGCGCACCAGCGAGTCCGACTCCACAGTCTTCAGCGTGACCTGCGTCCGGTCACCCTCCGAGGGCAGCCCCGCGCCCCCGCGGCCACCCTCGCGCACCAGCTCCACGCGGCCACGCTCGATGGCGTTCTCCAGCATGGCGCGGCCGCGCGGATTCCGCACCGTCACCATCAGGGGCGCGGTGTGCATCTCGTCGCCGTAGGCCGCATCGAAAGGTGCGCCCATGTAGCCGACGACCTGAGCACCGTTTTTGACCGAGCTGGATCCCCGATGGCGTGGCCTTGCCACCACTTGCCGATTTACCCCCCCGGGTGGGGACGATCATATATTTGGCGGCGCGCACAAGGGGGTGGGGGCAGGGGGGAGGGCTTCTTAGAAGGAGACTGTTTCTTAGAAGGCGCCGGCCTTACATCTATAGGTAAGGCCCGCGCCTTCTAAGAAGCAGGGGTGCTTCTAAGAAGCCCTCTCCCCTCCCCCACCCCCCTCTGCGCGTGGCCGAGATATGCCTGTTCCTTCGGGTTTCGCGGGGCCTATCCCTACCTGGGGACGGGGACAGGTTAGATGATGCGGGCGACAAGGTCGGCAAGGCCGTTCGTGTAGTCGAAGCACGCGTAGCAGGAGCTGGCTATGCTGGGGATGCCGACGGACGGCGGCAGCGTCATGTACGCGGGCTTCACGTAGGTGAAGCTCCCCCCCTCCTCGCCGGACGCCTCGCCCTGGAGCCGCGCGTGCACCCGGAAGTCCGCCATGAACTCGTAGGCGCGCACGTCGCGCGCCCGCTCCTTCCCGACGCCGGGCAGCGCCGCGACGAAGTCCAGAGCCCGCTCCTCCCCAGAGGCGAGCACGCCCGCACCGCTTCCCTCGCAGCCTGCAACGCCGAGGCGCGATGCCACGGAGACGCCTCGCGCGCGGGGCATCCGCGCAGGGCCGCGCTGCAGCCGCGCATGATTGCGGCCGAGGCCTCCGCGGCCGCGAGGCCGCGGGTGCGGGCAAGGCTTCCCATCGGGGGAGGGCCAGTGGGAGACAACGGCGGCCCTCCGGTCTGGCCCGCCTCCGCTCCGACATCGGTCCCCGGGCCCCTGCTGGGTCCCCCGGGGGTCTGTCGGGACCCGTTCTCCGAGGCGGATCCAGCGGTGGCGGCGAGAGGCCTCCAGGAGGCCCCGCGGAGGACGGAGAACGCCAGGGAGGGCCGCCGTTGTCTCGACTCTGGCCCCCTTCCGGCCCCAGACCCCCGACGTCAGGAGCTCTTCATCACGTCGACCCCCCGAGGTCTCGACCCCTTCCCCGGGGCTGGTGCTTCGTCCCGAGTCGTGTTTTGGCGCTCCCAAGGCCTGGTAAGGACCCCCCGATGCCGACAGTGGCGGAAAACCTCGCGTCGTGATTTTTCGATTACTCGGCGGTGGACAAACCTCCCTTTAGTAAACCTTCCCTTAGTGAAAACGGCCTGTGACCGAAATCGACGGACCTGGACCCGCAAAAATGACGGCCGCGACGCCCCTCGCGAACCAGAAACTGCCAATTCCTTAATCGACGTGTCAGGGTAGGGGGTCTGTCCACCCCCCGAATTACTCGAAGGGGCATGGGACTCCCCGCCCGCGAGCTCCGGCGTGGGCGAGTTGTCCACGCAGTGGGTCCCCAGAACGAACAGCCTGGGGCGATGCCAAGGGGGGTCGCCCCCAAGGGGGGTCGCCACTCTCTCGAGGACACGCGGCGTCCTCGAGGAAGCGCGCCCTCGAGAACACCCTGGAGCCGTTCCAAACGGCCCCTAACGCCCCAGAACCTCCTCGACCCCAGAACCTCGGGTGTAGGTTCTGAGGTGCAGGGTTCAGGGCTGCTTCTTGCTCCACCCGTTCCTCGGCGCGCCAGCACGCAACGAACATGTTACGACCTTCGGCCCGCAGATGCGAGCGAACGCTGACGAGGAAGACGGGGGGGGAGAACGAGGCAAAGGGGCAAGGGCGCTGGAGGACCGTACATGGACATTATATTCGAACCCTTTGGCCCAAGATGCCACCCAGACCCCCCGAAATGAAAATTGATGGCTTGGCGACGGGGGGGGCGTGAGTGGACAGAAATATTCGAACCCCAAAGCACCGCCTGCACTGAGATCAACATTGATGTCGGGGGCGCGGGGGGTGATTTACAATCTCCCTCGAACGTGTAAGGGTTCGAATATATTTTCCATCTGCTGGAGCTGGTGACCCCTCCTGGGTGGTGACGCCCCTTGGCGCCGCCCCGCAGCCCGCCCGCGGCCAGCCCGAGGGCGGCCTCTGGGTCCGGAGCACCGCCGCGCCCGCCGATGGCGCGCAGCGCCTGCACCGCGCAGCCGACGCCGCAGAAGAGCAGCCTGCGGATGCTCGGGTCGTCGCGGACCTCGTCCTCGGGGGGAGCGAAGGCACCGACGTGGTATGCGTCTACGTATGAATGCATGTATGTCTGTACGTATACGTGCATACTTATGCCTATATGTATATATATATATGTATCGGTATATCTGCATACTGGTGTTCTGTACGCCCCTTCTTGGAGGCGCTCGTCCGAACCGAACATATGATGTGTTTTCAAAGTCAGCGGGCGCAAAGTTGCAAAGCGGTCAGGCGCCAGGCGAAAGGCGGGACGCGCCGAAGCAAACTGGGACTGGAAGGCAAAGGAAGACCAGAGAAGAGGCGAGGAGAGAGCCAATCAGATCGCGCAGACCTTCACGGGGTGCCGCAGGAGGTGCAACAGATGATGCGCACACACAGACACACACACACACACACATCGTGTAGCATATTGCTATCCAGGCGGTATGGCCAGAAAGCGTCCGCCGGTGAGCATCGACTAGAAGAGCTCTTGAAACACACACACACACCTAATATGAGAATGTCTAGGCGGTGCTGGTGGAGGAGCAAGAAGACTCCGAAGTAGCCATACCTCCTCGCGCTGTGACAGAAGGAGAACTGCCTGGGGACGTACCCAACACTGTACATATGGAGCGACGATACCCAGGACCGCTCACTACAAAAGTGTAACTTGAAAGGGTCCGCAATGCCCTTCAACGCTTCCCCAAAAAACGTCGGACCACAACCACATGCTTCCCAGGAACCCGTGGCGACAGCCGTGCAGCTTGCAGCCCCC